>VHKM01000787.1:0-260441 GCA_007210695.1 Neogobius melanostomus | reverse complement strand
CCAAGGAATGCGGTTGGGCGGAACGGACAACGTTGGCTGAAACAGCTTGGGATTGCCAATGTCATCGGAATAGGTTGTTCGCAAGTTCTGCCTAGTTTCGTCAACTGCAACACATCCTTTGTACTCATCCTTGATCAATTTTTAAGACAGTCTGTTTTGTCTCTGTACTGACCTGGTTGAACATGAGGGCTGAGTGTGACAAGTCCAAGACACATGCATGCACGAAATCCAAAAGCGGCATAACATCACGCTCTACCAGGAAGAATGCTAACATGTGCTTCTGTCCATTAGGTAGCAAGGCAGTGTAACAAACCTGCAGTTTCAATTTTGCTGCTCCATAGCCACTAGATTGTAGACTTGCCACATGGTATGATGTTTCTCCTGAAAGATGAGGAAAGTGTCTTTGGCCATTACATTGAATTTTGCTCCTGTGTCGATTTTCATTTCAATGGATTTGTCGTTTACATGCAGAGTGACGTATCCTTCATCTCGATGTTCCACTTGAGTACTGACAGTGTGCACAGATACTCCATCTACATAGAAGTACATCAGTAATGTCATCTGGCTGTTCTACATCTAACTGGTGCACTGGTCTTCTTGTGTAAGCTTTTCTTTGTAAGGTGTTTCCTTTCTGTGTATGACTGGCTGTTCTTGACTTGCAGCACTTATTGTAATGATTCATCTTTTGCACTTATTGCACCAAATGCCGGACATTTATCTCTTTGCGCTGGGTGGCTGCCTCCACAGTTATTGCAGTTTGTAATGGTTTTGGGACATGTCTTATCCTGTACTGCCCTTAGTGGAGCTTGGTGTAGCGCATACACTGTTGCTTGCTTTGCGATTGCCTGGCTCTGCCATACGATTCCCTGTCCATTAACGCAGGGAAGTTAGTCTGGTACGGAGCAATGGAGCAGTTTGAAGGGGCGGGCCTAACGCCACAGATCTTCAGTGAAATAAACCAATTAGCGACGTGACGACAGCTGTAGACCAACTCACAATATGAACTGAATATAAACTCACGAGAACGCGGAGGCAAAATCCTCGACTACTTCATCCATGATTAGTTTTGGCTAATTTAATGTTGTTAATTGAACTAACAACATAGCAGCGCACGAGTGACGTAACCTTGTCAATTCTCTGTGACGGTCATGATTGGTTCGCCTAGCCGCCAATCAGCACTTGTTTACCGTGTGTGTCAGACCCCCTTATTCGTGCAGAAAGAAGTGGGTTGGTTTATCAGGCAGCTTTGCGAGGGCTTTCGTGTTCTCCTCAGTCACTTCATAGATACGGCAGTAGAAATGGCCTTAGAAAGGTTAAGTCATTATCACGTAACAGGGCCTTCCTAATACTGTCATTGTTGATGCCACACACGATCCTATCACAAATCATTCATCTGTTAGTCTCCAAGTGACAACTTTTCACTTTCGATTCTATGGTCTCGCCTTGTTCTGATTTCGGTGTGAAATTGTGCTTTCCATTGTTTTGTTATGTTGGGTGCACATTTCTCGAAATTTGCGTTTGAGACACACGGTCTTCTCTTGACTCGGCTCCATTTTCACCTGGCGCCCTAACTTCTGTTGGCGTAGACAAATGAACGCTCCCGTTCAATGGCTTCTGCTCCTGCGAGATGAGAGGATGTATGCTTTGTCTTGGCAGGCTTATCTGCGTGTGCCGCCTCGATGAAGATGTTATATTCTCTTTCAAATAGATGCCAATTCTCGCGATGTCTCCTCAAAAACGAGCGGGTCCGGTCTGCGAAATCCTCCGCCATAGTTAGCTAGCTGTAACTTTTTGTTACTTTTTGCTTTTTACAGAGCTTTACAACATGACAGCATCGTGTCGACCAGTAGGTGGAGCATGCGCAGTGGCAAGTACGGCATGAGATGTAGTACACACATAAGAGCAATGATCTACAATATTTATTTATTTATTTTTCATTTTTAGTCCAAATCAGAAATGCATCAAATTAAAGTTCAATTATAAAAATGCTAAGTTTGGAGGGACAGTTTATTGTGAGTGGCGCATTAAGTGGGGCAACAATGCACATGAGGCACGCGCCCTGATAGAATAATATTCATTAATATCTCAAAAACTATAAGAGCACAATCACATTTTTACAACAAAAACAACTGACTTATGTTTTGTAAATGCAAGTATATGATGGGATCCAGGTTATTTAAAAAAAAAAAATAGAAAAGTGGGAGTGCACAGTATCATACAGCATGACTTAATACTTGTGGAACCCCTTTTGCTGCAATAACAGCAGCAAATCTTTTGGAGTATGACTACAAGGTTTGCACATCTAGAGACAGATTTTTGGGGGATGATGTGTAGAAACAGTCTACTGTGTGAGGTTTCATGAATCAGAGCACCGTAATAACATTAAAATACCCAAGATCTCTTGTTTTATATTGTAAACTTATCTATCATTCCGGTATGAAAAGCGCTCTCTAAGCAATGTTTGAGTGATTTGCTTTATTGATTGATATATTCTTTTTATTTCCATAGTTTATTGCTTATATTAACATTAGCAAAAAAACAACAATGGCAATAAAATCTATTCTGATTCTGATTCATACTTGGATTCATACTCATACTGTATATAATATATCACAGTTTTTGATTTGAACATTACATATTTTCAACATAAAGTTACAGATGTTACACAACACATTCTCAAGCCAGTGACAGTTATCAATTGATATTAAAAAATTACAAAGAACAATAACAACCTTCTACTGTGAGGTGAGATCAATACATGAAACCAAAATAAAACAGATACACATAATGAAACTGGTAAACAATGGTTTGTTGTGGAAGCAAAACCTTTTTGCTCCCTCCCTGTGCTTTACTGCTTTGAGGGGAGTTTGACAGGGGTGTGCTTATCCCAATGAGATGTAAATGAGCCCTATTGTCACTCCCAACAGCAGAGAGGTGAGAATGGCCCAAAACTTTGGAGAGGTTTTTCAGCCCTTTGGCCTATTTGGAGTTGTTAACTTCAAATCACCGCTACACCTCCAAATATGATCAGATTTCCATGTGTTACACATCGCTGGAAAGCTTGGAGACTACACTTTAATAATCTGTGAAATCTCAAAATGCCCAAAATCGACTTGTGTCCCTCATTCCTGTGACTGGTCACATTTGTAAATAAAGCAAATTTTTAAAGTTGAGTTTTATAACCATTTCTTGTGTCGTGTCGTCCCAGTCATTGACAGATTCTGCCACTATTTAAACTATTCCAAAGTTCCTCAAAGTGAAATACACGCAGACTCTAGCGGATCTGGGAGTAAAAACCGTCGTCTGCCACCGTCACACGACTCGACTCCACGGATTCTTTACAAACAGAAACAAATCAGGCAGAAGTGATTAAATGGATCATTAAAGCTGTTCAAGTTTGTGAATGTAAGAATAATCAGATAAAAATACATGAAAATCTCACTTTGCTTGTGTTCCTTCACCACGCTGTAGAGTTCAGCGCTTCTGTCGCTCCATGATCTACGAGGAAATGGATTTATTAAAAACGTTGTAAATGATGAACTGGGTCACATTTGTATGGTTACCGTTCCTCTTCTTCTTGTCGACGGTGCTGTACAGCTCTGCTTTAGCGTCCGCTCCACAGCCTGCACAGAGTCAGGGTTTTAGATTTTCAAAAACAAACGTTTTTGACAAGTTCCACGACTATTTATATGGAGCTCAGTTTACTGTGAGAACAGACAACAACCCGCTCACATACATTCTCACGACTGCCACACTCAACGCAACGGGTCATCGCTGGCTCTCCGCCCTGTCTACCTACAACTTCACCCTGCAGTATAGACCAGCAGCAGCAATATAGACGCCAATTCACTCTCTCGCAACCCTGTTTCCAATACCGAGGAAGATTGGCAAAGTGTATCTCCGGACTGTGTCAAAGCTCTCTGCAAACAAATCAAGTGCCGAGAAAACCCACAAAGAGTCCACAACTGTCGCAGAGCGCTCGGAGTGTCCCGAACGCCATTCCTGAGTCCTTCGCCTACCCTGTTCGGCTGGATCTGGTTCATTAACGCAGCTCAGTCGTAAAGACCTCATCCAAGCCCAAACCGTGACCCCACTATTGCTCCAGTCAAACAGTCACTGAGTGGTGGTCCACCATTTGGCTCTTCTGCCAACCCGACTTCAACACTGCTCAACAAAGAAGTAAGCAAGCTTGTCGTCAGAGTAAACCTGCTCTACAGAAATGTTCAAAGAAAAGGGTCTGAAGTGCAGCAGCTAGTTCTACCCAAAGAGTATTCACCATGGTCTTGAAATCCCTACATGACGAGTCTGGTCACCTGGGCATAGAAAAGACACTCGAACTAATCAGAGACCGATTTTACTGGCCGAAGATGGGAGCTGAAGTGGAGCAGTATGTCAAAAGTTGTGGCCAGTGCATCACCCGCAAAGCCCTGCCCCAATAAAGCCGCTCCATTGAACCAGATAACCAGCCAAGGCCCTCTAGACCTTGTGTGTATCGACTTCCTGTCACTTGAATCAGACTCTCAAGGTTATGCCAACATCCTTGTAGTGACAGACCACTTTACCCGGTACGCTCAAGCCTTTCCAGCCAAAGATCAGAAAGCAATCACTGTAGCCAAGATCCTGTGTGAGCGGTACTTTGTGCACTATGGTCTTCCCGCCCGCATACATTCAGACCAGGGGCGTGATTTCGAAAGCAAGCTGATCCAAGACCTGAAGATGTTAGGCATTCGAAATCAAGAACATCTCCTTACCATCCTCAGGGAGATCCTCAACCAGAAAGATTCAACTGTACGCTTTTGTCGATGCTGGGCACTCTTGATCCAAAGCAGAAGCAAAAGTGGAGTCAAAAGATCAGTCAAACTGGTTCACGCCTACAATTGTTCACAGAATGAAGCTACTGGTTACTCGCCCTATCTGTTAATGTTCGGCAGAGAAGCTCGTCTACCAGTTGACATTTGTTTTGGCGCGGCCGATACAAGTACAAAGACCAAGTCCTACCATCAGTATGTAATCCAACTCAAGAGAGACCTCCAAAGAGCCCTACACTCTGGCTACGGAGACATCAGACAAGAACCACCAAAGAAACAAGAAAGGACATGACAAGCACGTCAAAGAAACAAGTGCTGGACAAAGGTGACAGAGTTCTGCTGAGAAACTTCGGAGTTCCAGGCAAACACAAGCTGAAATGTTAAATGGAGACCTTTACCATATGTTGTGGTGGAGAAACTGCCGAACGTACCAGTCTACAAGATTAAGCCAGAGAGAGGTATGGGAGTGGAGAAGACCATCCATCGTAATCATCTCCTACCCATCGGTTACCTCGTGAGACTCCCTGTGGACGATGGTGAAGAGCCACCACAACAAAGACATGTAACAAGATCACAACAAAAGTCAAAAGAACAGCTACAGTCAAACAACCACGAAGAAGACATGTCCTCTGAGTCTGAGTATGATGAGGCACAGTGGACAAGACACTGGGAAATCGACTGGGACAAGCTCCAGACACACCCAGAGCTGTCAATAAGCCAATCTCAACCAGTCAATGACATGTCAAGACAAGCTCAAGATGAGGCTGATGCAGAGTCAGTCGTCAGTGAGATTCCAAGCCTGCCTCCCAACGCTGATCCAGAAGTCAACGGTTTAGAAGGGGAGCAGAGCTAAACTCAAGTCAAAGCAATGAAGTGGAAATTCAGCAAGTGGAACGTTCAACGAGAGTCACTCGTCCAGTGGTCAAGCTGAGCTATGATGAACTTGGTAAACCCTGTGAGCATCCAGTTACTGTCCTAAGCCACGGAGTGTGGTGGGAAGTGGAATCTACAGAGACTCCAGAAGAAGCCCCTGTCAAACCCTCTGGTGCCACCCCATGGCGTTGTGTTTCACTTGTTCCAATTCGACCTCTTCCCTTAAGCTTCGGACTGTTACAGTCCTGTAAGTCCCTTTTGATGAGGACATCAAAACCTTTTAGAAGGGGAGGGTGTAGCCCAGTGGAATATTAGGGCATTACCAGAACATTAGGGGTTAATATAAATCCTTAACACATCTTTAATCGCTAAACTAGTAGTTTATTAATTACTTTTTCTATAGTGATTGTCCTAATATGCATTATTACATGATAGTGGATCATTAATATTCTTAGTGATTTAAATATAGGTCACTTTAGGTTCAGATTAAAACTGTAAGTTTAAGCAAGTTATGTTGTTTCGTGTCCTTTTAATTAATTTCATATTATTGCTATGGGAACGGGAGACTGTTTTTTTTGTTTTTGTTTTTCGTGCTGTATGGTCAGCCATTTCATTGGTCAGTTCCACAGATACATTTTATTGTCGATAGTGATTGGCTGTTGTTCGTGAGGGGAGTGTGTTCTTGAACTCGAGGGACATGTTCGGGGAAACGTTCCAGGAGACGTTGTCTTTTGCGCCTGGGCCTGAGCTCCAGGCCCATAAAAACACATCCAGGAAACGCTGGATGTGTTTCCTCCCGGAGCAGTGGACGTTAACGGAGTTCACAGACCGTGACAACCCGGAGCGGGAGGCTCGTTAGACGCGTGTGAGTCGCCTTCACCGTGCAGGAAAGGTTCGTGAGCCCGGATCGATCGTGGGACCGGAGGAGCCATGGGGACCGTTGTGTGGACGGACGTTAGCGAGGCAGAAGCAACCGCGGGCTGATGTTGAGCTACCGTTACCGCTCCACTTCAACGCACACTAAAGCCACCGGACCACGGAGACCGTTCAGTTGCCACGCACTCAAGCTACCGGACCACGGAGACCGTTCAGTTGCCACGCACTCAAGCCATAGGACCAGTGTGACCGTTATCTTGGCTCGCGCTCAAGACACCCGACCAGTGTGACCGTTATGTTGGCTCGCGCTCAAGACACTGGACAACGGCCCATCGTTTTATTGCAACGCACTCAAGCATCCGAACCTATGAGAGGGTTCGACCCGCTGTGCGGTTAGCACAAGTAAAACAGGCCTGCAACGAGGGTGGTTTTGACTCAGGTCGAGATGCTCCGGAGCTGTGAGTACTGTGTGTGTGTGTGTGTGTGTGTGTGTGTGTGTGTGTGTGTGTGTGTGTGTGTGTGTGTGTGTGTGTGTGTGTGTGTGTGTGTGTGTGTGTGTGAGTGGGCCCACCACCGTTAAAGTACAGTTTAGACCGTTTGTTTAAGTGTGTGCGCGTGAGACAGTTCACGCCTTTTGTCAGTGTTCCATTTTTTCTTTTGTAACGTTTGTTGGTGTTGTCACTTGGGACAAGCTAAGGGGATTTTGATTTAAAGGTTTACCTACAGGGTTAAAGGGGCCAGTACTTTTCAAGAGAAAATTTAGCTTGTAGCGAATTAGTTTTAGGCCTAAACTTACCTTAAGTTTAAGGTTATTATTTGTTTATTAAATATGTTTTTTTTAAATTTTTGCCTAAACATTACACTCGCTCTGGGTCTCATTATTTTTTAAATAGGCTAGTTATTAGTTTGGTATTGTTTGACAACATTCACTTAATTAGGTGAACCTTTGTGGTATCCACCTGTGAGTAAACCAAACCCAAGCACCCATCATTCTCGGGTAAGTCCTACATAGAGTGGTTGTACGGGTGCTACACGTTGTAAATGATGAACTGGGTCACATTTGTATGGTTACCGTTCCTCTTCTTCTTGTCGACGGTGCTGTACAGCTCTGCTTTAGCGTCCGCTCCACGGCCTGCACAGAGTCAGGGTTTTTAGTTTCCACTCAAATTAGAGTAACCCTGTTTACTACGGTCGACTCTTTTCCGCAGCAGGGATTTGGATCACAGTCAAATTCAGTGTTTTTTAATGTAATTTCAATGCCCAAATACTATACTTATAATGCAAGAAAAGCCAAACAGAGAAATGAGGGGGACTGTGATATTCTGAAGCAAATCAGAGACAACGGGAAACTTCTGAGGAAAATATGTACAAAGTAATTGAAAACTGCAGTGAAATGTGTTTTAGATCATTTTTGTAGATTTCTATATATTTTGGGGGAAAAATGTCAATGCATTAAAAAAAAAGTCTTTATTTTCAAAAAAAACTTTGATTTAATGACGTTTCTGGACTTAATTTTGGGACAATTTATTCCCAGAACTGCTTTGTGCCATTTCAAAGCCTGGAAAGTTATGAAACGGGTTTATAAACTCCTCGCTGTGAAGAACTGGGACATTAGGAGGGAGTTTGGAAAGTTTGGGCAAAACAAACGCACGTTCCATCTTTTATTGTTTGTCAAACCCTAAACAATAAAAAGCTCAACTGTTTTGTCACATGTCTTTTCCATTGTTGCCTCCAGAGGGCGCTCCAAACCAACTCAAAATCACTCCTTACTGTCGTCACTAACAGTGATGCCAGTAACGAGTTACTCTAATCAAACTACTTTTTCCAGATCAGTAATCAGATTTAAGTTACTTTTCCAAGTCTCTGTGAGTTACTATTCTGTCATTTTCCTTAAAGCAGTACTAAGTAACTCATGCCCCTAGAGGCCATAAGCGCCACTGCAGGTGTCGTAGCATGTTGTGTTTTTTACTCATTAATTAATTATTGCTTGTTTTGATGTGAAGCACTTTGTGACCTTCTTTCTGAGAAAGGTGCTATATAAATAAACTTTGCTTGCTTGCTTGCTAATTGTCCATGAGAGTAAATACTACGCTGACAGAAAAGACAAAGGGACAGAGGGATATTGTTCATCCAATTACACAATGGAGATCATTTTTTTCACTCAAACTTGGCTGGAAATACTGTTTAAGTGGAGCTAGCCTGCAGTTAGCGTTGTTAGCCTGTTAGCTTCTTCTTCGTGATTCCATTAGTGTGTATTGGTGACTCTGACCTGGTCAGAGACACCAGGGGGCGATGAAAGACCCCCCAATCATCCCATTAACCCTTGTATTACCCCCAGAGGGACCACGGAAAGGATTTATTAAAGTAAACAAGTTACTAAGTACTGCTTTAAGAAAAATATAAAGGCTTCTAGAGCTAGCTTCCTGAGGTTGCTTAAAGAGGGGGTATTATGTAAAATGGACTTTTTCAAGCTTTATATCATGTTATTATGTCATTCCCTCATTAAACACATGCCTGGAGTGTTGCCTTGGCTCATTCACATATTTTTGAGTAATCAGTAAAAACTTAGACGGCAGCCATTTTAGGTGTAGCTATGCCTCAGTCCTCCTAGGAACGCCCCCACCTCCTGGAGACGCCTCTGGACCTTTCGTCACCAGCCAAGCCACCAACCACTGCTCCTCAGCTCAGCAGAGCCCCCTCCCCGCACAGTAGTGTTGTTTAGATGCCACAGCAGTGTGCTGAAGGGGGCGTGTCGGAAAGCTTCTTAAAGAGACAGAGGCCTATTTCAAGACGTTCAGTACAGCCATTTTGAGAGAGCAATTTTATTCAAGGCAGTTATTTTAATTTACTGCATATACAGACCAACAGAAGGTTACGTCATCATTGTAGTATGCTATAGACTGGTGCTATGTGATTGAAAAAAGCATAATACCCCTCTTTAATAAATCTGACTCCTAACACCTTCTCCAGTAGTAGTATATATTGTGTCTTGTTTATATTGTTGTGGCAGTTGGACGGTACAAAAGAACATTTCACTGCATGTCATACTGTATGAATATGTGTGAGACAAACTAAACATCACATTTTCAGCCTGAAGACATCAATAGAGGAGAGAGAAGGAAATAAGTCACTTTTCTGAATCTGTGGAGCTTTGTTAATGTTACTGTAAAAATGCACTTCAATAACGTAACAGTAACTTGTAATCTGACTTAGTTACTTTTAAAATCAAGTCATCATTGAAGGAGTAATCAAGAATCTGTAATCACAACACTGTTATCTATGAATGCCGTGGCCCTCATGGTTTGTCCACTTTGATAATCATGTGTTTTCTGCACTGACTTACTGTTGTTCTTGGCTTGTTCACGAGGCTGTACACGGCCGTCTCCGCTTGGCTCCAAACGGGATCTGAAAAACCACGGGCACAGAGTCAGTTTGATTTTGCAGAAGAGAAACAAAGCTTTCTGATCTGGCATTTCCATCACGCCTGAGTTTGTAATGAGAGTGACTTCATTCAGGGTTTGGAACATTCGAATTGTGTTTTCAAGTTTCACCTCTTAACCCCCACCTGAACCGAGCACATTTTCTCCAGTTCAGCTTTACCCAAATCTAAAAGCTTCTTGGACAAAGTGTTAAAAAAAATGAGACGAGAACGAAGATGAAAATGCAACAAAATAGTGACTGAAAAGTGACATAAAATTGACGAAAAAGTGACAACAAAGCGAGGAAGAAGATCAGTTTAAATGAGTTTTGAAAGGCCTACTGTATAGGCTGTGACCTTTTAGTTTTGGGTAAAGCTGAACTGGAGAAAATGCACTTGGTTAAGGCGGGTCTTAAGAGGTTAAAGTAAATAGATAGTTGATAGACTTTTGCACAGCAGATTGGTCAGTAATTAGTTACTCATTGACATTTTCTAAAGTAAAGGCCACACTTTTAAAGTAATGTACATGTAAAAGAAAGTTCATGTGTAGTTGTGGAGCAGAAGTGAAATCAGTGAGAAAATGCATTTTGAGAAAACAATCACAAGTTCCTAAAGAGGACGGTTGATTCAGTTTGACCCAAAACCAAAATAAAAGAGTCTGCAGGGACGTTTCACTCTGTGGTTTTGTCGCACTAACACTTGACAACAGCAGAGGCCAGTTTCACAAACGCCTCAGACACATTTATGAATCTCTCTTTATAGACGTACCGTTTCCAGCGCGTGGCCGCTCCCCCACGTCACTGATCTCAGAGTAGATGTCTGTGGTTTCAGACTCTGCAGCGGCTGAAATACAAACACATTTACACATTCAGTCTGCAGTGGGCTGTGGGCCTGAAGGAGAGTTTATAAGAGCACCTCGGTTTGTACGTTTGGGTTTCATTACCGCAGAGTAGATTTCACTTCCACAGCTCAGTATTTGACCTGAAACACAGAGACTTTAAAGGAACTGTTGTTTTTTTTAGGCTCAATATGTCAGTAACACTAGTTTAGCATTTGTAAAGCACTGGGAAATACTTCACTTCTCATTCATAAAGCTTTACTCGTCATCCTTTTACCTTTGTGTCTTTTATAGATGAACCAGAAGACGAGCAGCAGCAAAGGCAGAGCGACCAGACCAACGAGAGGAGACGCTGTGTTACTTCTGTCCCCTGTGGGATGAGGTTTGTCTGCGCAAAGAAAGGAAAAGTGTCTTTAGTGGTCATTTAGAAAAACTATTAGAAGGTCAAAACGTCACAATGATACTTGGAGTTACCGATTCTGATTCTGAACTCTTTCTTTGTACATTGGGGTAATAAAATCTGAACAGTTGTTAATGACGCCTTGTACCTTGTAAGTTATTTGTGGCAATAAAGACATAGATTGTTCACATTTGTCTCGGATCTTTGACTGATACCACTAACTTCCTTTACAAAATATGATCCGGCTTTTCTGTGATTGGTTAAACGCTTGTCAATCACAGCCATCAGGAACTCAAAGAAATCAGCCCTGATCCCAGATACACGTCTTTGTAAAGAAGAGGAAAGCGTGGACTCTGGCTGTTACAGTGTCCAAACTAACCCTAACCTTAAGGATAGTGGAGTTTACTAAAGACCTCATCACGTGCCCCTCCATCGGCTTCATTCAGACCCTCTTGAGTTTACCTGATACATTTTTGGCAGTGATAGTATCTACCATCTGTTCCTCACCTGCATGCAAGAAAAAAAATTCACTCTACAAAAAATTTATAAATGATAGAACAAAAGAAGCTGAGGATAAATATAAGAAATATAAAAATAAACTGACAGGTATCATTAGAAAATGTAAACAGGATTATTATAATAAATTGTTAGATAGCAATAAGAATAATATTAAAGGTTTATGGAATATCTTAAATAGTATAATTAGAAATAAACCGAGAACAATTAATTATCCAAAATATTTCAAAGATGAGGATAATACTTTAAATAATATGAATGAAGTACTCGATACATTTAATAAATTCTTTGTAGATGTTGGACCGAATCTTGCTGCAAAAATTGCAAATGTTGAGAACTATAATTGTGAACTGATAGACACAAATCCTCTGTCCATGTTCCTCAAACCTGTGGAGGAAAAGGAGATACTGGACATTGTTAAAGGGTGTAAAAATAAAACCTCGACAGATTATTATGACATGGATATGAAAACTTTAAAAAGTGTTATTGAAAGTATCTCTAAGCCGTTAACATACATCTGTAACCTATCGCTGCAAACTGGACAATTTCCTGAAAGTATGAAAGTAGCAAAAGTAATTCCTTTGTTCAAGGCAGGAGATAAACATCTCTTCACAAACTACAGGCCTGTTTCCCTTTTACCGCAATTCTCAAAATCTTAGAGAAGGTTTATAACTCTAGACTTGACAGCTTTATTGAAAGGTGTAATTTACTCTCGGACAATCAGTTTGGTTTTAGGAATAATCACTCAACCTCACACGCGCTCTTTGATATAATTGAAGAAATAACTAATGCTGTAGATAACAAGAAATATGCAATAGGGTTATTTATTGACCTGAGTAAAGCGTTTGATACAATAAACTATGATATACTAATTAATAAACTAGAACATTATGGGATTAGGGGGTAGCTCTACAGTGGGTTACCAGTTATTTAAAAAATAGAAAACAATGTGTGAAAATAGGTGATTATCAGTCGAGTTGTCGACAAATTGTGTGTGGTTTACCTCAAGGTTCCATTCTGGGCCCAAAATTGTTTAACATGTACATTAACGACATTTGTAAAACGTCTCATGTACTTAAATTTATCTTGTTTGCTGATGATACAAATATTTTTGCATCAGGTGATGACTTACAGCAACTGTGTCGGATTGTTAACTTGGAACTCAAAAGTGTCAATAAGTGGTTCAAACAAAATAAATTATCTCTAAATCTGAGTAAAAGCAAAATGATGATATTTGGCAACCGTAACTCCAATGCTCAGGAAGCAATTCAGATAGAGGGTGTTGTCATAGAGCGAGTGCATGAAATCAAATTCCTTGGTGTTATTATAGATGACAGAATTACTTGGAAAGCTCATATTAAATATATATCTACGAAAATTTCTAGAAGCATTTCAGTAATAGCAAAAGCAAAGCACATTTTAAACATCAAAGCTCTACATATCTTATACTGTTCTCTGATTTTGCCATACTTATATTATTGTACTGTGGTTTGGGGTAGTACTTATAAAAACACATTAAAACCAATAGTATTGTTGCAAAAAAGAGCTATCCGAGTAATTCATAAAGTTGGGTTTTTGGACCACACAAACTCATTATTTTTAAAATCAAAGATCATGAAGTTTTGTGACATTGTTGAGTTCCAAACTGTACAGATGTTATACAAAGCAAGATACAAACTGTTGCCAGGCCAAATACAAAGAAGGTTCCAAGAACGTACTGGTTGTTATGAATTACGTGATGAATTAAACTTTAGGACTCAGAAACATAGCTCAACTTTGAAAAGTTTTAGCCCAACAGTTAATGGTGTACAATTGTGGAATAAACTGGAAATGGAGTTGAAACGATGTCCAAACATCAACCTGTTCAAATATAAATACAAACAAAAGACTTTGAAACATACAGAGAACAAGAAATGTGTTGCCACTAGAGGCGCAGTAGGATCAATTATCTATAATCAAGGAAGAGTGTTGCTGCTTGGAACGGTTGTCATTCTATTGCTCAAATTTACAAATTGAGAATTAGGGTAGGCAAGTTATGAATCTGTTGAGAGGGACCCTCCCAACGGGCTCAAAACCTTGTCTTTTAATGCACCACTCAGCATAGGAACATCATCTACAAATCAGCTGTTAGGGCAGCTGGGTGGGGGTTTGTTGAGGGGAGTTACTGCCCTCTTCAACTAGCCCGCTCTACACCCTGGCTTTTTAATGCACCACACTATGCAGGGCTTACATCATACTTCACATATAACTCAATTAAACAAATATAATAATAATGATAATTAAACCCAAATTAAATTATATTGAGGATGGTAATGACAACTGGGAAGTAGCAAGATCTCAGAGTATAATATGTATTAATGAACCTTTATAACATAAAAGTAGCACATTCTTTGTTCTTTATTTTGCTGTTGTTTTTATTTTATTCTTCTTCATTATTTATTGTTACTTTGCCCTATGTTCCTTTGTTTATGATTTGTTACCTTGTAAATATTAAATGTAATGTTATTTTTATTTTGGGGTGGGCGCTTATAAGCCTTTGGCTTCAGCCCACTCCCTTTGGGCGGGTTGACTGCTCAAACAAAAATAAATAAACCTCTCACAGCCAGCCACTGCTCCTCCGACTCTCTTCCCTCTGAGCTCCTGCACTTGTAAACTCCTTCGTCAGACTTAGACACCTTTAGGGTCAACTTTCTAGAGGAACTGCTCCCGATCGTTTCTCCGTCTTTAAAGAAAAGAGCTGTGTGGTTTGGAGCGGCCATCTTGTCTGTGCAGATCAGAGTCACGTTTGTTCCCTCCATCACAGGACGATGTGGACACTGCAGGAGCACGGCTGGAGGAAACATCTCACTGTTACTTTATGTCTGATCAAAGCTTTAAATATAAGACACTGACCTCTGACTCGCAGCTGATTTTCTCCTGAGAACTCTCTGTCAGACGTGGAACATCTGTACAGCCCTGGTCGGACTCTGAGATGTTGTGGATTGTCATCTCTCCAGTTGGACTTGTGTTGAATTTGGCACCATCTTTGTAGAAATAGAACTCTGTGGAAGCTTTTTGTTTTCCCTTTCGATGCAGCGAAGAGTCACATCGTCTCCAACCATCACTGGATGAACAGGACTCTCCAGGACAGCGCCACCAGCTGTTGGCCACAGTAGATCAAATATCAGTAGTTACTGTAAATTCTGGGATTGATGAGCATGATCTGGATCCTAACTCTGAAACACCCAAAAGAAAACAATGAAATGTCCTCCAAACCTGTGATGTTGATGTAGACGCTCTGGCTCCTCCTCTTCGGGTCTCTGCTCTCGCACCAGTATTCTCCAGATTCCTCAGGATACGCTACTGGGATGTGGCACGGCCCAAACAGTGAAATGTTTGTGTTACAGGGCCTTATTTTGCCCGACACATTCCGTAGGACCTTCCACTGAGTCATGTTGTTAAAGAAGCCTTCACAGTTCACTGTGAGGTTGGTGTAATAAAAAAGCTGCAGTTTAGACGGGACGATACGCGGGACGGTGATCTCTGAAAGAAAAGTGAAATGAATCCCAAGCAAGTTTCTCATGAACCCACCGCAGAGGCCAACTGTAAACCATACTTTAGTATATCATACGGTGGCAGGTTAAACGTATCCAATTCATTTTTAATTGTAGTTCTCTCAAAGAGTGTGGAGGAGGAAGCACAAAGAAACAATGAGACAGAAAAAGAAAAGGACATTCAATGAAAAATGGAAACAAAATCTAGAATGGCTGTTCTGCGATGACACTAACATGTCTAATGTACTGTTCCGACTGCCGCAAATATGAAGGGGTTTCTTTTGTTGTCAGAACTAGCAACTTCACATTATCAGTGGTACTAGGACTTGTTGCAGTACGACATAACAGCAAGTCATCTATAATAAGCCGTCTTTTATTGTTGGTTTCTTTTATATTAGGTTTTCAATGTAACTCTATTAAGTGTTGGCCACAGTGACGAAAACATTAACATCAAGCCCTGTCTGCTACGTTGCTAAAATAAGAAACAAGTGAGAAACGAGTGACAAGAGCAACACAAACATGACAGTGAGGTTGGTGTAAATAAAGAGCTGCAGTTTGGATGGGACGATACGCGGGACGATGATCCCTGAAATGAATCCCAAGCAAGTTTCTCATGAACCCACCGCAGAGGCCAACTGTAAACCATACTTTGGTATATCATAGCCACGGTGGCAGGTTAAACGTATCCAATTCATTTTTAATTGTAGTTCTCTCAAAGAGTGTGGAGGAGGAAGCACAAAGAAACAATGAGACAGAAAAAGAAAAGGACGTTCAATGAAAAATGGAAACAAAATCTAGAATGGCTGTTCTGCGATGACACTAACATGTCTAATGTACTGTTCCGACTGCCGCAAATATGAAGGGGGTTTCTTTTGTCATCAGAACTAGCAACTTCACATTATCAGTGGTACTAGGACTTATCAATGAACTTGCTGCAGTACGACATAACAGCAAGTCATTTATAATAAGCCGTCTTTTATTGTTGGTTTCTTTTATATTAGGTTTTCAATGTAAATCAATTAAGTTTTGGCCACAGTGACCAAAACATTAACATCAAGCCCTGTCTGCTACGTTGCTAAAATAAGAAACAAGTGAGAAAAGAGTGACAAGAGCAACACAAACATGACGAAAACGTGACAAAAATGCTTCAAATATGTGAAAAAGCCCGACCACAATGCAAGAAGAAAGTTAGGATCAGTTTTGTAGGCCTTAGATTTCAAGTGAGACATTGCACTGTAAGCTTTAAGATTTGGGTAAAACCAAACTGAAGAAATGTGCTCGGTTAATGGCGGAGGGTAAGAGATTAAATAATGTAAAAATCTCAATATTTTCAAAGGAAATCCCATGAAAACATGCAAAAAGAAACGTATGAAGAATTAAGTAACACAACTTTTTATTTTTTTACTTTATTTTAACATTGCTCAAGTAGAAGTAAAAAAAGTAGCCTACTGTATGACAGTTTCTTCAAACAGTTACTTAAAGGCCCGACATATTTGTAGCAGCTCAGTTCTTCACAGGGACATGTTTATAGGCACATTTCACAACTTGCAGGGTCACTTTTCAGGGTCACTTACACAAAAATGCAAGAAAACTATCCTGCAAGTTCATGGAATTGATACAAATGCTTTATCATTAGATCTACAGTGTTTTCCCTATGTCCGAGTTTACAATATACAAATTCCATTCCATAACTAGAAAAAAAATCCGGTATAGCTCCTTAGAGTGACTGTACTTGAGTAAATGTTACCGTGTATGACCCGCCAAAGCTACTTCCCCCACTGTATAAGACCCAGACTTTATGATAATCATTAAACTTTAGTGTAGATCATGTCCAATAAGAACAGTAGACGACATCGAAGAAGCAAGTTACAGAAAGAGTCAAAGTGCATTCAACAAACTGTCAAACAGAAAAGCTCAGTGAGTTTTACCTGATCTGTGTGGAGTAACGTCATGGACAAACACAGACAACAGCAGCGTCACTGCACAGACGAACATTTACAGGTTTAATAAATAAACCTTTACTATAATAGAGTTATCGACTGTAACATTGAAGCAGTAACTCACCCACAGAGACGGAGGAAACGCTCAGCTCCATGTTCAGACTGAGATTTGACTCTGAGTCGAGGTGAAGCTTCCTCTTTACAAGTTTATTTTAGGTTCTGAGAGTTTCACTCTGACAGACTTTTACCTGAACAACATCACAACTACACAACAGCACAAAGGAAGCACCTCCTTTAACTGATGATAAAGGCTGGTGTCTTTATGAAGGAGACTTGTTCATAGATGAGTTAAGATTGAAATGTACAAAAGGCTGCAAATAATTAATGTTCATTTCATTTCATTTTATTGTCAGTTCTTTCAAATGTAAAGCACATGCCGAGAATCAAAAACTGTTTTACTTTCAAA
Source organism: Neogobius melanostomus (assembly GCA_007210695.1). NCBI lineage: Eukaryota > Metazoa > Chordata > Actinopteri > Gobiiformes > Gobiidae > Neogobius > Neogobius melanostomus. The sequence goes on along the minus strand of VHKM01000787.1, from coordinate 242,773 downwards.
CTCTTGGTGCACAGATACAATAGTTAACAGAGCCATATCAGATACAGACACTTGGGGGCAGCTCGGTGCAGCCTCATTTTTAGTTGCATCACCGCCTGTTGTTTACGACGAAGATCTTTATCTGTGTGGATTAGCCGCTGGTCTGGGATTTCGCCGCTAAAATCTGATGTTTAGTCGATTGATTGTGTAAAATGTCCAATTCGCGCCAACATGTCAACACTGCACTGTTTCTCTGCACGGCCCGAAATCGGCTTATTTTCCATGTAATCTAATAAGAGAGAAGGGGCGGGTTGCTCACTGGTGGAACGGTGGGCAGTCGGCTGAGAGGGGCGAGGAAACCGGGGCTGCGGTGTTGGCGGGTGAGCGTCCGGTGTAACTGGTGTTGCTGGTTGAGAACAAGAGTCATTAGGGTTGATGTGTTGAGATGGTGGCAGCTCGGCGACAGGAAGGATGTGGCGGCGATTCCTCCTGTAGACGCCTCCATTAGATTCAACAATGTAGGAGCGCGGCTCTTTGCACGCCTGTTTCACCGTGCCAAGGCGGTCGTGTCCCTTTGTGGTCTGCAACCTAACAACTTGTCCTTCAGCAAGTGGCAGTAGTGGGCGACTGGTTGCATCGTAATACTGTTTTTGAATGAGTCTTTTCTTTTGAAGTTGTGTAGCAACCTGGTTTGTGCTCTTTGAGGCAGGTGCTAGCAGATTGTTGTTGACAGGGAACATTGAGCGGGTTTGATGAGACGTTCTGCAGGTGATCCCAGCGTATTGTCGCGAGGAATGTTCCTGATGTTTAACAGATTGAGAAAAACATCTGTTCCGTCTCTGTGTGACTTTTCCATGAGCAGTTTGGCACTGCGGACTGCACGTTCAGCTAATCCGTTTGATTGTGGGTACTCTGGACTGCTGGTGACGTGAACAAAGTCCCATTGTTTGGCAAAGCCCTGGAAACGTTGGCTTGTGTACTGTCTGGCGTTGTCTGAGATCAGGGTGTGGGTGCTCCATGAACAGAAAAATGTCTTTTCAGCTTTTTGATAACGGTTGCTGATGACATGTCACGGAGAAGATCTATCTCAAACCATCCTGAGTACGAGTCTACCAATACTGAGTACTGTTGACCGTGCCATTCGAAAATGTCAGTGGCGACTGTGGACCATGGCAGAGTAGGAACGGGGTGTGACTTTAACGGTTCCTTTTGCTGGTGCGGACGGGTACTGTTACATACTGCACAAGACAGTAGCTCTGTTGTAATGTCTTTGTTCATGTTGGGCCAAACACCGTGCTTCTGGCTCTGCATTTTGTTGACTCAAGGCCTGGGTGACCTCTGTGCATAATCTTGATGTACTCTTGTTGCAGTGAGTCTGTGTCCTTTAACAACAATGCCATCCTCCACTACCAACTCATCTCTGTAGGGAAAGTATGATTGGACAGAGGGAGGTACCTGGCGTTCCTTGTTGGGCCATCCATTTTGGATCATATTGCTGAGCGCTTGGAGTACTTGGTCTTTGGCTGTATGTGCTCTGAGTTCCTCGAGCCTGGCTGTTGAGATAAAACTGACGGACATCACCTCAAACGAGTTGTGAATATTTGACAGCTGGGAAACAGTGTTCGTCGGGGTTCGTGACAGGGTGTCGGCTAGGTACATGTGTTTACCCTTTTTGTAGACCTGGATGATGTCGAATGCTTGTAAACGTAGAAGCATCCTCTGCAAGCAAGCCGGGGCTGTGTGGATTAGCTTCTTCAGTATCGTGACCAGGGGTTGGTGGTCCGTTTCAATGACTGTGTGTTTACCATAGACATAGTCTTTGAACTTTGTGCATGCGAAGACGACTGCAAGCAGTTCTTTTTCGATCTGTGCATAGCGAGTTTCGGTGTCTAACAGAGTGCGAGATGCGTATGTGTGATGGGGCACAAGTTGGTGGTTTTATTTTTACTTGTGTGTATTTTAACTGCATGTTTTTAGTGCTTTTATCCTTTTATTGTGGATTTTTAATTATATATATTTTAGACATCGCCTTTTAGCTTGTTGCAGATTGGAGAGGGGACTTAAGGAGCACCAGAGCAGACAAGGAAGAGGCCCCGGGGGCGGACGTAAGCCCCGGGGGTGCGCGTACAGGACGAAGAGTCGACCGATGGCTGGGACGCTGCGGCTGCGCGAGGGCGTGGAGTGAGGACCGGGCGAACCGACGCGGACACGGGACGGGGTACCGGGGCGCCAGCTATGCTGATGCGTGGCCACGGACGGAAAGGCGCAGAGACCTGGGAAGAGCACCACGAAGCGGAACACCAGCAGCGGGGGAGTGGGACACTCCCCCTGCGGTGTAAATATTATGTACTTGGAGTAGTGGTGCTCATGGACGGCCTATGGCCTTAAGGTCTCTGGTGTGCTGCCTTCTCCGCTGGCCCCTCGTGTGCTGTTTTGTGCAGGTGATCCGAGGCGTGGACCAGAGAAGCCCCGAACCAGCGAGAGCGTCCTCCGCCAGTCAGCCATGTCCCTGTCCCGTACAAGAAGGAGATCCGCGTGGATCCGCAACAGCCCCATGATTTCTTCGTTTTATCCTAGTTGTTTTTAATACTAACATTCACTGTTTTTAGGCCTAAATAAATTGTTTAATTCCCTTTTAACTTATTGTTTTATTGATTGCACCATGTACTAGGCCTCCATTGCCCTTTTTAACCTGTTACATATGCAACAGGCTTCTCATCTTGCAAACAAGCTGCACCCAGTCCGTGACAAGAAGCATCGCAGGTTAATGTCACTGGCTTCTTTACGTCAAAGTACGACAGGACTGGTGAGTTGGATAGGCATGACTTGAGCTTTTCAAATGCTTGTTGGTGTTGCGGGAACCATGCAGTGTCCTTATGAGTGAGCTGCCTGAGTGGTGCTGCGATGTTGCTAAGGTTTGGGATAAACATCCCGAGATAGTTCACCATACCGAGGAAACGTTGCACGGCAAGAGAATCCTGCAGCACTGGCATGTTTGTGATCGCTTCAGTCTTTGTGGGGTCGGCCTTTAGACCTTCTTTTGTGAACACGTGACCGACGTAGCAGACTTGGTCGAGGCGAAACTTGCACTTTTGCGGATTGAGTCTGAGTTTGATCTCACGAACGCGATCAAGCACTTTCTTTAGATTTGCATCATGTTCTGCAGCATCGCGACCTCCCACGATGATGAGCGCTGGAATACTTCACTCGCTGAATTTATGCCAAATGGCATGAGGATAAATCTGTAGCCCCCAAAAGGTGTGCTAAATGTAGTCAGCATGGATGACTTTTTGATCAAGCTTTATTTGCCAAAAGAGTTCTTAGCATCAAGCACTGAAAACAGAGTTGCGCCCGACATTTGAGTGGCAACTTCCTCCACACTACGCATCATGTGCTGCGACCATTGATGAAACCCAGTCCGTGGGCTCAGAAACGGGAGTTATGACGCCTTTGCTTGTCATTTTGTCGAGTTCAGCTTTGACTCGTGCCTGCATTGCCAAGGGAATGCGGTGCGCTGGACGGACAACTGGCTGAACAGCTGGATCCAATGTCATGGAATAGGTTGTCGGCAGTTCTCCTAGTTTCGTCACTGAACACATCTTTGTACTCATCCTTGATCATTTTTAAGAAGTCTGTTTTGGTCTCTGTACTGACCTGGTGAACATGAGGGCTGAGTGTGACAAGTCCAAGACACATGCATGCACGAAATCCCAAAAGCGGCATAACATCACGCTCTACCAGGAAGAATGCTAACATGTGCTTCTGTCCATTAGGTAGCAAGGCAGTGTAACAAAACCTGCAGTTTCAATTTTGCTGCCTCCATAAGCCACTAGATTTGTAGACTTGCCACATGGTATGATGTTTCCTCCTGAAAGATGAAGGAAAGTGTCTTTGGCCATTACATTGAATTTTGCTCCTGTGTCGATTTTCATTTCAATGGATTTGTCGTTTACATGCAGAGTGACGTATCCTTCATCTCGATGTTCCACTTGAGTACTGACAGTGTGCACAGATACTCCATCTACATAGAAGGTAATGTCATCTGGCTGTTCTACATCTAACTGGTGCACTGGTCTTCTTGTGTAGCTTTTCTTTGTAAGGTGTTTCCTTTCTGTGTATTGACTGGCTGTTCTTGACTTGCAGCACTTATTGTAATGATTCATCTTTTTGCACTTATTGCACCAAATGCCGGACATTTATCTCTTTGCGCTGGGTGGCTGCCTCCACAGTTATTGCAGTTTGTAATGGGTTTTGCTGGACCATGTCTTATCCTGTACTGCCCTCTAGTGGAGCTTGGGTGTAGCGCATACACTGTTGCTTGCTTTGCGATTGCCTGGCTCTGCCATACGATTCCCTGTCCATTACACGCAGGGAAGTTAGTCTGGTAACGGAGCAATTGGAGCAGTTTGAAGGGGCGGGCCTAACGCGCACAGATCTTCAGTGAAATAAACCAATTAGCGGACGTGACGACAGCTGTAGACCAACTCACAATATATGAACTGAATATAAACTCACGAGAACGCGGAGGCAAAATCCTCGACTACTTCATCCATGATTAGTTTTGGCTAATGTTAATGTTGTTAATTGAACTAACAACATAGCAGCGCAGCGAGTGACGTAACCTTGTCAATTCTCTGTGACGGTCGTGATTGGTTCGGCCTTAGCCGCCAATCAGCAACTTGTTTACCGTGTGTGTCCAGACCCACCTTATTTCGTGCAGAAAAGAAGTGGGTGTGGTTTATCAGGCTAGCTTTGCGAGGGCTTTCGTGTTCTCCTCAGTCACTTCATAGATACGGCAGATAGAAATGGCCTTAGAAAGGGTTAAGTCATTATCACGTAACAGGGCCTTCCTAATACTGTCATTGTTGATGCCACACACGATCCTATCACAAATCAGTTCATCTGTTAGCTCTCCAAAGTGACAACTTTTCACTTTCGATTCTATGGTCTCGCCTTGTTTCTGATTTCGAGTGTGAAATTTGTGCCTTTCCATTGTTTTGTTATGTTGTGGGTTGCACATTTCTCGAAATTTGCGTTTGAGACACACGGGGTCTTCTCTTGACTCGGCTCCATTTTCACCTGGCGCCCTAACTTCTGTGGCGTAGACAAATGAACGCTCCCGTTCAATGGCTTCTGCTCCTGCGAGATTGAGGAGGATGTATGCTTTTGTCTTGGCAGGCTTATCTGCGTGTGCCGCCTCGATGAAGATGTTATATTCTCTTTCAAATAGATGCCAATTCTCGGCGATGTCTCCCTCAAAAACGAGCGGGTCCGGTCTGCGAAATCCCTCCGCCATAGTTAGCTAGCTGTAACTTTTTTGTTACTTTTTTGCTTTTTTACAGAGCTTTACAACATGACAGCATCGTGTCGACCAGTAGGTGGAGCATGCGCAGTGGCAAGTACGGCATGAGATGTAGTACACACATAAGAGCAATGATCTACAATTATTATTTTATTTATTTTTTCATTTTTAGTCCAAATCAGAAATGCATCAAATTAAAGTTCAAGTTATAAAAATGCTAAGTTTGGGAGGGACAGTTTAATTGTGAGTGGCGCATAAAGTGGGGCAACAATGCACATGAGGCACGCGCCCTGAATAGAATAATATTCATTAATATCTCAAAAACTATAAGAGCACAATCACATTTTTACAACAAAAACAACTGACTTATGTTTTTGTAAATGCAAGTATATGATGGGATCCAGGTTATTTAAAAAAAAAAAAATAGAAAAGTGGGGAGTGCACAAGTATTCATACAGCATGACTTAATACTTTGTGGAACCCCTTTTGCTGCAATAACAGCAGCAAATCTTTTGGAGTATGACTACAAGGTTTGCACATCTAGAGACAGATTTTTGGGGGGATGATGTGTAGAAACAGTCTACTGTGTGAGGTTTCATGAATCAGAGCACCGTAATAACATTAAAATACCCAAAGATCTCTTGTTTTTATATTGTAAACTTATCTTATCATTCCGGTATGAAAAGCGCTCTCTAAGCAATGTTTGAGTGATTTGCTTTATTGATTGATATATTATTTTTATTTTCCATAGTTTATTGCTTATTATTTAACATTAGCAAAAAAACAACAATGGCAATAAAATCTATTCTGATTCTGATTCATACTTGGATTCATACTCATACTGTATATAATATATCACAGTTTTTGATTTGAACATTACATTATTTTCAACATAAAAGTTACAGATGTTACACAACACATTCTCAAGCCAGTGACAGTTTATCAATTGATATTAAAAAATTACAAAGAACAATAATAACCTTCTACTGTGAGGTGAGATCAATACATGAAACCAAAAATAAAACAGATACACATAATGAAACTGGTAAACAATGGTTTGTTGTGGAAGCAATAACCTTTTGCTCCCTCCCTGTGCTTTACTGCTTTGAGGGGGAGTTTGACAGGGGGTGTGGCTTATCCCAATGAGATGTAAATGAGCCCTATTGTCACTCCCAACAGCAGAGAGGTGAGAATGGCCCAAAACTTTGGAGAGGTTTTTCAGCCCTTTGGCCTATTTGGAGTTGTTAACTTCAAATCACCGCTACACCTCCAAATATGATCAGATTTCCATGTGTTACACATCGCTGGAAAGCTTGGAGACTACACTTTAATAATCTGTGAAAATCTCAAAATGCCCAAAATCGACTTGTGTCCCTGATTCCTGTGACTGGTCACATTTGTAAATAAAGCAAATTTTTTAAAGTTGAGTTTTATAACCATTTCTTGTGTCGTGTCGTCCCAGTCATTGACAGATTCTGCCACTATTTAAAACTATTCCAAAGTTCCTCAAAGTGAAGATACACGCAGACTCTAGCGGATCTGGGAGTAAAAACCGTCGTCTGCCACCGTCACACGACTCGACTCCACGGATTCTTTACAAACAGAAACAAATCAGGCAGAAGTGATTAAATGGATCATTAAAGCTGTTAAAGTTTGTGAATGTAAGAATAATCAGATAAAAATACATGAAAATCTCACTTTTGCCTTTGTGTTCCTTCACCACGCTGTAGAGTTCAGCCGCTTCTGTCGCTCCATGATCTACGAGGAAATGGATTTATTAAAAACGTTGTAAATGATGAACTGGGTCACATTTGTATGGTTACCGTTCCTCTTCTTCTTGTCGACGGTGCTGTACAGCTCTGCTTTAGCGTCCGCTCCACAGCCTGCACAGAGTCAGGGTTTTTAGATTTTCAAAAACAAACGTTTTTGACAAGTTCCACGACTATTTATATGGAGCTCAGTTTACTGTGAGAACAGACAACAACCCGCTCACATACATTCTCACGACCGCCAAACTCAACGCAACGGGTCATTGCTGGCTCTCCGCCCTGTCTACCTACAACTTCACCCTGCAGTATAGACCAGGCAGCAGCAATATAGACGCCAATTCACTCTCTCGCAACCTTGTTTCCAATACCGAGGAAGATTGGCAAAGTATATCTCCGGACTGTGTCAAAGCTCTCTGCAAACAAATCAAGTGCCGAGAAACCCACAAAGAGTCCACAACTGTCGCAGAGTCGCTCGGAGTGTCCCCGAACGCCATTCCTGAGTCCTTCGCCTACCCTGTTCGGCTGGATCTTGGTTCATTAACGCAGCTCAGTCGTAAAGACCTCATCCAAGCCCAAGACCGTGACCCCACTATTGCTCCAGTCAAACAGTCACTGAGTGGTGGTCCACCATTTGGCTCTTCTGCCAACCCGACTTCAACACTGCTCAACAAAGAAGTAAGCAAGCTTGTCGTCAGAGTAAACCTGCTCTACAGAAATGTTCAAAGAAAAGGGTCTGAAGTGCAGCAGCTAGTTCTACCCAAAGAGTATGTCACCATGGTCTTGAAATCCCTACATGACGAGTCTGGTCACCTGGGCATAGAAAAGACACTCGAACTAATCAGAGACCGATTTTACTGGCCGAAGATGGGAGCTGAAGTGGAGCAGTATGTCAAAAGTTGTGGCCAGTGCATCACCCGCAAAGCCCTGCCCCAATAAGCCGCTCCATTGAACCAGATAACCAGCCAAGGCCCTCTAGACCTTGTGTGTATCGACTTCCTGTCACTTGAATCAGACTCTCAAGGTTATGCCAACATCCTTGTAGTGACAGACCACTTTACCCGGTACGCTCAAGCCTTTCCAGCCAAAGATCAGAAAGCAATCACTGTAGCCAAGATCCTGTGTGAGCGGTACTTTGTGCACTATGGTCTTCCCGCCCGCATACATTCAGACCAGGGGCGTGATTTCGAAAGCAAGCTGATCCAAGACCTGAAGATGTTAGGCATTCGAAAATCAAGAACATCTCCTTACCATCCTCAGGGAGATCCTCAACCCGAAAGATTCAACCGTACGCTCTTGTCGATGCTGGGCACTCTTGATCCAAAGCAGAAACAAAAGTGGAGTCAACTGGTTCACGCCTACAATTGTTCACAGAATGAAGCTACTGGTTACTCGCCCTATCTGTTAATGTTCGGCAGAGAAGCTCGTCTACCAGTTGACATTTGTTTTGGCGTGGCCGATACAAGTACAAAGACCAAGTCCTACCATCAGTATCAAACTCAAGAGAGACCTCCAAAGAGCCTACACTCTGGCTACGGAGACTTCAGACAAGAACCACCAAAGAAACAAGAAAGCACATGACAAGCACGTCAAAGAACAAGTGCTGGACAAAGGTGACAGAGTTCTGCTGAGAAACTTCGGAGTTCAAGGCAAACACAAGCTGAAATGTAAATGGAGGCCTTTACCATATGTTGTGGTGGAGAAACTGCCGAACATACCAGTCTACAAGATTAAGCCAGAGAGAGGTATGGGAGTGGAGAAGACCAACCATCGTAATCACCTCATACCCATCGGTTACCTCGTGAGACTCCCTGTGGACGATGGTGAAGAGCCGCCACAACAAAGACATGTAACAAGATCACAACAAAAGTCAAAAGAACAGCTACAGTCAAACAACCACGAAGAAGACATGTCCTCTGAGTCTGAGTATGAGGAGGCACAGTGGACAAGACACTGGGAAATCAACTGGGACAAGCTCCAGACACACCCAGAGCTGTCAATAAGCCAATCTCAACCAGTCAATGACATGTCAAGACAAGCTCAAGATGAGGCTGATGCAGAGTCAGTTGTCAGTGAGATTCCAAGCCTGCCTCCCAACGCTGATCCAGAAGTCAACGGTTTAGAAGGGGGAGCAGAGCACAACTCAAGTCAAAGCAATGAAGTGGAAATTCAGCAAGTGGAACGTTCAAAGAGAGTCACTCGTCCAGTGGTCAAGCTGAGCTATGATGAACTTGGTAAACCCTGTGAGCATCCAGTTACTGTCCTAAGCCACGGAGTGTTGGTGGGAAGTGGAATCTACAGAGACTCCAGAAGAAGCCCCTGTCAAACCCTCTGGTGCCACCCCATGGCGTTGTGTTTCACTTGTTCCAATTCGACCTCTTCCCTTAAGCTTCGGACTGTTACAGTCCTGTAAGTCCTTTTTGATGAGGACATCAAAACCTTTTAGAAGGGGGAGGGTGTAGCCCGGTGGAATATTAGGGCATTACCAGAACATTAGGGGTTAATATAAATCCTTAACACATCTTTAATCGCTAAACTAGTAGTTTATTAATTACTTTTTCTATAGTGATTGTCCTAATATGCATTATTACATGATAGTGGATCATTAATATTCTTAGTGATTTAAATATAGGTCACTTTAGGTTCAGATTAAACTGTAAGTTTAAGCAAGTTATGTTGTTTCGTGTCCTTTTAATTAATTTCATATTATTGCTATGGGAACGGGAGACAACTGTTTGTTTTTGTTTTAGTTTTTTCGTGCTGTATGGTCAGCCATTTCATTGGTCAGTTCCACAGATACATTTTATTGTCGATAGTGATGGCTGTTGTTTCGTGAGGGGGGTGTGTTCTTGAATTCGAGGGACATGTTCGGGAAAAGTTCCAGGAGACGTTGTCTTTTGCGCCTGGACCTGAGCGGAGCGGCTGGATGTGTTTCCACCCGGAGCAGTGGACGTTAACGGAGTCCACGGACTGTGACAACCGGGAGCGGAAGGCTCGTTAGACGCGTGTGAGTCGCCTTCACCTTGCAGGAACGGTTTCGTGAGCCAGGATCGATCGTGGGACCGGAGGAGCCGTGGGGATGTGGACGGACGTTAGCGAGGCAGAAGCAACAGCGGGCTAACGTTGAGCTACCGTTACCGCTCCACTTCAACGCACTAAAGCCACCGGACCACGGAGACCTTTCCGTTGCCACGCACTCAAGCCATAGGACCAGTGTGACCGTTATCTTGGCTCACGCTCAAGACACTGAACAACGGCCATCGTTTTATTGCAACGCACTCAAGCATCCGAACCTATGAGAGGGTTCGACCCGCTGTGCGGTTAGCACAAGTAAAACAGGCCTGCAACAAGGGTGGTTTGACTAAGGTCGAGATGCTCCGGAGCCGTGAGTACTGTGTGTGTGTGTGTGTGAGTGGGCCCACCACCGTTAAAGTACAGTTTAGACCGTTTGTTTAAGTGTGTGCGCGTGAGACAGTTCACGCCTTTTGTCAGTGTTCCATTTTTTCTTTTGTAACGTTTGTTGGTGCTGTCACTTGGGGACAAGCTAAGGGGATTTTGATTTAAAGGTTTTACCTACAGGGTTTAAAGGGGCCAGTAATTTCAAGGGAAAATTTAGCTTGTAGCGAATTAGTTTTAGGCCTAAACTTACCTTAGGTTTAAGGTTATTTTACATCTTTTTTCTTTTTGTCCAATTGTAAAATTAATTAATTTGTTTATTAAATATGTTTTTTTTTAATGTTTGCCTAAATGTTACACTCGCTCTGGGTCTCATTATTCTTAAATAGGCTAGTTATTAGTTTGTATTGTTTGACAACATTCACTTAATTAGGTGAACCTTTGTGGTATCCACCTGTGAGTAAACCGAACCCAAGCACCCATCATTCTCGGGTAAGTCCTACATAGAGTGGTTGTACGGGTGCTACACGTTGTAAATGATGAACTGGGTCACATTTGTATGGTTACCGTTCCTCTTCTTCTTGTTGACGCTGCTGTACAGCTCTGCTTTAGCGTCCGCTCCACGGCCTGCACAGAGTCAGGGTTTTTAGATTTTCAAAACAAACGTGGAGCAAAGTTTAGTTTCCACTCAAATTAGAGTAACCCTGTTTACTACGGTCGACTCTTTTCCACAGCAGGGATTTGGATCACAGTCAAATTCAGTGTTTTTTAATGTAATTTCAATGCCCAAATACTATACTTATAATGCAAGAAAAGCCAAACAGAGAAATGAGGGGGACTGTGATATTCTGAAGCAAATCAGAGACAACGGGAAACTTCTGAGGAAAAATATGTACAAAGTAATTGAAAACTGCAGTGAAATGTGTTTTAGATCATTTTTGTAGATTTCTATATATTTTAGGGGGAAAATGTCAATGCATTAAAAAAAAAAGTCTTTATTTTCAAAAAAAACTTTGATTTAATGACGTTTCTGGACTTAATTTTGGGACAATTCATTCCCAGAACTGCTTTGTGCCATTTCAAAGCCTGGAAAGTTATGAAACGGGTTTATAAACTCCTCGCTGTGAAGAACTGGGACATTAGGAGGGAGTTTGGAAAGTTTGGGCAAAACAAACGCACGTTCCATCTTTTATTGTTTGTCAAACCCTAAACAATAAAAAGCTCAACTGTTTTGTCACATGTCTTTTCCATTGTTGCCTCCAGAGGGCGCTCCAAACCAACTCAAAATCACTCCTTACTGTCGTCACTAACAGTGATGCCAGTAACGAGTTACTTTAATCAAACTACTTTTTCCAGATCAGTGTCAGATTTAAGTTACGTTTCCAAGTCTCTGTGAGTTACTATTCTGTCATTTTCCTTAAAGCAGTACTAAGTAACTCATGCCCCTAGAGGCCATAAGCGCCACTGCAGGTGTCGTAGCATGTTGTGTTTTTTTACTCATTAATTAATTATTGCTTGTTTTTGATGTGAAGCACTTTGTGACCTTCTTTCTGAGAAAGGTGCTATATAAATAAACTTTGCTTGCTTGCTTGCTAATTGTCCATGAGAGTAAATACTACGCTGACAGAAAAGACAAAGGGACAGAGGGATATTGTTCATCCAATTACACAATGGAGATCATTTTTTTCACTCAAACTTGGCTGTAAATACTGTTTAAGTGGAGCTAGCCTGCAGTTAGCGTTGTTAGCCTGTTAGCTTCTTCTTCGTTATTCCATTAGTGTGTATTGGTGACTCTGACCTGGCCAGAGACACCAGGGGGCGATGAAAGACCCCCAATCATCCCATTAACCCTTGTATTACCCCCAGAGGGACCACGGAAAGGATTTATTAAAGTAAACAAGTTACTAAGTACTGCTTAAAGAAAAATATAAAGGCTTCTAGAGCTAGCTTCCTGAGGTTGCTTAAAGAGGGGGTATTATGTAAAATGGACTTTTTCAAGCTTTATATCATGTTATTATGTCATTCCCTCATTAAACACATGCCTGGAGTGTTGCCTTGGCTCAGTCACATATTTTTGAGTGATCAGTAAAAACTTAGACGGCAGCCATTTTAGGTGTAGCTATGCCTCAGTCCTCCTAGGAATGCCCCCACCTCCTGGAGACGCCTCTGGACCTTTCGTCACCAGCCAAGCCACCAACCACTGCTCCTCAGCTCAGCAGAGCCCCTCCCCGCACAGTAGTGTTGTTTAGATGCCACAGCAGTGTGCTGAAGGGGGCGTGTCGGAAAGCTTCTTAAAGAGACAGAGGCCTATTTCAAGACGTTCAGTACAGCCATTTTGAGAGAGCAATTTTATTCAAGGCAGTTATTTTAATTTACTGCATATACAGACCAACAGAAGGTTACGTCATCATTGTAGTATGCTATAGACTGGTGCTATGTGATTGAAAAAAGCATAATACCCCCTCTTTAATAAATCTGACTCCTAACACCTTCTCCAGTAGTAGTATATATTGTGTCTTGTTTATATTGTTGTGGCAGTTGGACGGTACAAAGAACATTTCACTGCATGTTATACTGTATGAATATGTGTGAGACAAACTAAACGTCACATTTTCAGCCTGAAGACATCAATAGAGGAGAGAGAAGGAAATAAGTCACTTTTCTGAATCTGTGGAGCTTTGTTAATGTTACTGTAAAAATGCACTTCAATAACGTAACAGTAACTTGTAATCTGACTTAGTTACTTTTAAAATCAAGTCATCATTGAAGGAGTAATCAAGAATCTGTAGTCACAACACTGTTATCTATGAATGCCGTGGCCCTCATGGTTTGTCCACTTTGATAATCATGTGTTTTCTGCACTGACTTACTGTTGTTCTTGGGCTTGTTCACGAGGCTGTACACGTCCGTCTCCGCTCGGCTGCAAACGGGATCTGAAAAACCACGGGCACAGAGTCAGTTTGATTTTGCAGAAGAGAAACAAAGCTTTCTGATCTGGCATTTCCATCACGCCTGCGAATGAGTTTGTAATGAGAGTGACTTCATTCAGGCTTTGGAACATTGGAATTGTGTTTTCAAGTTTCACCTCTTAACCCCCACCTGAACCGAGCACATTTTCTCCAGTTCAGCTTTACCCAAATCTAAAAGCTTCTTGGAAAAAGTGTAAAAAAAAATGAGACGAGAACGAAGATGAAAATGCAACAAAAGAGCGACTGAAAAGTGACATAAAATTGACGAAAAAGTGACAACAAAGCGAGGAAGAAGATCAGTTTAAATGAGTTTTGAAAGGCCTACTGTATAGGCTGTGACCTTTTAGTTTTGGGTAAAGCTGAACTGGAGAAAATGCACTTGGTTAAGGCGGGTCTTAAGAGGTTAAAGTAAATAGACAGTTGATAAACTTTTGCACAGCACATTGGTTAGTAATTAGTTACTCATTGACATTTTCTAAAGTAAAGGCCACACTTTTAAAGTAATGTATATGTTAACATACATCTGTAACCTATCGCTGCAAACTGGACAATTTCCTGATGGTATGAAAGTAGCAAAAGTGATTCCTCTGTTCAAGGCAGGAGATAAACATCTCTTCACAAACTACAGGCCTGTTTCCCTTTTACCGCAATTCTCAAAAATCTTAGAGAAGGTTTTTAACTCTAGACTTGACAGCTTTATTGAAAGGTGTAATTTACTCTCGGACAATCAATTTGGTTTTAGGAATAATCACTCAACTTCACACGCGCTCTTTGATATAATTGAAGAAATAACTAATGCTGTAGATAACAAGAAATATGCCATAGGGTTATTTATTGACCTGAGTAAAGCGTTTGATACAATAAACTATGATATACTAATTAATAAACTAGAACATTATGGGATTAGGGGGGTAGCTCTACAGTGGGTTACCAGTTATTTAAAAAATAGAAAACAATGTGTGAAAATAGGTGATTATCAGTCGAGTTGTCGACAAATTGTGTGTGGTTTACCTCAAGGTTCCATTCTGGGCCCAAAATTGTTTAATATGTACATTAACGACATTTGTAAAACGTCTCAAGTACTTAAATTTATCTTGTTTGCTGACGATACAAATATTTTTGCATCAGGTGACGACTTACAGCAACTGTGTCGGATTGTTAACTTGGAACTCAAAAGTGTCAATAAGTGGTTCAAACAAAATAAATTATCTCTAAATCTGAGTAAAAGCAAAATGATGATATTTGGCAACTGTAATTCCAATGCTCAGGAAGCAATTCAGATAGAGGGTGTTGTCATAGAGCGAGTGCATGAAATCAAATTCCTTGGTGTTATTATAGATGACAGAATTACTTGGAAAGCTCATATTAAATATATATCTACGAAAATTTCTAGAAGCATTTCAGTAATAGCAAAAGCAAAGCACATTTTAAACATCAAAGCTCTACATATCTTATACTGTTCTCTGATTTTGCCATATTTATATTATTGTACTGTGGTTTGGGGTAGTACTTATAAAAACACATTAAAACCAATAGTATTGTTGCAAAAAAGAGCTATCCGAGTAATTCATAAAGTTGGGTTTTTGGACCACACAAACTCATTATTTTTAAAATCAAAGATCATGAAGTTCTGTGACATTGTTGAGTTCCAAACTGTACAGATGTTATACAAAGCAAGATACAAACTGTTGCCAGGCCAAATACAAAGAAGGTTCCAAGAACGTACTGGTTGTTATGAATTACGTGACGAATTAAACTTTAGGACTCAGAAACATAGCTCAACTTTGAAAAGTTTTAGCCCAACAGTTAATGGTGTACAATTGTGGAATAAACTGGAAATGGAGTTGAAACGAAGTCCAAATATCAACCTGTTCAAATATAAATACAAACAAAAGACTTTTGAAATATACAGAGAACAAGAAATGTGTTGCCACTAGAGGCGCAGTAGGATCAATTATCTATAATCAAGGAAGAGTGTTGCTGCTTGGAACGGTTGTCATTCTATTGCTCAAATTTACAAATTGAGAATTAGGGTAGGCAAGTTATGAATCTGTTGAGAGGGACCCTCCCAACGGGCTCAAAACCTTGTCTTTTAATGCACCACTCAGCATAGGAACATCATCTACAAATCAGCTGTTAGGGCAGCTGGGTGGGGGTTTGTTGAGGGGGAGTTACTGCCCTCTTCAACTGGCCCGTTCTACACCCTGGCTTTTTAATGCACCTCATTATGCAGGGCTTACATCACACTTCACATATAACTCAATTAAACAAATATAATAATAATGATAAATAAACCCGAATTAAATTATATTAAGGATGGTATTGACAACTGGGAAGTAGCAAGATCTCAGAATATAATATCTATTAATGCACCTTTAATAATGATAATTAATGATAATTAAACCCAAATTAAATTATATTGAGGATAGTAATGACAACTGGGAAGTAGCAAGATCTCAGAGTATAATATGTATGAATGCACCTTTATAACATAAAAGTAGCACATTCTTTTGTTCTTTATTTTGCTGTTGTTTTTGTCTTATTCTTCATCATTTATTGTTACTTTGCCCTATGTTCCTTTGTTTATGATTTGCTACCTTGTAAATATTAAATGTAATGTTACTATTTTTATTTTGGGGTGGGCGCTTATAAGCCTTTGGCTTCAGCCCACTCCCTTTGAGCAGGTTAACTGCTCAAACAAATAAATAAACTAAAAAAACTAAAACTAAAAGAAAGTTCATGTGTAGTTGTGGAGCAGAAGTGAAATCAGTGAGAAAATGCATTTTGAGAAAACAGTCACAAGTTCCTAAAGAGGACGGTTGATTCAGTTTGACCCAAAACCAAAATAAAAGAGTCTGCAGGGACGTTTCACTCTGTGGTTTTGTCGCACTAACACTTGACAACAGCAGAGGCCAGTTTCACAAACGCCTCAGACACATTTATGAATCTCTCTTTATAGACGTACCGTTTCCAGCGCGTGGCCGCTCCCCCACGTCACTGATCTCAGAGTAGATGTCTGTGGTTTCAGACTCTGCAGCGGCTGAAATACAAACACATTTACACATTCAGTCTGCAGTGGGCTGTGGGCCTGAAGGAGAGTTTATAAGAGCACCTCGGTTTGTACGTTTGGGTTTCATTACCGCGGAGTAGATTTCACTTCCACAGCTCAGTATTTGACCTGAAACACAGAGACTTTAAAGGAACTGTTGTTTTTTTAGGCTCAATATGTCGGTAACACTTTGTGATAGTTTAGCATTTGTAAAGCACTGGGAAATACTTCACTTCTCATTCATAAAGCTTTACTCGTCATCCTTTTACCTTTGTGTCTTTTATAGAAACCAGAAGACGAGCAGCAGCAAAGGCAGAGCGACCAGCCCAACGAGAGGAGACCCTGTGTTACTTCTGTCCCCTGTGGGATGAGATTTGTCCGACACATCCCCGACAGAAGTGACCGAGCCGCCTGCGCAAAGAAAGTAAAGTGTCTTTAGTGGTCATTTAGAAAAACTATTAGAAGGTCAAAACGTCACAATGATACTTGGAGTTACTGATTCTGATTCTGAACTCTTTCTTTGTACATTGGGGTAATAAAATCTGAACAGTTGTTATGACGCCTTGTACCTTGTAAGTTATTTGTGGAAAAAAAGACATAGATTGTTCACATTTGTCTCGGATCTTTGACTGATACCACTAACTTCCTTTACAAAATATGATCCGGCTTTTCTGTGATTGGTTAAACGCTTGTCAATCACAGCCATCAGGAACTCAAAGAAATCAGCCCTGATCCCAGATACACGTCTTTGTAAAGAAGAGGAAAAGCGTGGACTCTGGCTGTTACAGTGTCCAAACTAACCCTAACCTTAAGGATAGTGGAGTTTACTAAAGACCTCATCACGTGCCCCTCCATCGGCTTCATTCAGACCCTCTTGAGTTTACCTGATACATTTTTGGCAGTGATAGTATCTACCATGTGTTCCTCACCTCTCACAGCCAGCCACTGCTCCTCCGACTCTCTTCCCTCTGAGCTCCTGCACTTGTAAACTCCTTCGTCAGACTTAGACGCCTTTAGGGTCAACTTTCTAGAGGAACTGCTCCCGATCGTTTCTCCGTCTTTAAAGAAAAGAGCCGTGTGGTTTGGAGCGGCCATCTTGTCTGTGCAGATCAGAGTCACCTTTGTTCCCTCCATCACAGGACGATGTGGACACTGCAGGAGCACGGCTGGAGGAAACATCTCACTGTTACTTTATGTCTGATCAAAGCTTTAATTATAAGACACTGACCTCTGACTCGCAGCTGATTTTCTCCTGAGGAATTTCTGTCAGACGTGGAACATTTGTACAGCCCCTGATCGGACTGTGAGATGTTGTGGATTGTCATCTCTCCAGTTGGACTTGTGTTTAGCTCAGCACCATCTTTGTAGAAATAGAACCTTGTGGAAGCTTTTTTGTTTCCCCTTTCGATGCAGCGAAGAGTCACATCGTCTCCAACCATCACTGGACGAACAGGACTCTCCAGGACAACATCACCTTCTGTTGGCCACAGTAGATCAAATATCAGTAGTTACTGTAAATTCTGGATTGATGAGCATGATCTGGATCCTAACTCTCAAACACCCAAAAGAAAACAATGAAACGTCCTCCAAACCTGTGACTGTGATGCGGACACTCTCGCTCCTCCTCTCTGGGTCTCTGCTCTCGCACCAGTATTCTCCAGATTCCTTGGAATACGCTACTGGGATGTGGCACGGCCCAAACAGTGAACTGTTTGTGTTACAGTGCGTTGTTTGGCCCGACACATTCCGTAGGACCTTCCACTGAGTCATGTTGTTAAAGAAGCCTTCACAGTTCACTGTGAGGCTGGCATAATTAAAGAGCTGCAGTTTAGACGGGACGATACGCGGGACGGTGATCCCTGAAAGAAAAGTGAAATGAATCCCAAGCAAGTTTCTCATGAACCCACCGCAGAGGCCAACTGTAAACCATACTTTGGTATATCATACGGTGGCAGGTTAAACGTATCCAATTCATGTTTAATTGTAGTTCTCTCAAAGAGTGTGGAGGAGGAAGCACAAAGAAACAATGAGACAGAGAAAGAAAAGGACATTCAATGAAAATGGAAACAAAATCTAGAATGGCTGTTCTGCGATGACACCAACATGTCTAATGTACTGTTCCGACTGCCGCAAATATGAAGGGGTTTCTTTTGTCATCAGAACTAGCAACTTCACATTATCAGTGGTACTAGGACTTATCAATGAACTTGCTGCAGTACGACATAACAGCAAGTCATCAATAATAAGCCGTCTTTTATTGTTGGTTTCTTTATATTAGGTTTTCAATGTAAATCTATTAAGTTTTTGGCCACAGTGACCAAAACATTAACGTCAAGCCCTGTCTGCTACGTTGCTAAAATAAGAAACAAGTGAGAAAAGATTGACAAGAGCAACACAAACATGACGAAAACGTGACAAAAATGCTTCAAATATGTGAAAAAGCCCGACCACAATGCAAGAAGAAAGTTAGGATCAGTTTTGTAGGCCTTAGATTTCAAGTGAGACATTGCACTGTAAGCTTTAAGATTTGGGTAAAACCAAACTGGAGAAATGTGCTCGGTTAATGGCGGAGGGTAAGAGGTTAAATAATGTAAAAATTTCAATATTTTCAAAGGAAATCCCATGAAAACATGCAAAAAGAAACCGTATGAAGAATTAAGTAACAAACTATTTTTTTTTTTTTAACTTTATTTTAACATTGCTCAAGTAGAAGTAAAAAAAGTAGCCTACTGTATGACAGTTTCTTCAAACAGTTACTTAAAGGCCCTACATATTTGTAGCAGCTCAGTTCTTCACAGGGACATGTTTAAAGGCACATTTCACAACTTGCAGGGTCACTTTTCAGGGTCACTTACACAAAAATGCAAGAAAATTATCCTGCAAGTTCATGGAATTGATACAAATGCTTTATCATTAGATCTACAGTGTTTTCCCTATGTCTGAGTTTACAATATACTAAAGGAAGACAAACAAATTCCATTCCATAACTAGAAAAAAAATCAGGTATAGCTCTTAGAGTGACTGTACTTGAGTAAATGTTACCGTGTACGACCCGCCGAAGCTACTTCCCCCACTGTATAAGACCCAGACTTTATGATAACCATTAAACTTCAGTGTAGATCATGTCCAATAAGAACAGTAGACGACATCGAAGAAGCAAGTTACAGAAAGAGTCAAAGTGCATTCAACAAACTGTCAAACAGAAAAGCTCAGTGAGTTTTACCTGATCTGTGTGGAGTAACGTCATGGACAAACACAGACAACAGCAGCGTCACTGCACAGACGAACATTTACAGGTTTAATAAATAAACCTTTACTATAATAGAGTTATCGACTGTAACATTGAAGCAGTAACTCACCCACAGAGACGGAGGAAACGCTCAGCTCCATGTTCAGACTGAGATGTGACTCTGAGTCGAGGTGAAGCTTCCTCTTCATGAGTTTATTTTAGGTTCTGAGAGTTTCACTCTGACAGACTTTTACCTGAACAACATCACAACTACACAACAGCACAAAAGGAAACACCTCCTTTAACTCAGTGGTTCCCAAAGTGGGGGTCGCCAGGCCTAGGGTGGGGGTCCCCAGATGATTTCAAGATGAAACAAAAAGAAAAATGCTACTGTTTTTAGCATATTTTTGAGTGTAAAACAGCCTATAATTAGTGAAATCCATTATTATTCAAAAGAAACAGTTTAAATACATATTAACTTGATGTTTTTCTGGCCTAAAGTAGCATAAGAGGCGATAACTTTATGCAATGGGGTCCCGAGATGTATGTGTGTTAATTTTTGGGGTCCCAGCCAAAAAAGTCTGGGAACCCCTGCTTTAACTGATGATGAAGGCTGGTGTCTTTATGAAGGAGACTTGGTTCATAGATGAGTTAAGATTGAAATGTACAAAAGGCTGCAAACAATTCAAGTTCATTTCACTTCATTTTATTGTCAGTTCTTTCAAAAGTATAGCACATGCAGAGAATCAAAAACTGTTTTACTTTCAAACTCTTGGTGCACAGATACAATAGTTAACAGAGCCATATCAGATACAGACACTAGGGGGCAGCTCGGTGCAGCCTCATTTTTAGTTGCATCACCGCCTGTTGTTTACGACGAAGATCTTTATTTGTGTGGATTAGCCGCTGGTCTGGGATTTCGCCTTCATGGCTGGTTACAGGGTGACCAGACATCCTAGTGTGTTGTTTGTTTGTTTTGTTGTTTCACTTTGATATGACACATAATCCCCTTGGAACCACAACTGGAAAGGATCATCTTCAACAGAGCACATGAACAAAGCAAAAGTCTTTACAGACACGAAGGAACACAAACACAATGGCATACAGCCCCAATGCTCCAAAGGGTGGCCTTTTATTCACCTTATTCCTCCCCGCCCACTTTAGCCTCTTTTTGCTTTGGATCGACACTTCCTTTGTATTAGCACTTCAGATCGAGCGCGAGGAATTATGGTCGTCACTAAAGTCTGATGTTTAGTCGATTGATTTGTGTAGGCGTGGCCGGCACAGGTGGCTTTAATGAGTCGGCCAAGCGTAGACCTGCAGCATTCAGCCAACGTCAGGGCAAGGAACCAATCACCAGCCAGGACTCCCAACACAATCCACCAACCGCAGGCAAGGAAAACAGCAGCAACTTTACATAGTTGAAAAACAGGAAGTAATTCACACAACAAACTAGGGAGCTGTAACAATTCAATGTGAACAAACATGCCTCTAAGCGTCAGTCGGAATGTGGAAAGCTTTATGAGGAGCAGCTTGAAAGGTCTGGAGAGGAACTGGTTGACGGTTGGTGCTGACGGAGATTCTCTCACTCAAAAAGAGAAGCATAAACTAGATGGCTGAGCAGAACAACCAGCAGAGAGGACCATGGTCACTCTAATACAGTTAAGCTTATTTCGTTTTCTAATCATGAAAATGTACATTGTAATTGACATGTCAATGATAAGCACTGATATAAATGTAGCAGACATCTCTTAATACAGAGCAGAACATGGACACACAATGGTGTCTATGGTGAGAAACAGCGCTGCGTCTCGGCCACAGTCCTGCTGCTGGTCACATGTCCTAAAAACAAAACACAAACCACCTGAATGCTCTGTTTCTATCTTTGATTTTTCTTGTTTTCTGTACCTTGGGTTTCTCAGAGTAAATGACGGTGGTGTACAGTTCCCAGTCAGTCACATCGACAAGTGCAGGACCTGAAAAGAGCACAGGTTGTTATTTCAAACTGCAGGGTTGAGCTAAAATAACCAGCCTGTCTTTTCGCTCTGTGCGGTTTTCATGTGTGCGCTGCAGCTGCGGTTATTCGTACCTCTGCCTCTCCGTGAGAAACTGCAGAGCTCAGGTTTCTCACCGTCGCTGATCGTGGTCTCTGCAGTTTCTTCATCAAGGTACTTACACACCAAACACCACCACACCCCAACTTCCATGTTAACCCTATGTAGATGTGCAAAGCCGTCCGCGCGTATGAAGCGTAGCAAATGGGTCCGTGTACCTTTCGTTCAATCAATTTTCAATTTGAAAACAACAATGAAATTACCCAGAAATGTGAGCTATCAGCATTTTTCATTTCATAAAATGAAACGAAATCACTCAAATTGGCACGTATTTTCATATTTCAATATGATACAAAAACGGAAAAATGAAAATTGAAATCACAGCCTCAGAGCGTCATTATTTTGTTTTATCGATTTGCGTATAGCCGGAAGTTCGGCTGTACGGTTCACTTTAAGGTCCGACCTGAAACACACATTTAGATAAAAACTAACGTGGAGATTGTATTTGTTCAATTTTCAGTTCTTTGTCCTGGGGTATTAGCACTCCTTTATATAATTCCTCAGAGATGGGATTGGTTATGCACGGAGCTAACTACAGCGCTATGCTAGGTGGCCAACGCGCCCGTAGCAGGCCGCAGATGGCACTACCTGGAGTGCGTAACTCGTGCGCTTCCCCGAGCTCCTTTCTCCTCCTCTAAACAATGCACGAGTCTTCTGTCCACCTAGATGCGGACTCTCTACATTTGTGTAGAATCTGACATTCTGCGAGATGGATTGGACCGAACGCTTTAGCTACAATTACGCACGGAGCTAAACATACTGTGCCAAGTGGCCAGTGCGCCGTTCACAGGCTGGGAAGGTGGCACAACCTGGGGCGCGTAGGTCGTGCTGTCCCTTGAGCGTATCTCTCCTCCACTTTGATGTTCGAGTTTTATTCAAGATTAGGACTCTCGACATTTGCGCACTCATCTGGAACACCTCCCCAGCTGACCAGTTCTATAGCCCCGAGGAGGGCTTTAGTAAACAGCGGTTTATTATAAAAAAAAAAAGAAACAAAAAACTGGTTAATTGTAATTGTATTATTATTAGTGAAACATTATGGGGTCATCGATCACTTATGATACTGAATATTTGTTCTGTCTTGTGCAGAACGGATCAGAATTTTTGCTTCATCAAATTGAAAAGTACAAGGCAAGCCATGCGCAAGATGTATAAATTATTGATAAATAAATCAATGTTGAGAGTCCTAATCCTAGCGCTGTAGTTAGCTCCGTGCATAACCAATCCCATCTCTGAGGAATTATTATAAAGGAGTGCTAATTCCCCAGGACAAAGAACTGAAAATTGAACAATGTATACAATCTCCGCGTTAGTTTTTATCTAAATTTGTGTTTCAGGTCGGACCTTAATGTGAACCGTACAGCCGAACTTCCGGCTATACGCAAATCGAGAAAACGAAATAATGACGCTCTGAGGCTGTGATTTCAATTAGCATTTTTCCGTTTTTGTATAATATTGAAATATGAAAATTCGTGCCAATTTGAGTGATTTCATTTCATTTTCAAATTGAAAAATTGATTGAACGAAAGGTACACGGACCCACATTTCTGAGTAATTTCATTGTTGTTTTCAAATTGAAAATTGATTGAACGAAAGGTACACGGACCCATTTGCCACCATTCATAAAGCTTTACTCGTCATCCTTTTACCTTTGTGTCTTTTATAGATGAACCAGAAGACGAGCAGCAGCAAAGGCAGAGCGACCAGCCCAACGAGAGGAGATGCTGTGTTACTTCTGTCCCCTGTGGGATGAGGTTTGTCCGAAAAGACTGAGATGTGACTCTGAGTCGAGGTGAAGCTTCCTCTTTACGAGTTTATTTTAGGTTCTGAGAGTTTCACTCTGACAGACTTTTACCTGAACAACATCACAACTACACAACAGCACAAAAGGAAGCACCTCCTTTAACTCAGTGGTTCCCAAAGTGGGGGTCGGGACCCCTCAGGGGATCGCGAGGCCTAGGGTGAGGGTCCCCAGATGATTTCAAGATGAAACAAAAATAAAAATGCTACTGTTTTTAGCATATTTTTGAGTGTAAAACAGCCTATAATTAGTGAAATCCATTATTATTCAAAAGAAACAGTTTAAATACATATTAACTTGATGTTTTTCTGGCCTAAAGTAGCATAAGAGGCGATAACTTTATGCAATGGGGGTCCCGAGATGTATATGTGTTAATTTTTGGGTCCCAGCCAAAAACGTTTGGGAACCCCTGCTTTAACTGATGATAAAGGCTGGTGTCTTTATGAAGGAGACTTGGTTCATAGATGAGTTAAGATTGAAATGTACAAAAGGCTGCAAACAATTCAAGTTCATTTAACTTCATTTTATTGTCAGTTCTTTCAAATGTAAAGCACATGCAGAGAATCAAAACTGTTTTACTTTCAAACTCTTGGTGCACAGATACAATAGTTAACAGAGCCATATCAGATACAGACACTAGGGGGCAGCTCGGTGCAGCCTCATTTTTAGTTGCATCACCGCCTGTTGTTTACGACAAACATCTTTATTTGTGTGGATTAGCCGCTGGTCTGGGATTTCGCCTTCATGGCTGGTTACAGGGTGACCAGACGTCCTAGTGTGTTGTTTGTTTTGTTGTTTCACTTTGATATGACACATAATCCCCTTGGAACCACAACTGGAAAGGATCATCTTCAACAGAGCACATGAACACAGCAAAAGTCTTTACAGACACGAAGGAACACAAACACAATGGCATACAGCCCCCAATGCTCCAAAGGGTGGCCTTTTATTCACCTTATTCCTCCCCGCCCACTTTAGCCTCTTTTTGCTTTGGATCGACACTTCCTTTGTATTAGCGCTTCAGATTGAGCGCGAGGAATTATGGTCGTCACTAAAGTCTGATGTTTAGTCGATTGATTTGTGGAAAATGTCCAATGTTCATTTGCACCAACAGGGCACAATTCATGACGGCGCCTAGGGCTGCACGATTAACCTTTATCGCATCGATATTGAGGTTTTAACTCCTGCGATAACATAACCTCAGGAGGCTGAGGTTTTTTTTCCCGCCCCTGAGATTTGATTGACAAACCTATTAGCCAATCAAAATGGTCGAATCTCGCGTTCCTGGCTTGGTGGCCAATCAGAAATGACAATGGAAACAAGCTTGTATGCAGTACACCGGCTTTCTCTGTCAGCAGCAAAGCAGCTAACACACACGACATGGATGCGCATGGAGGGCACTTCTCAGAACCGTGCCTAATCTTTCTTCATCCCGTTTGTCAATATGTAGCTATTGTAAAACACGCAGGATTTCACACATGGCTGGGGGCATTAGTGCACCTGATGCGCGGGTTGTTCCACCGCGGTCTCCGCAGCCATGCTCGCGGATCGGGTCATAAATTCTCCTTTGATGGCGGGTCTGATTGTGGCGGATCGAACAATCTCAGCCTGCTGCTGCGCGCCGCCGCTCACCGCCGCCGTACGCGCGTCCACTGTATTCAGCCACGACTCATTCTACCATCTTTACAGCAGGTGTTTGACGTCAATATGCGGCGGATTTTCATAGAATAAGCAGCGTTTTGTTGCTTGTGATCCAGAGAACGCTTTTGTGGAACCAAAAATGTCTTGTATTTTCCACAGCATGTGCGTCTGTGCATGAGTTTGCATTACCTAACAAAGCTTACAGAGTCTGCCCTCAAAGTGCTCATGCCCTTCCCAATACCTGTTAAGTTAGGTTTTCCAGTGTGAGACTGAAATTCTCCTCTTTAGAGCCAGACATTCAGAAACCGATGTGTGATAAGCAGCACCACTCGTCTCAACATTCACGTTAATAATAATAATAATGCATTTTATTTGTAACGCACTTTACATTTGTACACAAATCTCAAAGTGCTACAGAGAGATACAATAAAACAAATGACATATAAAGAACAATCAAAATGGAGTAAACTTGAGTTTTTGATGGAAATCTCGAAATGTAAAATCCACAGATTAGTTTTGTAAAGTATAGTTTTTGTTTCATGTGTAAAATCCCAGTAGTTTCAGTAATTTTGGACATTAAGGGGAACATTTAATAATCACGAAGCATCGAACAATCTCATTACCTTAATCACTATGTATGTAGTTTATTTAACCCTTTGTTTCAAAAAAGTAACAAAATATTTTAGTTTTACGCACTTAAAAGTATTGAACAGACAAATCGAAAATCGCATCGCAATGTTTGTCAGAAAAACCGCAATTAGGTTTTTTCTCAAAATCATGCAGCCCTAACGGCGCCCACACAAACCTCCCGGAATAAGGTGAATAGGCGTGGCCAGCACAGGTGGCTTTAACGAGTCGACCAAGTGTAGAGCCAACGTCAGGGCAAAGGAACCAAGCACCAGCCAGGACTCCCAACACAATCCACCAACCGCAGGCAAGGAAAACAGCAGCAACTTTATATAGTGGAAAAACAGGAAGTAAGTCACAAAACAAACTAGGGAGCTGTAACAATTCAACATGAACAAACATGCCTCTAAGCGTCAGTCGGAATGTGGAAAGCTTCATGAGGAGCCACTTGAAAGGTTGGTGCTGACGGAGATGATCTCACTCAAAAAGAGAAGCATAAACTAAATTGCTGAGCAGAACAACCAGCAGAGAGGACCATGGTCACTCTAATACAGTTAAGCTTATTTCGTTTTCTAATCATAAAAATGCACATTGTAATTGCCATGTCAATGATAAGCACTGATATAAATGTAGGAGACATCTCTTAATACAGAGCAGAACATGGACACACAATGGTTTCTATGGTGAGAAACAGCGCTGCGTCTCGGCCACAGTCCTGCTGCTGGTCACACGTCCTAAAAACAAAACACAAACCACCTGAATGCTCTGTTTCTATCTTTGATTT
This sequence comes from Neogobius melanostomus, assembly GCA_007210695.1. Lineage (NCBI taxonomy): Eukaryota > Metazoa > Chordata > Actinopteri > Gobiiformes > Gobiidae > Neogobius > Neogobius melanostomus. Next base: position 216,116 of record VHKM01000787.1, on the reverse strand, counting down.
TTCTTGTTTCTCGTACCTTGGGTTTCTCAGAGTAAATGACGGTGGTGTACAGTTCTCAGTCAGTCACATCGACAAGTGCAGGACCTGAAAAGAGCACAGGTTGTTATTTCAAACTGCAGGGTTGTGCTAAAAATAACCAGCCTGTCTTTTTGCTCTGTGTGGTTTTCATGTGTGCGCTGCAGCTGCGGTTATTCGTACCTCTGCCTCTCTGTGAGAAACTGCAGAGCTCAGGTTTCTCACCGTCGCTGATCGTGGTCTCTGCAGTTTCTTCATCAAGGTGCTTACACACCAAACACCACCACACCTCCAACTTCCATGTTAACCCTATGTAGATGTGCAAAGCCGTCCGCGCGTATGAAGCGTAGCAAATGGGTCCGTGTACCTTTCGTTCAATCAATTTTCAATTTGAAAACAACAATGAAATTACCCAGAAATGTGTGCTATCAGCATTTTTCATTTCATAAAATGAAACGAAATCACTCAAATTGGCATGTATTTTCATATTTCAATATGATACAAAAACGGAAAAATGAAAATTGAAATCACAGCCTCAGAGCGTCATTATTTTGTTTTATCGATTTGCGTATAGCCGGAAGTTCGGCTGTACGGTTCACATTAAGGTCCGACCTGAAACACAAATTTAGATAAAACTAACGCGGAGATTGTATACATTGTTCAATTTTCAGTTCTTTGTCCTGGGGTATTAGCACTCCTTTATAATAATTCCTCAGAGATGGGATTGGTTATGCACGGAGCTAACTACAGCGCTATGAACCGTACAGCCGAACTTCCGGCTATACGCAAATCGATAAAACAAAATAATGACGCTCTGAGGCTGTGATTTCAATTTTCATTTTTCCGTTTTTGTATCATATTGAAATATGAAAATACGTGCCAATTTGAGTGATTTCATTTCATTTTAGGAAATGAAAAATGCTGATAGCACACATTTCTGGGTAATTTCATTGTTGTTTTCAAATTGAAAATTGATTGAACGAAAGGTACACGGACCCAAATGCCACCATTCCCAAAGCTTTACTCGTCATCCTTTACCTTTGTGTCTTTTATAGATGAACCAGAAGACGAGCAGCAGCAAAGGCAGAGCGACCAGCCCAACGAGAGAAGACGTTGTATTACTTCTGTCCCCTGTGGGATGAGGTTTGTCCGAAACGTCCCCGACAGAAGTGACCGAGCCGTCTGCGCAAAGAAAGTAAAGTGTCTTTAGTGGTCATTTGGAAAAACTATTAGAAGGTCAAAACGTCACAATGATACTTGGAGTTACCATTCTGATTCTGAACTCTTTCTTTGTACATTGGGGTAATAAAATCTGAACAGTTGTTATGACGCCTTGTACCTTGTAAGTTATTTGTGGCAAAAAAGGTACAGATTGTTCACATTTGTCTCGGATCTTTGACTGATACCACTAACTTCCTTTACAAAATATGATCCGGCTTTTCTGTGATTGGTTAAACGCTTGTCAATCACAGCCATCAGGAACTCAAAGAAATCAGCCCTGATCCCAGATACACGTCTTTGTAAAGAAGAGGGAAAGCGTGGACTCTGGCTGTTACAGTGTCCAAACTAACCCTAACCTTAAGGATAGTGGAGTTTACTAAAGACCTCATCACGTGCCCCTCCATCGGCTTCATTCAGACCCTCTTGAGTTTACCTGATACATTTTTGGCAGTGATAGTATCTACCATCTGTTCCTCACCTCTCACAGCCAGCCACTGCTCCTCCGACTCTCTTCCCTCTGAGCTCCTGCACTTGTAAACTCCTTCGTCAGACTTAGACACCTTTAGGGTCAACTTTCTAGAGGAACTGTTCCCGATCGTTTCTCCGTCTTTAAAGAAAAGAGCCGTGTGGTTTGGAGCGGCCATCTTGTCTGTGCAGATCAGAGTCACGTTTGTTCCCTCCATCACAGGACGATGTGGACACTGCAGGAGCACGGCTGGAGGAAACATCTCACTGTTACTTTATGTCTGATCAAAGCTTTAAATATAAGACACTGACCTCTGACTCGCAGCTGATTTTCTCCTGAGAACTCTCTGTCAGACGTGGAACATTTGTACAGCCCTGGTCGGACTCTGCGATGTTGTGGATTGTCATCTCTCCAGTTGGACTTGTGTTTATCTCAGCACCATCTTTGTAGAAATAGAACTCTGTGGAAGCTTTTTTGTTTTCCCTTTTGATGCAGCGAAGAGTCACATTGTCTCCAACCATCACTGGACGAACAGGACTCTCCAGGACAACATCACCAGCTGTTGGCCACAGTAGATCAAATATCAGTAGTTACTGTAAATTCTGGGATTGATGAGCATGATCTGGATCCTAACTCTCAAACACCCAAAAGAAAACAATGAAATGTCCTCCAAACCTGTGATGTTGATGTAGACGCTCTGGCTCCTCCTCTCTGAGTCTCTGCTCTCGCACCAGTATTCTCCAGATTCCTCGGGATACGCTACTGGGATGTGGCACGGCCCAAACAGTGAACTGTTTGTGTTACAGGGCGTTGTTTGGCCCGACACATTCCGTAGGACCATCCACTGAGTCATGTTGTTAAAGAAGCCTTCACAGTTCACAGTGAGGCTGGTGTAAATAAAGAGCTGCAGTTTAGACGGGACGATACGCGGGACGGTGATCTCTGAAAGAAAAGTGAAATTAATCACAAAGAGCAAGTTTCTCATGAACCCACCGCAGAGGCCAACTGTAAACCATACTTTAGTATTGTGCCCGCTCAGCCGTAAACATTTTCTTCCAGGAAAGTTTTAACAAAGATGTGGAGACATAAAGAAGGAGTTGAAAAGCCAGAAGACAAGATGAAGAGAATAGTGGAGGAGAAGGAACAAAGAAACGATGATGAGACGGAGGCAAAGAGAAAGAATTATATAAACTAAAGAATTGGTTTGATTTGAATAAATTGTCACTAAATTTAGATAAAACGAAATTTATGGTATTTAGTAATAAAGAGATAAATAATGAGATCAGGATCACTATTAACGAAAATGAAATAGAAAGAGTAAATCATATAAAATTTCTTGGAGTGATTATTGATTGTAAAATGACATGGAAACCGCATATTTTAAACGTGCAAAAGAAAGTATCAAAAACAATTGCAATTTTGTATAAGTTGCAATATATTTTGAACAAAAATGCATTACATTTACTTTATAGTTCACTTGTCACACCATACCTAACGTATGGTATCGAAATATGGGGAAATACATATAAAACTAGAACCAATCCAATTTTCCTATTCCAAAAGAAGGTTATCAGATTAATTAATTATGCACCTTACAATTCACCAAGTAATTCACTGTTTCTTCAATCAAATATTTTGAAGTTTTATGACTTAGTCGATTTGTACACGTTCATTTACCAGGTTTAACATGATATAATCCCTAAATGCTTGCAAATATTGTTTACCCAGCGAGAAAGTAATTATAATCTCAGAGGACTATGTATATTTAATCAACCACAAGTACACACTACATTAAGAGAACACTGTTTATCAAATAAAGGAGTTAAATTATGGGATAGTTGCTGCAATGAGTTAAAACAAGCCACGTCTTTGTCAGTTCAAAAATATTTACAAGAAAATAACATAATATAACATATAACATAATAATAATGGAAAAATATTCAATGGAATGAAATGAATTACACAGACTTGCTTCTGGTGTGGACAATGGTGCACCAATGTGTTAATTTTATGAACAGATGTTGTCATTAATGTGCTGCATTTATGATTTCTAAAGTTAAGGGCAGGCTTAATAAGCTTTAGCTTCTGCCTGCACCTGGTCATTTATTGTGTTTTATGTTTCGAATGATTTGTTTGAATGATCTGTAAATGACCAAACCGAAATAAATGAAAAAAAGAAAGAAAAGGACGTAAGAAAGAGGAAAAGCGTGGACTCTGGCTGTTACAGTGTCCAAACTAACCCTAACCTTAAGGATAGTGGAGTTTACTAAAGACCTCATCACGTGCCCCTCCATCGGCTTCATTCAGACCCTCTTGAGTTTACCTGATACATTTTTGGCAGTGATAGTATCTACCATCTGTTCCTCACCTCTCACAGCCAGCCACTGCTCCTCCGACTCTCTTCCCTCTGAGCTCCTGCACTTGTAAACTCCTTCGTCAGACTTGGACACCTTTAGGGTCAACTTTCTAGAGGAACTGTTCCCGATCGTTTCTCCGTCTTTAAAGAAAAGAGCCGTGTGGTTTGGAGCGGCCATCTTGTCTGTGCAGATCAGAGTCACGTTTGTTCCCTTCATCACAGGACGATGTGGACACTGCAGGAGCACGGCTGGAGGAAACATCTCACTGTTACTTTATGTCTGATCAAAGCTTTAAATATAAGACACTGACCTCTAACTCGCAGCTGATTTTCTCCTGAGAACTCTCTGTCAGACGTGGAACATCTGTACACCCCCTGGTCAGACTCTGAGATGTTGTGGATTGTCATCTCTCCAGTTGGACTTGTGTTTATCTCAGCACCATCTTTGTAGAAATAGAACTCTGTGGAAACTTTTTTGTTTTTATTTTCGATGCAGCGAAGAGTCACATCGTCTCCAACCATCACTGGATGAACAGGACTCTCCAGGACAGCGCCACCAGCTGTTGGCCACAGTAGATCAAATATCAGTAGTTACTGTAAATTCTGGGATTGATGAGCATGATCTGGATCCTAATTCTCAAACACCCAAAAGAAAACAATGAAACGTCTTCCGAACCTGTGACTGTGATGTGGACGCTCTGGCTCCTCCTCTCTGGGTCTCTGCTCTCGCACCAGTATTCTCCAGAGTCCTTGGGATGCGCCACTGGGATGTGGCACGGCCCAAACAGTTCACTGTTTGTGTTACAGGGCATTGTTTTCCCCGCCTTATACCTTACGACCCTCCACTGGATCATGCCGTTGAAGAAGCCTTCACAGTTCACTGTGAGGTTGGTGGATTCAAACAGCTGCAGTTTGGACGGGACGATACGAGGGACGGTGATCTCTGAGGGGGAAAAACAGTTCAGTTTATCCCACAGAGCAAGAACTGCAGATTGTAGAGTTCTGGGATGTTGCTGTTGTAGTTGTTGAAAAACTTGGAATAAAATTGATATTAAGACGTGTTGTGGATTTTCTTACCAATCTAATGGAAAAACTGAAGAAATGGTGTCCGATCAAGTGTGAAGTTTATTAGGCTACACATGCATGCGGAGAACGTAACACAGGTTGTTCTATGAGAGTTCTGCCGAAGCAAGATTTCTTAACAGGTTATATAGGTGAACACATGAAAGACAGCACAGTAGGATACAGTGATAAAATGTATGCAGATCGCCACAGACTGGGATGGTAATGCAATAAGGAGGTTGGTGGAAGGAGAAGACAGGAAGCCTTTTGTGTGGTTCAAGGAGCCTTCTGGTGGATTGTATTGTCTTAGGTGTGAGAGGAACCTAGAGAGGAAGGAGGAAGCAGGTGCTTTCCAACAGTTGGTTAGACCCAGCTGGTCACCAGACGAGAGGAGACTAGTTTATATATTCACAGTACTGTGGCTGGTTATTGGATAATAGTAACTCTGACTAAAACTGTCACAACAGACGTCATCTGAAGCAGTGGTTTTCAATAGGGCCTGGCCGATATGGAGAGGGCTGGTCGATATCCGATATACAGGCCAATATTGTATCTCTCAAATAGCCAAGAGTTAAACATTTATAATTAGAGTACAGGTTTCAATCAGAGAAATATATAGAAATATATAGAGGCTGATGCCGATCTGCACCAATGATATTTTTGGTCAAATATTTTAAAATGTCTGGTTTATAATCCTGTGTATGAAGCTTCTAAATGTGTCAGTGTTTAAATGTGACAGCAGGGGGCGCTGTGTGAGGGGAATAGGGCAGATAAATTCAGGACATTCATGTTTAGTTGGTACTTCAGAGGGAGCTTGATTGAAAGACAACAATCAGTAGATTCCAAAACAAAACGGTAAGTCTTTGTCTCTTATGGTTCAGAAATGATCGGCAAAAGTCTGCAACATAAAATATATGAAATAGGTGAACAAACTTGTGACCGATTTTCACCATGATGTTCCTCCGCTCCCCTGAGGTGAAGGAGGTTGTGGGTGACTCTTTTTCAAGCTCTGACAGACTCTTTTAAATGTAAAAGATATAGGCCTATGCCTTTATCGGCTTTCTATAACATTTGCATATGAGCCTCACTCAAACCAGTACATCTTAAAATTTTACTCACAGTTCTGCAGGAAAAATGGTTTAAATTCTTATCCTTGATATTGTGAAATTACAATAATGCATCTGTTTTATGTAGCTCTTTCCTGGACTGAATGAAGAAACCCCTAGACGCGTCTTTATATGAAACTGCAACACTGTAGTGCAGCGGTTAACACTCGTCCTTCACAGCTAGAAGGTCCCGGGTTCGATTCCCACCTGGACGGGGCCTTTCTGTGTGGAGTTTGAATGTTCTCCCTGTGTCTGCGTAGGATTGTCTTATTTATTGTTTTGTTTTATTGCCCTAATGTTTGGTGCAGCCCCGTGAGTGATATTGGGCTATACAAAACCATTGATTGCTCGAATCACACACTCTCATTCATCCTGGCCTATTGTACATGTTATAAGTGGTAGGGGAAACTGGAGTACTCGGAGGAAACCAAAGTTCAGGCAAATTTAAAATCCAGGCAAACATAAAGTCCAAATAAGCATCATCAGCAGGTGGTGATGAGCCGCGTGGGTGTACCCCGTCCTTAGACTCTCCAGTTTGAGAGTGCACATGGGGGACGATGGATGGAAATAGCCCAAGGCTACAATCTGGTGTGGCTTGTTCTTTAACATACACTGGCCCTACCAAATAAACCAATAAAACAACCAATAAGTAACTATCTGATCACTTGGTGTGTGCTGTGGTTGACAAATGTGTTCCTCAGAACGAGAATGTGCCCAGTGTCTGACAATTAGAGTTTGTAGACCTGTGTGTATCTTTGTTAAGTCAATGGCATTTACATTAGTGTCTTATCAATTGGAAAAATAGAAATCTGAGCCGAGATTGTGTTGAATCCCGTCCTCACCTCTCACAGCCAGCCACTGCTCCTCCGACTCTCTTCCCTCTGAGCTCCTGCACTTGTAAACTCCTTCGTCAGACTTAGACACCTTTAGGGTCAACTTTCTAGAGGAACTGCTCCCGATCGTTTCTCCGTCTTTAAAGAAAAGAGCCGTGTGGTTTGGAGCGGCCATCTTGTCTGTGCAGATCAGAGTCACGTTTGTTCCCTTGGTCACAGGACGATGTGGAGACTGCAGGAGCACGGCTGGAGGAAACATCTCACTGTTACTTTATGTCTGATCAAAGCTTTAAATATAAGACACTGACCTCTGACTCGCAGCTGATTTTCTCCTGAGAACTCTCTGTCAGACGTGGAACATCTGTACAGCCCCTGGTCGGACTCTGAGATGTTGTGGATTGTCATCTCTCCAGTTGGACTTGTGTTTAGCTCAGCACCATCTTTGTAGAAATAGAACTCTGTGGAAACTTTTTTGTTTTCCCTTTCGATGCAGCGAAGAGTCACATCGTCTCCAACCATCACTGGATGAACAGGACTCTCCAGGACAGCGCCACCAGCTGTTGGCCACAGTAGATCAAATATCAGTAGTTACTGTAAATTCTGGGATTGATGAGCATGATCTGGATCCTAACTCTCAAACACCCAAAAGAAAACAATGAAATGTCCTCCAAACCTGAGACTGTGATGTGGACACTCTCGCTCCTCCTCTCTGAGTCTCTGCTCTCGCACCAGTATTCTCCAGAGTCCCTGGGATACGCTACTGGGATGTGGCACGGCCCAAACAGTTCACGGTTTGTGTTACAGGACGTTATTTGGCCCGACACATTCCGTAGGACCTTCCACTGAGTCGTGTTGTTAAAGAAGCCTTCACAGTTCACTGTGAGGCTGGTGTAATCAAACAGCTGCAGTTTGGACGGGACGATACGCGGGACGGTGATCCCTGAAAGAAAAGTGAAATTAATCACAAAGAGCAAGTTTCTCATGAACCCACCGCAGAGGCCAACTGTAAACCATACTTTAGTATTGTGCCCGCTCGGCCGTAAACATTTTCTTCCAGGAAAGTTTAAACAAAGATGTGGAGACATAAAGAAGGAGTTGAAAAGCCAGAAGACAAGACGAAGAGAATAGTGGAGGAGGCACAAAGAAACGATGATGAGACGGAGGCAAAGAAAAAGAAAAGGCTGTTCTACTAGAAAGCCACAATAACGTGATGAAAAAGCCACAAAAAGCGACAAAAGAGTGACAGAAAAGTGCCAAAAACACAACAACAAAATGAAAAAAGAAACAACAAAACAGTAACAAAGGTGAGCCAGAAAAGACACAATAACACAAGTGAGAAAAGAGCGACAAAAACATGACGATAACCTGACGACAACGTAACAAGAAAGTTAGGGTCAGTTTTGTAGCTCTTAGTTTTCAAATGAGACATTGCACTGTTGCTCTCCAGGTGGTTAAGAGGTTAATTAATGTGAAAATGTTTATATTTGTAAAACATGTAAAAATAATCTGTATTAAGTAACAAAACATTTTTTCCCTCAAGTAAGAAACAGATACTTTATTTTAATATTACACAAGTAGGAGTAAAAGAACAGTTTCTTTAACAGTTACTTACTAAGTGTTTGTAATTGAATAAATGTTTCTGTGTATGACCCGCCGAAGCTACTTCCCCACTGTATAAGACTCAGACTTTATGATAATCATTAAACTTTAGTGTAGATCATGTCCAATAAGAACAGTGGACGACATCGAAGAAGCAAGTTACAGAAAGAGTCAAAGTGCATTCAACAAACTGTCAAACTGAAAAGCTCAGTGAGTTTTACCTGATCTGTGTGGAGTAACGTCATGGACAAACACAGACAACAGCAGCGTCACTGCACAGACGAACATTTACAGGTTTATTAAATAAAGCTTTACTATAATAGAGTTATCGACTGTAACATTGAAGCAGTAACTCACCCACAGAGACGGAGGAAACGCTCAGCTCCATGTTCAGACTGAGATGTGACTCTGAGTCGAGGTGAAGCTTCCTCTTTATGAGTTTATTTTAGGTTCTGAGAGTTTCACTCTGACAGACTTTTACCTGAACAACATCACAACTACACAACAGCACAAAAGGAAACACCTCCTTTAACTGATGATAAAGGCTGGTGTCTTTATGAAGGAGACTTGGTTCATAGATGAGTTAAGATTGAAATGTACAAAAGCCTGCAAACAATTCAAGTTCATTTCACTTCATTTTATTGTCAGTTCTTTCAAATGTACTTTCCAACTCTTGGTGCACAAAGACAATAGTTAACAGAGCCATATCAGATACAGACACTAGGGGGCAGCTCGGTGCAGCCTCATTTTTAGTTGCATCACCGCCTATTCTTTACAACGAAGATCTTTATCTGTGTGGATCAGCCGCTGGTCTGAGATTTCGCCGCTAAAATCTGATGTTTAGTCGATTGATTTGTGTAAAATGTCCAATGTTCATTTGCACCAACAAGTCAACACTGCACCGTTTCTCTGCACGGCCTAAACTTCTCCAGTCCTATGTAAACTAATACAAGCGAAGGGCCGGGCACAATTCATGACAGCGCCCACACAAACCTCCGGAATAAGGTGAATTAGGGCGTGGCCAGCACATTTGGCTTTAACGAGTCGGCCAGGTGTAGAGCCAATGTCAGGGCAAGGGTACCAATCACCAGCCAGGACTCCCAACACAATCCACCAACCACAGGCAAGGAAAACAGCAGCAACTTTACATAGTGGAAAAACAGGAAGTAAATCAAACAACAAACTAGGGAGCCATAACAATTCAACATGAACAAAAATGCCTCTAAGCTTCAGTCGGAATGTGGAAAGCTTTATGAGGAGCCACTTGAAAGGTCTGGAGAAGAACTGGTTGACGGTTGGTGCTGATGGAGATTATCTCACTCAAAAAGAGAAGCATAAAATAGATGGCTGAGCAGAACAACCAGCAGAGAGGACCATGGTCACACTAATACAGCTAAGCTTATTTCATTGTCAATGATAAGCATTGATATAAACGTAGCAGACATCTCTTAATACAGAGCAGAACATGGACACACAATGGCTTCTATGGTGAGAAACAGCGCTGTGTCTCGGCCACAGTCCTGCTGCTGGTCACACGTCCTAAAAACAAAACACAAACCACCTGAATGCTCTGTTTCTATCTTTATTTTTCTTGTTTCTCGTACCTTGGGTTTCTCAGAGTAAATGACGGTGGTGTACAGTTCTCAGTCAGTCACATCGACAAGTGTAGGACCTGAAAAGAGCACAGGTTGTTATTTCAAACTGCAGGGTTGAGCTAAAATAACCTGCCTGTCTTTTCGCTCTGTGTGGTTTTCATGTGTGCGCTGCAGCTGCGGTTATTCGTACCTCTGCCTCTCTGTGAGAAACTGCAGAGCTCAGGTTTCTCACCGTTGCTGATCTGGGTCTCTGCAGTTTCTTCATCAGACTCTGTCATGAAGATATAGTTCATTTAACAAGTTAAATCAATAAGTAAATTACTGTCAGTGTCCTGTACTTAGCGTTGACTTTGCTCAGGATGAAAATAAACGCTAACAGCAGACAGCGCAGTCCAATGGGAAGTGACATTATTATGATTAAGCCTGTATCGTCACGGTCGACAAGAATGGAGCGTTCTGTTTGGAAATGATCAGAATGTCAATTAAAAGGAAAGTTATGCAGGTAAGATCATGTAACAACTGACACATCTTCATTTGAGTCGTTTGATAGGACTCGTTTTCTAAAGTTCTGCCTAAACTGTGCTATGTTCACAGTGGTTTCAGCTGTTTTTATAGACTTTTCAGAAGGAGAAATGTGTCACAGAATGATGTCGCCTTGTCAAACTGTTTTTTCCCATCGCAACACAAACAGTAATCTGACCCTTTTACCATCCATCCATCCATCCATCCATCCATCCATCCATCCATCCATCCAACCATCCAATCATCCATCCAACCATCCAATCATCCATCCATCCATCCATCCATCCAACCATCCAACCATCCATCCATCCAATCATCCATCCATCCAATCATCCATCCATCCATCCATCCATCCATCCATCCATCCATCCATCCATCCAACCATCTATCCATCCATCCAATCATCCATCCATCCATCCATCCATCCAACCATCCATACAGTGCCTCACTCAAACCAGAACACACAAACTAACCTATAGGTACATCTTGACATTTCACTCACAGGAAAAAGGGAACCAAGCTATTGTGTTGAATCCCGTCCTCACCTCTCACAGCCAGCCACTGCTCCTCCGACTCTCTTCCCTCTGAGCTCCTGCACTTGTAAACTCCTTCGACATACTTAGACACCTTTAGGGTCAACTTTCTAGAGGAACTGTTCCGATCGTTTCTCCGTCTTTAAAGAAAAGAGCCGTGTGGTTTGGAGCGGCCATCTTGTCTGTGCAGATCAGAGTCACGTTTGTTCCCTTGGTCACAGGACGATGTGGACACTGCAGGAGCACGGCTGGAGGAAACATCTCACTGTTACTTTATGTCTGATCAAAGCTTTAAATATAAGACACTGACCTCTGACTCGCAGCTGATTTTCTCCTGAGAACTCTCTGTCAGACGTGGAACATCTGTACAGCCCCTGGTCGGACTCTGAGATGTTGTGGATTGTCATCTCTCCAGTTGGACTTGTGTTTATCTCAGCACCATCTTTGTAGAAATAGAACTCTGTGGAAACGTTTTTGTTTTTATTTTCGATGCAGCGAAGAGTCACATCGTCTCCAACCATCACTGGATTGATGAGCATGATCTGGATCCTAACTCTCAAACACCCAAAAGAAAACAATGAAACGTCTTATCATTCGCAAAAAATGGCAATAAAATCTATTCTGATTCATACTCATACTGTTCATACATTAAAATTATTTTTAACATAAAAGTTACAGATGTTACACAACACATTCTCAAGCCAGTGACAGTTTATCAATTGATATTAAAAAATTACAAAGAACAATAACAACCTTCTGCTGTGAGGTGAGATCAATACATGAAACCAAAAATAAGACAGATACACATAATGAAACTGGTAAACAATGGTTTGTTGTGGAAGCAATAACCTTTTTGCTCTTCCCTGTGCTTTACTGCTTTGAGGGGGAGTTTGACAGGGGGTGTGGCCCAAAACTTTGGAGAGGTTTTTCAGCCCTTTGGCCTTTTTGGAGTTGTTAACTTCAAATCACTGCTTTTTGGACGCATCTCAAATAAGAGACTGAGAGGAGTTTGCTCTGCGGAGAAACATCAACGGGGCCGTGGTAAAGAGAGTTAGCTGCTTCAAATATCAGTTCAACATCTCAGCTGCAGAAGAACTCTTACTGAGCTACTGTCTGACTGTGGGATGGGAATGCCACAGAGAAAACGCTCGGGAGGCCGGTGCGCTGTGTGGAGCGCATCACAAAGACATCTCTGCTTCATCCCAAGGAGCTGTATCGAAGGGCAGACCAAGGCTCCATCCCCACCGTGACCCGTTCCAGTGGTTTCCTTCAGGACAGATGTTTCACTCTGTCAGAGCAGATACTGAGAGATTCAAACAGACCTTCTTCCCCAAAACGATACGCCTAATGAACACCATCCATGTATCAAATGGAAAGCCCTTTGCCAGACAGCAAATAAAACGGAGCAGTATAAGGTACAAGTCTGGCTTTAACATAACAAGAGCAAGATAAGAAAATAATGATAAAGGATTTTATCACCACTTTAAGGTTGTACCAATCTGCCGGTCCATCCCATGAGGATTATTGGTATCCTATTGTGACCAACAGAGGGCGCCATGGTATAAATAGTTTATTAAATTTAGAATGCAATGCCAAAATAATGTTTACCCAGAAACCTAACCAGGCTATGTTGAACTGATTTATAGATTTAAATGTATTATTTATTTTTTGCTTCAATTTTTAGGTCAAAAATACTCAAAAACAGGTGGAAAAACATGTAAACTGGAGCTGGCTTTAGAGCTGACCTTTGTGACCACATTGCCACCTCTTTTGGAGGCGGAGCTCATAACAGGAATGCAGAGGTGTTTTCTAGCCTTTCTGCTGATGTTTGGGAAGTTGACTTGGTGTATTTTCTACCACTTTAGACGATCACATTCTGAATCCACAAGAGGACTTTTCTTTGGCCTTTTAGCTCGAGTGCATTATCACTCAAACCGACATAAAGGCTGTTACAATAGTCGAGTCATCACAAAGGCATGAACCAGTCTTGGAAGCGTTCTCAAGTGAAAGAAACTAGACTTGACAACACCAACAAACTTGTTTTCATTGTAAAACAGGGAAGTCTGTAGGAGACCCTAAAGTGGAGAGGTTGTCCCAACAATGTGAGAAAAGTACCTTTTGGTGTGAAAGCTCAAGTGTAGTCTGGAACAGGGCCCACAGGGAAGACCGGAAAGACGACATTCACTACATTCACAATGTCTCCATTGTGAGATCAATAAAGGCTTATCTTATCTTTTTCTTTTCTTTTTTAGTATTACTTCTATCAAAACATCTAACTGTGAGAAAACCATGTCTACGGTATTTTCAAAAGGAATGGTGAGTCATATTAAAGCTATGTTTTTAAAGAATGTTCTTGCATTGTTTGTAATTATCTGCTTGATATCACAGAACACCTATCCCCCGTCTGTCAAGAAGGAAAAGGACACAATGTCAGAGGTACAACACCTTCAGACTGACACAGTAATAATAGTTTCTGAACAAGAGACAAAGTCACGCACATTATTTACTATATGTTATGCCCATGTGCCCTTCTCTTGAGTGCATTTTCTTCAAGATATGTTTTGTTCAGGTGTTTTTTTGCTTTAATATTTCATTTCATTTTTATTTATTTCAATCGTTCTGAATATTCTTTCATTTTTACATAAAATAATGCTATTAGGAAAAATTCTCAGACAATTGAAAAGGAGCACAAAGAAGACAAACTTATATTATGTGCCCCTTTCGCCAAAAGAAACAAAAACATTTTTTCAATATGGTCTGATGTAACAACATATCAGTCACAAAGAAATAACAAACACACAACTCGCAACAAGCGGTCGCAAGTGTACAAAACATGGCACGAGCAGGGTTTGAACATCAAAACAAATAATCCTCTTTCATTTCATTTCCAGTTCATATGATTTACTGTAATTATTGTTTCCTTAAATATTCATTTAAACTGAAAAACTTTTGTGGAGTTTTTAAAGTGTCTTTCATGGAGTTCCACAGCTTGACTCTGAGATAGCCACCCACTTCTGAGTGCTACTGGCAAAAGGAAGAATAAAGTTACGTTTGTGTCGGAGACGAGAGTCTGATTTAAATGAGAATAGTGTTTGTACAGTTTAAGGCAACAAATGGTGTCTTACCTTATACATTATTGTGAGTGTTTGGGCTTTTATAAGGTCGAGTACCTTTAGCAGTTTGGATGTGATGAATAATTGGTTAGTGTGCTCTCTCCCATGGACTTTATGAATGGCTCTTATTGCTTTCTTTTGTAACGTTATCAAAGGCTTCAGTGTGGTTACATACGTATTTCCCCAAACTTCCAAACAATAAGAAAGACAAGGCAATATTAATGTAAAATATAATATCCTCAGAGCTGTACAAGTAAAAACATATTTCACTTTGTGAAGGATAGAGAAGTTTTTACATAATTTCTTTCATGTATTTTCAAGATGTGATTTCCAGTTTAAATTCTCGTCGAGGGTCACACCCAAGAATCGAATTTCATCTACCCTATGTTAATTCCATCTAGACACAACTCAATATTTATATTTTGATAGCACTTAGTAAATAACATAAACTTAGTTTTGTTCACATTTAGAGATAATTTGTTTACCTTAAACCATTTGCTTATTTTTATCATTTATTTTCCTACATTATCGATCACATCCTTTATGTTGTCACCTGACAAAAGAAAGTTGGTGTAATCGGCAAACAGCACAGATTGTAATATGTCTGATGCTTCACACAAATCATTGATATAATAATGGAACCTTGGGGAATTCCACATTTAATCTTTAATTTTTCTGATGTGTTGCCAGCAAACTGTACAAATTGTTGTCTGTTCTGTAAATGCTGTAGTTTCTGAAATAAAATACTGTGATCTATGGTGTCAAACGCCTTTTTGAGGTCGATAAATACCCCAATAGTACTTTGTTTTGTCCATCGATTTGTTTGGAACCCAAACTCACTCTCATGCAACAAATTATTTTTCTCTATGAATCTAATCTGAAAACAAAAAGTGTTTCAATAATTTTAGCAAACTGTGAAATCAATGAGATGGGTCTATAATTTGTAAGACAGTGCTTGTCGCCTGATTTATGCATTGGAATAACTTTTGATATTTTCAATCTATTTGGAAACATACCAGATGTAAAACAGATTAAAGATCTGACATAGAGGCTTCCTTATACAGTCTATTGTCATTTTTATGATCGTCATATCAAACCCATCGCAGTCTGTGGACGTTTTATTTTTTTGTTGCGCTATGGTCGATCTAATTTCTGTTTCAGTGATTCCATCTAAATACATGGAATTCATAATTTTGCTTTCCCCTTGCCAGACGTCCAGTTGGTCGGGGTTGTCAATTTTATTTGCAAGATTTGCGCCTTTATTTACAAAATATGAGTTCAATTCATTAGCCATTTCGTTATTTTCAATTTCATTATTTTCTTCACTTAGTAAATTGGCACACTCATTGTACCACTTCTGTTCTCCATCACATGGTGTAGTACTTTCCATGTCCCTTTAATACTGTTCTTATTTTCGATTATAAATTCCCTATATAATTTATTTTTCTTTTTACAAGTATTTTCCAAACCTCTTGTTAGTCATGGCTTTTTGTTGCTTCTTCTCTTCTTAGTTATTATTATAGTCAATAAGCGTCATTTGTAACAAGGCAGAGCAAAATACGGCCATGAGACTCATAACAAAAAGAAAATCAGTTGGCAAAAAAACAGCTCGCGCTCCAGAGCTGAACTGTATTGGAGGCGGATGGCGGCCTGGCACAACCGGAGCTGGTGCTACTACCTACACATCTATTGGGACGGGTGGTCTGTACCTTTTACTCGGACAGGGCAGCTTTTATGAGGATAGGCGCGGCACCAATGATCGGCTACGGTTACTATGAAAGAGGATGTCATTTAGTATCATGTTAGCTTACAGCTACGAGTCGCTTACCCAGCCGGTAAACATTAGGGAGCCCATGGACCAAAGCTACGCATGTACCGGCGCAGCAGGGGCACATACGTTGATCTACAACAGCAGCGAGGATAGAGAATGCTGTCAATATTAGGGTAGCTAACGCTAAACGAGTTTCTTACCTAACCAGTGATCGTAGGAGGCGCCGATAAAGCTACAGTGGGGAAAAAAGTATTTATTCAGCCAACAATTGTGCAAGTTCTCCCACTTAAAAAGATGAGAGAGGCCTGTAATTTTCATCATAGGTAAACCTCAACTATGAGACAAAATCAAGCAAAGCAATATCCGCAGCGTTAAAATGACCAAATAGTGCAACCTCAGTTTTATTTTCATTTAGATTCAAAAAGTTTTTTATGTCTTGCAGACAATTTGACAGGGTTTGGGATGAGGTTGATTTTAAAGGCAGATAAACTTGGATATCATCTGCAAAGCAATGAAAAGAAAGCTTGTGTTTTTCAAAAATCAAACCAAGTGGCAACATATACAAAGAAAAAAGGAGAGGTCCCAGAATAGAGCCCTGTGAAACCCACTGGAAAGTGGGGCTGAGCTCGAGGAGTGAGACCCGAGATGAACAGAAAATGTTCTGTCGCTGAGATATGAGCGAAACCAGTCTAGAGCCACGCCTTTGATACCCACGTCCTGCTCTAGACGTGACAACAGTGTTCGGTGGTCAATTGTATCAAAAGCTGCTGACAGATCTAAAAGAATTAAAAGGGCAGGGCAACCAGAGTCAATGGTTAAAAGCAGGTCGTTAAAAACTCTAAGAAGTTTAGTTTCAGTACTGTGCTTAGATTTGAAGCCGGACTGAAATTTTTCTAAAATGCAATTTTCATTGAGGTGACCGTCGAGCTGAATGTGAACCAGTTTCTCCAAAACTTTAGATAAAAAGGGCAATTTAGAAATAGGCCTGTAGTTTGAAAGAGTTCCAGGATCCAGATTATGTTTCTTTAGGAGAGGCTGAACAACAGCGTGTTTGAAGGCGTGTGGAAAACAGCCTGAGGCTAGGGAAGTATTTACAAGCTTTAGTAAATACGGACATACAGCGTTAAACACATTTTTCAATAATTTTGGGGACAAGCTATCCAGGAGGCATTCCGAAGGTTTTAACAACTGGACTACTTTGGACAGTTCACTTAGAGAGACCATTTCAAAAGAGTCAAACACAAGAGGACAAATTGGGCTATTAACAGGAACAATAGCACATGGGCACCCAGTTAAGGTCCTAAGTGAGGATAGTTTATCCACAAAGAAACTGAGAAACTTTCACACAATGCATTTGAAGGTGCAAACCCGGGGGTTTCATTTGGGTTTACAAGACGATTTAATACATTGAAAAGGACCTGGGGCTTTTGGCTGTTACTGGACACAAAGTTGGAAATGTATTTTTCTTTAGCAGACTTAACGGCTTTCTGATAAAGAACTTCTTCTGTAACTTCTTCTCTTAAAGAAGAAGTTACAGGTCTGTGAGAGACACAAATCTTGTTTGTTATTGACCAAATACTTATTTTCCACCATAATTTGCAAATAAATTCAAAACAAATCAGACAATGTGATTTTCTGATTTTTTTTTCTCATTTTGTCTCTCATAGTTGAGGTTTACCTATGATGAAAATTACAGGCCTCTCTCATCTTTTTAAGTGGGAGAACTTGCACAATTGTTGGCTGACTAAATACTCTATTTCCCCACTGTATATGTGTACAGAGCGGCGGCAGGGCTAAAAGAAAACACCAAATTAATAATCAGGCAGAGATACGGGCACAGGCATCTGAACCCGCAAAAGCTCGTACCTGCAGTAGGGAATACCGGCTGCGGAAGCAGGAGAGGTGTGGCGTAGGAAAGAGGACGCGATGCCGGTAAAACATAGATTTATAGATAATCTGGATTGGCGCTCTTAAAGTGACCGTGCACAATCCATATGGTTACATTTCCTTTAGGGCTGGTTTTGGCATCTTTCCTCTTCTTTTTTTAAGACTATTTATTCTCGATCTTCTTACCGTCTTTATCCTCGTTCTTTTACGAGATCCAACTGCAGGAAGCGTAGCTTTAAAGGTTTTAAGTCACTAGTAGCGTCTCAGTGCCAACCATGTTCAGCCATCTTGAATTACGTCATTTCATCCCACTAAGCCAACACCTGCTGATTTTAATACCCAACAACTTCAAGCAGCGCTTTTTGTCCTCCTCGGTGTCAGCGTCTCGCTGAGTGGCAGTGATGTGATCAAAGAGGCACTGTCCCTGTGTTTTCCCTGCTCTGTTATGCTATATTATTGTTTACATATCTTTTTTGAGACATTGCCTAATTACTTTGCCTGGAACATACGACACACACACACCAAAGCTAAAATCTTTATTTCATATTCTTCATGTCTTCTTTCAGGCTTAGTTTACTTTATTGTTTGATTTCAATGGGCATTAATTAAAGATGAATTGCACCAGATTAAGGTTGAGCTAATTTCCATGTTTTTGTCTTGCAGGAGCATCATTCCCATGATTTTAATTTGAAACTTAGCCACTCAAAGACGACGGACAACATCAGCTGTCGTTCTCCTCAGAGGCTGCTGGAGATCATCAGATCCAGAGGGAAATACGTGACCAAGATCAAACCTGATCAATACATCAAAGTCCAAATCGGTGAAGGTTCAATGGACACTGCCGTTCCAACACATTTCCCCTGCTTCCTCCTGGAAGATGGAGAACTGGTAATATTGTATGCTTCAAAAGAGGAAGTAGAGCAAGTGAAAGAGAGGGATCCGCTCCTTAGAAAGGAAGACTATTGTGTTTTCTACATTGAGACAAAGCCAGGGCTGAATGCCAAGACAAAAACACTGTTCAAGAGTCATGGAATTAAAGACTTTAGAAAGCTGTGTGTCTACGGAGTTAAAGGGATGACATTCAGTGAAGCTCTGAACAATGATGGTCGCTTCAGTGATAATCTCGGTGAGTTTAAGTTGGCAAACATTGAAAAGGACCAGCAGCACATTGGCTGTGATGAGGTAATAGACAGACACAATGGGAAAATATTCCAGATTTGCTATGACTTGGGAAACAAATGTCCTCCAAAAAAAGCAGCAAGGAGCGAGAAACCCCCACCTACACTGGAGGTTTTTCCGGCTACTGAGGTTTTGCAAAATGCTGAAAAGGAGAATAAGGTGGAGGAAGTGCAAGAGATAAAAGACAAATTACGACAAATGAATCCTGATCTCAGGGAAATAATGCGTGAACAATATCCTGACAACACTTTTCAGGATGCGTTGAAGAAAGTGGACTTTGGAAAAGCACAGCATTCATTCAGTGATTGTCACCGACTGGGAAAATTGTTGAAATTGGGGAAATCAGTGTGCAAGCTAATTGTGGGCGATAAAAAAGTAGGAACCGCTTTTGTTTTGTTTAAAAACTACATTCTCACCAATGCCCATTTGATATTTGAAGATGGCCATATGGTGCGAGGCGTAAAGATTTATGCCCAGTTCAACTATTTGACAGCTCGTCCTAAAAGCACCTTCTCCGTTACGGTTAAAACAATAGTCGACTCTGACTCAAATTTAGATTACGCCATTCTGGAGCTTGATCCTGAGGGGAAAAGGGTGCCAGATGGTCTCATGAAACTCTTCAGTCCGATACCAGAGAGCGGTGAAGCCTGTATCATAGGCCACCCAGGAGGAGAAGTGAGGAAATTAGACACAACATGTATTATTAGGAAAGAGCACAGGGTGGCAGCGGTCGAGCAACACGTCCTCAGCCGTTTCAAAGATAACAAACTGGCTCTTTCCAGGATCGAAGACCAACTTAACAATCAAGGCATTGGGAGAATTCTGATGTCTGACAAGGTGCTGACTTACGACACCTGCATGTACCACGGAGCCTCTGGGTCACCTCTGTTCAACGCTGAGTGCCAGGTGGTTGCGTTGCACAGTGCCGGGTTTGTCTACGACTACCCTGTGGAAGGTAGTGTGATAGAAATGGCTCACCCAGTTATTGATATTTTTAAAAATTTTGTGAGCAACCTTCAAGGTGCGACGGCCCTTTTGGAGGACATTAGGGAGGCGTCGGTCGGTAATAGTCATTTGAAGGAGATCCTGGATGGTCCTGAGCCCATGGATGTCGACGAGTAAAAACTATAAGTTGCCCTCCTACGTAAATGTTACTCCTTGGTAGCATCAGCGAAGAGCGAAGTCCCTTTTCGCTGCTTGGCAAGGCAACTCTATTTGTAGGATGTTATAGAGATCTGGAATATTGACTGTCTATTCCTCTCATCATGTCACGTTTGCTTTCCATAACGAGGGCACTTTTCATGCCGAACACCAACTCAATGTGCACAACAATACATGAAAATTCAATAAAAACACACTTACTATAAATACCAATCAAGACATTTAAAACCTGTAGTAAAAAAAAAAAAAAATCGATAAAAACTAAAATAAAAAATGTGATCAACAGCAGTACTTAAACACAGCCTCTCAGTGTTTAGTCCTGACTCTGGGACCAGCAGCAGACCACTTTGGAAACCTCTGCTGTAGAACATCAGCATTATATTCCATGAAGAGACTTGTAAAAAGCAGAGCTATTTTAAAGTCTTTTCTCTGAGCGGCTGAAGCAAAACAGTTTTTTAAATGCGATTCGTCTTTTCGAAGAAAGTGCCTGGACGAGAATTTGCATTGTTTTGTGTTGTTTTTGTTTTTTTTATTATTATTTGAATTGGGACAGTGCACATTATCAACATGTGTTTTTTCAACATGTAAATGTGACAGATTTATTTTGTCAGGACATACATGAGACATGAAAACACACTACGCCGGATTGTAGCCAATGGGCTAATTTCCATCTGTTGTGTCCCACTCACACATCCTGGCCTATTGTACATGTGTGTGTGGGGGATCTGGCATGTTTTTTTTTAAATATTGGTTGAAAATCAAAGTACATTTTATTTGTTCTTGTTTGTGACTTGCATGTTCATGTTTTATAAATGTACAATGTGTTTTATAATTAAATTATTTCACCTTGTGTGAAAACAATGTCTGAAATGTAAGATTTTTATCTAAACATTTGTTTAATAAAAATCAACACTATGCATGAACATGTTTGCATGTTTCCATGAAATTCCCACACAACCACTTAAGTGTTTTCAAAAAGTTTTAATTCCTTTAACCTCTTAACCCCCACCTGATCCGTGCATATTTTCTCCAGTTTTGGTTTTACTCAAATCTGAAAGTGTCAAAATAGCGACAAAAATAACAAAAAGAGATGGAAAAAGCAACACAAGACGACAGAAACATGTAAAAAAAAAAAGGCGGCAAAAGTCCAGACTCCAGGCCAAATGGAGCATTAAAAACAGAAGACACACAAAGCAGGGACGTGACCAAACCCCTCAACCTATAAATGAAAGAAAAGTTAGCCTATAAGCACATAAAAGTAGGGAAACACCTTCATACCATTGCACGCCCACACAAGCTCCTTGACCGATATGAAGCCCTCACCCATCCACGACACTAAAGAGAAGCTCGTGAAAAAACACAAGTGGATGACATGAAAAGGTGGCCTCATATTATTTCTGGCGATTTTTAATAAGCTTACTTTCTGTTGTCACTCTGCGTTGATGGTTTATCTCAACGCGAGAAGAACCAAAGCCTACAGTAAATGGTCTGTTGGTTGGTTTGTAGCTTTAAAAAAAAATCGTAAGGATCCATGATTTGTCCCTGTTGAACCCAGTCAGTCGTGGAGTTTTCCTCCTGCCGTGAATGAGTCTAGTTTCCATAAATTATGCAAAACAACATCAATCACAGGGCGATGTCTCTCGATCAAACTCCTCAGAGCCGCCGAGAATCGCACCAGGTCAGTAAGGCTTTCTCTTTGAGCACTGAAACGCGCTTGGAACTAAAACCATCCAAAAAATGTGATTAATTAGTTGGTTCATGTTTAAATGAAGATGAGGCTTCAGAATTTACTGGATTGAGGAAATTGGCACCATTGTATTTTCTGAAGCGTCTGATTCACTCCTGACCGTTGTCCTTTGTTGGTGCTTCATTCATACATGCATTTCCAATGACATCACGCATAGTTCTGGCGGCCATTTTGAGCACCAAAGTAGAATTATGCAGTACTACAACATGCAACAATATCTGAACTCAGGATGAAAATGAAAGACAACTGATTGACAGTGGCATTTTTATGTACTCGTAATCATTGCTCAAGAAGATAACAGTAAAAACATGGCCCAGAGAGGCACGTTTATGTGATATAAGCAGCAAATGTAGGTTGGGGTGGTGGCATGGCTGTGGGCGCCGGGAAAATGCCCTTATTTTTTAATTTGAACTGGGCCGTCATGACCAGTGCGATCGAGATACAGGAGTAAGCCGGAGGGTCAAACCAGGCCCGGAAAAGGCATATCATTTTCTTGTTGTTTACAAAACCAGACTGGCTGAAGTGTCCAGAGAAGAGTTCAAGAGTCACGAGTCAGTGTTTAGCTGTTGACTTCAATCCCTCGATAACTCTTTGAAAGTACGATTTCTTCAAGTGCTTTGACTAAATGCCACTCAGCGCCCGGCTCTGTACAGACGTTTGCATCGGCTCATTTGCTTTGAATTAACATGATATGCAAACTGGTGCCGCCTGTGGGTCTTTGCATGTGCCAGTCTTTGCATGTGCCAGTCACACCAGATCGAGGCCGAAGAGACTAACACTGTCATGGATCGTTGGGTGAGTCGCTTCCAATCGCTATAAAATCTTAAATTTTTTGGTTAAATCTAGGTTTGGTTCTCAGCGCAACCAAGTTATTCTGTTGCTGATTTTATGATTTGTCTGTGGTGGAAAAATAGAACAAGGATGAAATTAGAAACGTACAATCTTTGGGGGAAACTGTTTTATCATCCAAACACCAGCTGTTTCTTTATGCGATTTATAGTTCCGACGTGAACACTGATGCCGTCCACTATGGTTTGATTTTTAGTCTGTGCAGTTTAACAAGAACAAGTTGTTTTCCCCTTAATTTAATTCAAAGGGAACATTGTGCAGAATTAACTTTTTAGTCTCTGCTAAAGGACTCTGTATTTCCTAGGTTTTGTTGTTTCATACAACCTCTGGCCTTCAAGATTCTTTGAAAAATCATTACACAAATCAAAGAGTAAATTTTTAGAGTTAAAGTGCTTTAAAAATGTGAGAAATACTGCCAATTACTTCAACATTTCCAAACAGAACTCGCAATTACGTCTTATATCGTGTACAATACTGGCATTTGTAGAAAGTGGTGATTTACTTTGGGCTAAAATGGGCGGGTGCATACCTATGTTCCCGGGTGCGATTTTTCTTTTTCCGTAGGTGAGTTGGTACTTCAACCAATCACAAGTCATGAGAGTGAAATGTCAGACATATATCAAGCAGCTTAACCCTGACCCTGCCCTAGCCACTAACCTTAAGGATAGTGGGCTGGTGCCTAATCTTAATCAATAGAAGTGGGGGAACATAGGTACCGGGGAACATAGGGCTGACCCCAAAATGGGCAGGTTCAGCCCCTACCCCTGCCATAAAGCATCACCGAACTCCTTCTATGCAAAAACTGTGGCTAACCATTGGTTCATTGACATTCCTCTAGCCTGATGATTACAGAAGTGATGGGCAAAATGAAGCAAGCGCTGAATGTGTCGAGCTAAAGTGGGCGTGTCAAATGAACCTTCGTGTTCCATGAACCATGAGACCGGTTTACGGAAATGATTCATTCTTGTGTTTACGTGAGCCTAACACTTTGAAAGGATGTGCACATATTATATTTAAAGAGGGGGTATTGTGCTTTTTTCAATCACATAGCACCAGTCTATAGCATACTACAATGATGACGTAACCTTCTGTTGGTCTGTATATGCAGTAAATTAAAATAACTGCCTTGAATAAAATTGCTCTCTCAAAATGGCTGTACTGAACGTCTTGAAATAGGCCTCTGTCTCTTTAAGAAGCTTTCCGACACGCCCCCTTCAGCACACTGCTGTGGCATCTAAACAACACTACTGAATGTAGTGAATAGTAGAATAGTATATCGTTCATACCTCAAAAAGATCTTCCCCTTTTAGATAATGATTTAAAGTTAACTAATTGGAATGCCATCATTGGAAATAAATCGTGTGAACAAGCATGCAGCGACCTAATACTGACTTTACAAGATCTCATACTAAAATATACAAAAAGAAGAAAAGAAACCAGCTCCAAAAACGGAGTCTCCCCTGGTTTAATGGAGAACTCTGGGATTTAATGAAAAAAGAGATGCCACTCTGAAAAGATTCATAAAAAGTGGTCTATCAACTGACCACCTACTATACAAAGGCCTAAGAAATAAAGTTACAGCACAGATTAGAAAAGCCAAAGCCACCTTCTTCCTTAACTTAATTAAGGAAGCAAAAGGAAATAGTAAGTTATTGTGGAGAAATATTGACAAGCTCCTTGGCAAACGCCATACCTATTGTGACATACAATTAAAAGTGAACGGTGTCATTCAAAATGATAGTGCTATTGTAGCTACAAATTTTAATGAATATTTTATCAATTCTGTACAAAAATTAGCTCAGTTGTTTCCAATATCGTGTTCATCTAACCTACCCCAAGTCAATGAAGCAATGCTTTTTACACTGAAGCCTGTAAATGAAGAAACAGTTGTAAGAGTTATTGATAAATTAAATAATAGTAAAGCTAAAGATATTTATGGGATGGATAGCCCGTTTTAAAAAAAGCATAAGGACATATTATGTTCACCTCTTGCAAAAGCATTAAATCAGTCAATAAGTGACAGCACTTTTCCTGCCGCACTGAAAACCAGCATCATTACACCTGTGCATAAGTCAGGTGACAAACAGGAGGTCAGTAATTACCGCCCATCAGCATCGTCCCCACAATCTCCAAAATTTATGAAAAGGTTATAGCAGAACAGCTGACTGAACACATTGACAGTAATGCGTTCTTAAACCCTCTCCAATTTGGTTTTAGGAGTAAATACTCTACAGAAGCTGCCTGCTGCTACTTTATTGAGGAACTGAAATCCAGCCTCGACCTAGGAGGTGTGGTGGGCGCGGTGTTCCTTGACCTCCGTAAAGCTTTTGACACAGTCAGCCACGATGTTCTCCTTAACAAAATGAGACACTATCAACTCTCTAATCAGACAATAAACTGGATCAAGTCATATCTCAGTGGCAGACAACAGTGTGTGAGAATAAAAAACGCCCTCTCTCCACCTAAAGATTACACCATGGGAGTGCCGCAAGGCTCCATCTTGGGACCTTTGCTTTTTAGTGTTTACATCAACGACCTCCCTCTGTCTGCACTGCCAATGTCATCATGTACGCAGACGATACAGTACTGTATGTACATGGAAAAAATGAAAGTGATGTGGCAATAAAATTAACTGACCAAATGCAAAAATATCTGACTGGCTGAGTCAAAACTGTCTGACATTAAATACTGACAAAACAGTCGCAATGTACTTTACAAATAGAGGTAAACGCATAAATTATCCAAATATTTTTATTGATGGCAAAAAAATAAAAAATGTTAACGAATTCACCTACTTAGGTGTAACCCTGGACCCAACTCTGACTTTCAAAAATCACGTAAAAAACTTCAAAACTCTTTAAAATTTAACTTGTCCAACTTTAGATACATACGGGGGTCTCTTACCACGGAGGCTTCCCATTTGTACCTGAACTCTATGATCTTGTCACATTTTGTGTATTGCATATCGAGTTGGTCACAGGGCTGTAAAACGGTTCTGTGGCCTCTTGAATCATTATATAAATATGCACTCAAGATCCATGATAAGAAACCCAGGCGCTATCACCATTGTCAAATACTAAATAAGTATGGAATTCTGAATTTTAAAAACCTTATAATCTACACAAATGTTTGCTTACTTTTTAAAATTATTCATGGGGTCACTGCACCTCCTCTGAGAAAATGTATAACTTTATGTACTGATAAAATGACTCGAACAACTCGATCTACTTCTAGAGGAGAATGCAGCATCCCAAAATGTAAAACTGCCTTCGCTAAATCTGCCTTCTCTGTAATCGCAATGGGTCAGTGGAACACACTGCCAACAGAGATTATTGCATGTACTACATTCAAAAGATTTGCGCATTTAACTAAAAAATGGCTTCTAGAAAATCAAACTTGCACTCATGATCTGTAATGACGCCATGAGGGAGCGACCGTTCACCTAGAAAAAGGATTGGTAGGAAAAGTTATAATGTTTTAAACGTATTTAAATTAAATGTATGTTCTGATGATGTTGAAATGTATAAATCCATGGTCACGTATCCATCTACATTTAAAATCAGTTTTTGTACTGTACATCAACCTGCCCAGGGACTACAGGTGGAAATTAGCATTTTTGCTATAACCTGGTACAATGCATCTTTCCTTTTGGTCAATGTTAAATTGTGCTCTGTCCCTGTCTAAATAAAATCATACTGTGCGGGGAGGGGGCTCTGCTGAGCTGAGGAGCAGTGGTTGGTGGCTTGGCTGGTGACGAAAGGTCCAGAGGCGTCTCCAGGAGGTGGGGGCGTTCCTAGGAGGACTGAGGCATAGCTACACCTAAAATGGCTGCCATCTAAGTTTTTACTGATTACTCAAAAATATGTGAATGAGCCAAGGCAACACTCCAGGCATGTGTTTAATGAGGGAATGACATGATAACATGATATAAAGCTTGAAAAAGTCCATTTTACATAATACCCCCTCTTTAGGGACCGTAAAAAGGAACACAAATCATCAGCAGATGGCAGTGTAGAGCGAGGCTTCAGTTATGGAGTATTTGCAGAGGCTGAAAAGGCATTGGTTCACAAAGCTTCATTTTGCCCTTCACAACCAACACCCCGACAAACCCAGTAGAACAGTAATGGATAATAAAGGATAATAACAGGTAATACAATACAAAGACACATAAATCGATTAAACAGGACTTTTAGTTGAATGTTAAATGTATTTTCATGCACACACTTGGATGTGGAATATAACTTAGTTTTCTGTCACTAAAGGCTTTTGTCCAATTTAAGTCAAAGTGTAGTAGTTTTTCCCTCATGATTCATTGCTTTTGTGTTTTCAGATGGATTCTTCGCTCAACTCGTCCGATCCCTTCTTCCTCCTCTGCTTTGGCTCTCAGGCGTACGGCACAGGCCTCACCGTCTGGTTTTGCGCGTGCCTTCTCGTGCTCCCCCTGTTTCTGTTCGTCCTTTACGCCGGCTTCGGGAAATGGCAGAACAACGCGGACGTCTTCACCTTCCACATGTCTCTGATGGAGGTGGCGAACGTCGCCGCGAGCGCCGCCCTGTGCGCGGGCTTTTACCGCGAGCTGCGGAGCTTGGCGTCCGTCGCGTTTGGCGTCCTTTTCGCTAATTCAAACGGACAGCTGCTATTCCACCTCCTCACCTGCGGGGAGCGCTACCTGGCCGTGGTCCACCCAATCACGTACCTGCGTCTGAAGACAAGGGGCGGGCCCGCTATGAGGAACGTTAGCGTGGGTTCAGTTTGGGTCGTCTACGTCGTTCAGGTGTCCATGACTAAAGTTCTATTCGAGTTTTACCAAATCACGCTGTATTTCTCGGCCACACTCTTGCTTTTGGCTTTGGTGCTGATTTCTTTCTGGAGCGTCTCCATTCTCTGCGTTCTGATTCGTCCGGGACCGGGAGAAAAGGGCGGCGACAGGAAGCGGATCGACCAATCGAAGCGTACGGCCTTCCACGCTATAACTGCCATCCTGACAGCCCTGTTGCTGCGACTGGGGAACCTCCTCCTGTACTGCGCGCTGAATCTGACCGAGACGGGCGTGGACAAATGTCTGTTCACCATTTTCACCTTCTGGTCCTTGTTCCCCTGCAGCCTGGTGTTACCGCTGCTGTTCCTGCACAGGCGGGAAAGATACCCCACTGTCGGGCTTAGAGCGAGTCCCAAACAAATCCACCATCACCAGCTTTTATGATCCAAGGTTTGTTGTAAACCATGGATCATTCAACTCGAGAGAGAAGCCCCGCTCACATGTGGTGTGCCACAAGGCTCAATTTTAGGACCAGTCTTTTTGTCTCTGCACATGCTGCGTTTTTACATACTGAGATATGTTACCTGAGCTTAGACGAGTTCATCTGTACCTGTCTGGTCTTCACATGTGCCTTCAGTCACGTAAACACAGCACAGACGGCGTTAGCATTTAGCCTCTCTCTTCTCCTCTATAGCTCCAAACAAGGTGAAGATAGAAGCTACCAAACTCTTCCACGTTTTCCCTATTTAAATATGATTACATGAAGTGTTACACCATACAGTATAATTACACAAAATTAAACAATGTGGATTTTCTAAGCGGATAAAAAGGGGAACTATATTGTAAGGCGTAATAATACCAGGAGTAATTCAACATCTGCACAGTGATATCTTCACTTTACTGTGTGGATGTCAAATTACTCCTGGTATTATTACGCCTTACACTATAGTTCCCCTTTTTATCCGCTTAGAAAATCCACATTGTTTAACTTTGTGTAATTATACTTTAGATAGATAGATAGATAGATAGATAGATAGATAGATAGATAGATAGATAGATAGATAGATAGATAGATACTTTATTAATCCCAGCGAGGGGAAATTCAGTTGTCCTTCAGTAGCAAACAGCGGATAAAAAGACAATACATATAAATATAATAAAAAGTACTTGCCCGAAGTTAAACCCCCACACATTTACACATTTTATTGTGTAACACTTCACGTAACCATATTTAAATAGGGAAAACGTGGAAGAGTTTGGTAGCTTCTATCTTCACCTGGTTTGGAGCTATAGAGGAGAAGAGAGAGGCTAAATGCTAACGCCGTCTGTGCTGTGTTTACGTGACTGAAGGCACACGTGAAGACAAGACAGGTACAGATGAACTCGTCTAAGCTCAGGTAAGAACATATCTCAGTATGTAAAAACAGTGGCCTATTCCTTTAAAGGAGATATACCTGATTTTACTTCTAGAAATGGAATGACATTTCTAGCATTTTTGCTGAAAGTGACCCTGAAAAGTTACTCTGCAAGTTGTGAAATGTGCCTATAAACTTGTCCCTGTAAAGAATTTGAATGGTTCTAATATATCAGGAAAGTTACGAATGAGTTTGGACCATAACTAACATTTTAATTTAGTGGCTTCCCCTTTCATTGTTTGCAATAAAAATCAGGTATAGGCCCTTTAAATAAAACAAATATATATATGGTATTCAATTTCATCACTTTATGGATAACGTTTATCTTTCACTAAATCTAAACTCACACACACACACAATCCTCCCCTCTCTCTTGGTACAGCGGCGTTTTTGCCTTTTTCTGTGAACTGCATTTGTAGTTTCTTTGTTTCACATTGTTTTACTCAGTGCTTCTGTATATCTTTGCTGTGTTTTATGAGGTTTAGCTTTTTTTTTTTTACTTTATAAAATAAAGAAACAAACAGCTAGCTTATGAGCTAA
Source organism: Neogobius melanostomus (assembly GCA_007210695.1). Classification (NCBI taxonomy): domain Eukaryota; kingdom Metazoa; phylum Chordata; class Actinopteri; order Gobiiformes; family Gobiidae; genus Neogobius; species Neogobius melanostomus. The sequence continues at coordinate 186,387 of VHKM01000787.1, read as the reverse complement.
GGACATTTGAGATGTACAGTTTTCTTCATCTGAAACCCTGAAGAGACACTGGGCTAAATAATATCAGCCCTCCACTGAGCAACCCCCGCTTTACACAAATGTTTCCAGGAAGTGACTTATATCTTTAAATGATCTCAATCTAAATGAATATACCACAGATATACCAGATTTGTGTGTTTGCTCATTACTGTTTTCTTTATTAACAGCAGAGCAGCATTGACTTTGCTCATATAGGCGACTTGTACATGTGTGTCTTAATGTTTTGGTTTTGCACTTTCCTTGTGATGAAATGTTGGAAACCGTATTAAAAGGCTCACATAAACAAAGGAGAAATGTCACAGAAATCGTTATTTTGTTTTACATTTACTTAAACATGAGCATTTGTCAATAAAGTGATATTACTCTAACGCTGTTGTTACCCCCTCGTCATTCCCCAGTGTTTGAACATTTAAAACCCGGCTCATCCTCAGGTCAGAGCAGCTGGAGCAGATCACATAATGGCCCTTCCCAAATTTAGTCCCAGGTTTAAATAGAAATTACTTTGTTGAATCTTTTACTTTCTGGGTAAAAAATCAAGCATCATAATTCAACACAGTCTCACTCCGAAAGCGTCATAAAATGACGAACGGTCAGTCGCCTTATGCGTAATATAGAACGCAAAAGGTCCCGTTTGCGTCTCCAGTAACGCAATGGGTTTGTAATGCATTTGAATGAAGAGTCCAGGCGCGGCTCATTTGACGATATCGGACAGCTCATAGTATAGAACACGTAATACAAATTCAGCTTGGTTTAGCCAACTATAAAACAATCAAAAATGCAAAAATGACTCGCTGTGTATTTGCAATTACAATAATGCTAAAGAAACATGCAAAATCACAGTCAACACTCGCTTGAATCCCTCGCAAGACAGGCAAAAGCGCATTCAGCACGCATACACAAGCGCAGAACTACAGTATTCATATTTGCGTGAATCTGAGGCCAAACTGTTGTTCATCAAAGCCAAAAAATGATGGATCCAGGACAAACCAAGCCGGACCCAACCCAATCACAAAAACTTCTTCAGGAACTTTTACAATATGGCATTGCATTACAGCAGTACGTAGTTTAAAGCCTTTTCCCTACCTTCTGCTGTCTTCATGGGACGAGTTCTCCAGTATTTAGTCCCACAAGTGGCGTGTCATGGTCCGGTTTTAATTCATGGCTTGCCGGGTCTTTGCCGGGCTTGTACCCAGCCAAGGTGCGCTCTCTTCGGGTTAGCTTTGAGCTGCGGCCCGCTGGAGTCCCATGGAGGATCGTAACGCCGATTTACACTTCCTCTGCAAAAGTCCTTTGGGTGAAAGTGATGCCAAGCGTCCACGATGATATAAATGTCCTTATGTTTGCCTCGGTCAGCCATTTAAGGTTCAAAGATAAGCATTTATTGATCATATGTTTCATTAGGCGCCAAGAGATACACACGATCAGCTGTTCTGATTGACACCCGCGTCAACCAATGACACGCGTTCAAAACTGTGACATCACTAAGAAGGCGGTCAATCTATATTTTTTATTGTAAAATATTAGTATTACACTAAACCTGCACTGCTGATACCGACTATAGCATTATTATTATTATTTTTTGCAGTCTGTTTACTTATTATTATTTACTGTGTACACTTTTTGTCCCCACAAAGTCCTTATATAGTCCGTATATAAGATACCACTATTTACTAATTAATTGTTGTTTATTTCACATTTCCTGTCTATTTGCACACCCTGAGTGTTTCTAAGAGCTGAATGTAACAAGTACATTTCTCCATTGTGAGATCAATAAAGGCTATTTATCTTATCTTATCTTATTAGCCTTATTTACGTCATTGAGCAGAAGAATCTGAAAGCACATGTAAGGTTTGGATTGGAGGCCTTTTTATTTTATTTTTAGAATGATTATTTTTATAAATTTTTCAGCAATTAAAGAGGGTTTACTTCACACATCTCTTGTATGAAACAGGTGCATAAGAGAATGTATAGAAGCCAAACGTAGAACAGGAAAAAACTCTCACACTGTATACTCCAAACACCAGTGTTCCTTTATTTGATGCAACGTTTGGGCCAGTGGCCTTCGTCAGGCAAAATGTTTTTTATGTTTGAGAAGCCATTCTTAAATAGGGTGTGGCCTGCTGCATCACAGGATGCTGTCATAATGGCCTATGGCAAAACGTAGGCAGCATATGTATACAACATACATCCAAACACAAAAACAAAGCCAGGATATAGTGAATAAAATATACATATGTACATATATACAATAAAACATCTAGTGGCACATGAAATACATGTGGGAAATGGATATATATTTGAGCCGCAGCTCAAAGCTAGCCCGAACAGAGCGCACCTTGGCTGGGTACAAGCCCGGCAAAGACCCGGCAAAGACCCGGTAAGCCATGGATTAAAACCGGACCATGACACGCCACTTGTGGGACTAAATACTGGAGAACTCGTCCCACGAAGACAGCAGAAGGTAGGGAAAAGGCTTTAAACTACGTACTGCTGTAATGCAATGCCATATTGTAAAAGTTCCTGAAGAAGTTGTTGTGATTGTGTTGGGTCCGGCTTGGTTTGTCCTGGATCCATCATTTTTTGGCTTTGATGAACAACAGTTTGGCCTCAGATTCACGCAAATATGAATCCTGTAGTTCTGCGCTTGTGTATGCATGCTGAATGAGCTTTTGCCTGTCTTGCGAGGGATTCAAGCGAGTGTTGACTGTGATTTTGCATGTTTCTTTAGCATTATTGTAATTGCAAATACACTGCGAGTCATTTTTGCATTTTTGATTGTTTTATAGTTGGCTAAACCAAGCTGAATTTGTACTACGTGTTCTATACTATGAGCTGTCCGATATCGTCAAATGAGCCGCGTCTGGACTCCCATTCAAATGCATTACAAACCCATTGCGTTACTGGAGACACAAATGGGACCTTTTGCGTTCTATATTACGCATAAGGCGACTGACCGTTCGTCATTTTATGACGCTTTCGGAGTGAGACTGTGTTGCATAATTCTCTTTTTGACGGTCTCCTTTCTAAAGCAAGTCACTAAGTGAACTGTGCTAAAATGAAGGGATGAAAAGTCCTTAAAAATAATTACATTTGATTCCATCTGGCATTAAATCCAAAGTCATTTGTAAATTAATGGCATTACTCCAAAGAGGGCCAGCGCTGCTCCGTCAAAATGACACATAGTTTAAGCCTGTTCCTTTTGTAGGGGTCAACTATAAAGAGTATCATGACTGGATCAGAGAAGCCATTGAGATGAAACAAGTAAATCAGCTAAACAAAACTTGTCTTACTAAAAGAACACATTTAAACCTTTAAAACTAAGAAGACAGTATACACTTTATTTATGTGTGTTAGTTTATTCACCTGTTACTTGCCGTCCCCCCTGATCAGGGTGTCGGGTTACGGTCAGGGTTAGGGTTATGATTATGGTTAGGAGCGGCAAATGTGATGTAAGTTGTGTTTCACTCACACAGATCTCGCACATATATTTAGAAACTAGAAGGTCTTGGCTTTCAAATGAGGTATCACACTGGCTTATAGGCTGTAAGCTCTCCAGTCAATACGTGGAGGTTAAACAATAACTTCTAAAGGGACTTTTCAAACTCTTACTTTCTGGAGTGAAAGCTGGTGAGTTTTCTTTCTCTCCTGAGAAACAGCAGCGGGAGCACGAGGCTGCTGGGCAAAGTGAACCACATCCCGATCATGGTGACGGTGCACCTGTCCACTGCCCCGCCCCCTGGCCTGCCCACCAGTGCTTAATTTGTAAATGTGTATTTTCAGGAACACTTTTGGTCTGATGTTATGGATTCGGGAACAGGCCAAAACATTTGCCGGAACACTCTCATTAAAGTCACTTTGGTCTTTACTCCCACTTTAAAGTAACATCTAACATCTTTTTTTTTTTTTTCATGTTGCGCTGACCAATATTACATTGTTTTTAGTATTTGTCCATATCCAATTCCTATTCCTATTTATTGAGCTTTAAACCCTCAAATCACAGAAAATTGACCATGCACAACATCAACAAATCATGATAAAATGCAAACATCACAGATTACTACTTTTACAAAAGGTCAGGTAAAGGTCTTTCATTTAAGGGTTCCTGATTCAAAGTGGTTTGCACATAGTGTTTTTTTTTATATGTTGTGGAAAGTTTGGAGTGAACTGCACAGACTCATTTGTGTTTGTTTGAACATATTCAAACTGCAGAAACCACAGAGCTCCACGTCTACAGAGAGTCACGTGGGATCAGCTGGAAAATGTAAATCAGGAGTTTGAAGTTTCAAATGCCTTTTGAGTCTTTCTCGACTACAACAAAGTTAAGAGTAGTCAGTCCTAGGAGAGTTGGTATTTTTTAGGAATCTTTCAATGATAAAAATACCTGTTATGAAGTAAATGCTTATTTCACTCTATCAATTGGATGAAATGTTACGCGGTGTGGCTTTAAATACACTGCCAAAGGAGCAGGTCTGTGCTCTGTCCATGTGGGAGAAGAAACATGAAGCAGTGGACTTTGATCAAAAATGTTAAAATGTTATTATTCAAATGTAAAGTTGACTAATTTAATGTGAGATTTAGTCAACAAGACATCTTTTCTGATTAAGTCCGATTGATAAAGTACATACGGTTTAACGCATTAACCTCTTAACCCCCGCCTTAACCGAGTACATCTGAGCCCAAATCTGAAAGCTTCTTTTTCTCAAGAAGCTTTCAATACCATCAAAAACGAGACGTAAATGAGGATGAAAATGCAACAAAAAGTCATGAAAAATGGACAAAAAATCTACAAAAATAGATTAAAAAGCGACAAAAAAATCAACAATTTACTACAAAAAATGACATAACAGGCGACAAAAATGCAACAAAAATCTACAAGAAAAAAAAAAAGTTAAAAATAAAAAAAAAATTGACAAAAAATTGGACAAAAACAATAAAAAGTAACGAAAAAATAAAAATAAAAAAAATAAAAATGCAACAAACAAGTGACAAAAACGAGACGTGAGGATGAAAACGCAGCAAAACAAAGTGGCAAAAATGCTACAAAAACATGACCAATGAAGCACCAAAAATATGACAAAAAAGTGACGACAACGCAAGGAAAAATCTTAGATCAGTTTTGTAGGTCTTAGCTTTCAAATGAGGCATTACATTATAGGCTGTGACCTTATGGATTTGGGTAAAACTGAACTGGTGAAAACGCCCTTGGTTCAGATGGGTGTTAAATAAAATCACTCTTTACTTTCGCAGAACAGACACTTTTTCAGTTTCCTTTTGCTTTGGGACAAACACAGCGTGAAGCCAAAAGCAATTTTACTGTCAAACTTGTTTATTCACACAGTTAAGCCTAAACATAAACCAAAATAAATCAAACTGCTGTTGTCTTTGAAGTGTTTGAAATGATCACACCTCATCACATCTCCACGAAAACAAGTTCACATGGAGGAAAATACAAAGACTCTAAAACATGACTAACATTTGTTAAAATTTGATGATCTTGTAAAATATAGTACAGTAATAGTCTTATACAAAGCATTCAACAAATTATTACCGCCTAACCTACAACGTTTTTCTTATAACTCCAGTACGAGCTTATGACTTGAGAGGTTTTGGATATTTTTCATTGCCGAGAGCTCAAAACACTCGTAAACGTTTCTGTGTGTCTGTATGTGGAGTGAAACTCTGGAACAAACTGGACTTACAACACAAGCAATGCCAAACTGTCCATCGATTCAAACTGTTATATAAACATCAGGTCAAAATATAGAGATGAGGGTCTTTCATTTAAATTGCTGTTGTCTCATAGTGTTAATAAGTGCTCAATGTTTCCTTACCAGCGTTGGTTTAATTTGTCTTTTACCATTATTGTTATATTGTCCATTACCATTTTGCTATTGTTAATTTTCTTTATATTGTTTGTATACAGTTTGTTGTAATGTAATAATTATTATTACCTGTGGTAACGCCACCATGATATATCATTTGTAAAATAATCCTTGAACAAAGTAACAGTGAAGCTGAATGTATTAAGCTCTGAATGGGGAACTGGGGGTGGAGTTAAATAAGTTATCTTCTTCCCTTTCAGGTAGAAATGAATCATTTTTTGCTGTGTATTGTGTGTTATTTTTTCTTTGTTGCCATTCGCCTGCCTGAAATGAATAAATAAATGAAAATGTAAATGAAAATGAAAAACATAAATACAACCCCAAACAAATGATGCTTAAATCCATTACAAATGCCAAAATTAACTCCCACCACTACTAAACTTACATACATCTTTTTGACTAAAATCCGACTAAACTTTAAAATCTTGACCAAAACCAGTGCCTCAAAAGGAGTGCAGCGTACCAAAAAACTCGGTCAAAACTAATCTAGAACATGTTAAAAGTTAGCCCTCCTTGTGGACTCTCCTGCGGCCCGGTATCATTCCATGTCGGTGCAGAAACAGCAGAGGAACCACCAAACTGCTGGGCATCGCCAACCAGTACGTGCACACCACCACGATGCACACCTCGATCTGCGAATCTAACGATGCAATGTAGAAAAAGCAAACCGCCATCATCCGCAGCAACAGCGCCCCCAGGATGAGCAGGATGGTGTTCACCGCCATTCGCTTCGACTGGTCAATCTTCCTCCTGACCGCGCCCCTTCTCCCGGCCCCGGACGAATCAGAACGAAGAGGACAGAGACGCTACAGAACGACACCAAGACGGTGGAAAACACGGCGACGCCAAAACCAAAGATCAGCGGCTCGGTCACAGACTCGGCGACCACCACCAGCACTAAGCTCGTGACGCTCCACAGCCAAGCGCCGCCTATGCTGACATTCCTGATCGCGACCCCGCCCCTTTTCTTCAAACGCAGGTACGTGATTGGGCGAACCACGGCCAGGTAGCGCTCTACGCAGGTGAGGTTGTGGAAAGACATCTCGCCAACGGCCGCCAAGTGCTTAAGGCTCAGCCCGGCCTTAAGAACACCAAGGAACTGCCCCATGAAACCGACGAAGTACAGGCACGACCCGTCAGGTTCAGGAGCTCCATCGCCACCATGTGGTAGGTGAACACGTCCGAGTGACTGGGGTCAGAGGAATGCACCTTCCACTTTTTGTAGCCGACGTAAATGACACAAAGAAAGATGGGAAAGACCAGCAGGTAGAAAAACAGCCAGGAGGAGAAGACGGTGTAGCTCCTCACGGTGGGGACGCACGAGTCATTGGAGGAATTCGGCATCTGAAAGACACGAGAAATCATCAACAACTGGCAACTATTCTCATCAATATAGAAGATGGTGTTGATGTCTTAGGTGACATCAAAAGGAGGAATGTTGAATATTTCTATGTTTTTGTTATAATAGGCTTTAATGATTATATGAAATTGTGTTGATTGTAATCTGTGCTTTTGGGGTGATTTGAATTGAATTGCTGTATTGTTGTCCTTACTCTGATCCACTGGGGGGCAGTGTGTTAGAATGAGGAGTCAGATCGCGCAGAAGAAAAATCCTAGAGTACTGATTGGTTCGACAAGGACACGCCTACTTCATCATTTACTTTTGTGTGTGGCTTGGGGGAGGGCTCTCTCTCGCTCTCTCTCTCCCTGCTGATACACCAACATATGTCCCTTGGGACAGCTGCATAACTTTTGTTTTAGATTGTAAATTCAGGGAATAAAATAATGATTTTGATTTTAATAGAATGAGCCTACAAATTCGTTTTCATCCATTTTTGAACACAACAGTGTGCAATTTAATTCTAAACAGAACCCCCAATGTTACTGTGCTAAACGTAACTGTAAATGTAGAATAGATTGTGTTCAGTAGAACACTCTAAAAACCCTGAAATACTGCATTAAGATGTAGGCCGTGGGCAGCTTAGTTGCGTTCACATTTTACATTTTGATGATGCCATTATCTCTGATGAAGCGGGGGCCCCACAGAGTTAGAGAGTTGGAAATGATAAAGACCCCAACATAGTTTTGGAAAGAAATGTCCAGACAGAAAATCAAAAAAATGTTTCACCTTATTCATGTGTTTGTTTGGGATTAGGTTAAAACCTGCCATTTTAATCTTATGGCTGAAAGTCCTTTCATCTGACCAACTTCAAGCACATATTTTAAATATTGTCTCTACTTTTGGACACATTTATGATCAAATAATTGGACTTTACACTTAACATTGTGACAATTTATGGAGTTAATATTTATTGACTAGGTTCGGGAGCAGGACCACGCCTCAGCCTATCACACTTTGCACACCAACCGCTCTTGCTTTCACCTAACCACGCCTCTAATTACTCACGAGCCATTATAGACCAAGCCAAGCCTCGTCATCTCAGTTAGTTTGAAACTGTCGACCCCACCCTCCCTTCATGTCTGTTCCATTTCAGCAATGATTCTACTCCCGAAGAGCTGGGTTCATAAGAGACGGAGCCCCACCCACAGTCTCGCACAGTTTTACTCCACACTATAACCTTGTGAATAAAATCTTAATTGCACTTTGTTGTAGCGTGGTCCTTGCTAGTGAATTGTTTCATGTGAGAAAACCAAGACAGAGAAAATAAATAAAAATCTTGACAGTTACTATAGTTGCTATCATGAAATTATTACTACCAACTGCCTCTTCTTTTTAGATTTTATATATATACTCAGACTTACGGAAGTTATATACAGTAGTAGTATTGGCTTTTTGGATGTTTGATGGCACCTCTGTGCAAACGTGTCTGACTCGCTCGGTTTATTGTCATCTATTAACCATAAAAAGGGGCACTTACAAGACTTCGATATTTCAATTTGAGGTAATTCGTCATCATCAAAGTCTGAAGCATAAATGCAAATAAAGTGTCCCTTCAACGCTATCTGTCGACTGACCATCTGTAAGAATTAAGTTACAAAAAAGTCATACATATTTGTGGACATTTTCTTGTCAAAGCAAAATGTATTGTCATTGTTAAAGCACAATTTTACTTTATTTGCAATAAACCTTGATTATGAAAACAAATAATGCTTGTTAAAACTGAAATTTTCATATTTCAACTTAATAAGATATGTTGCCGTAGTGTACTTTTCACCTTTAATTAAATTGTAAGTATCGCTGAACACATACAAATTGTGCTCTACAGATAAACCTTCTTTGTCTATAATACTTGCCTGGTTAATTAATCTCATAAACCTAATCAGTAAAAATGTTCAGATGACCATAAAACATGAGGGATGAGTCAGACCAATCACACTTAAGTAACATTTTGATCCAGGTCTGTTAAGCCTCAGATTTTCCAGTTCCACTCAATAAATCCTCAGAATAAAATCCTCACTCACCTTTCAGCGTGCAGTTGGTCTTCTGCTCAGATCAAACATCGGCCTCCTTTAACATCATTTAATACTTAGATTCAAATGAAGTATGTTCACAATACGCAAATACAGGCTCCGTGTTTATTTAGCCTGCAGGAGCTGGTCTGCAGTCGCATGATTCTGCGGTGACGGTGTCATTTTCAGATGTGTTAAACAATGGAAAGAATATGATAGGCCCTCACAGAAGTATGTTCATTTCACACGTGAAACAGCCTTTGAGTAGAATGGAGGTGTTTATTAAGAGTCTGAAAATCAATTAATTCTCATTCAATGGAAACTTTATTAATAAAATCATTCCAAACAAAAATATTATCAAATGGTGCTAGATCTGTAACGTTCTGGCTTAACAGAGGAACGAAGCAGGGATGCCCTTTGTCTCTGCTTTTATTTGATTTAACTGTTCGGTATATGAACTGTATTTTCTTTACCTTTATCTGTTGATTTATTAAAATATTTGGAAAGGAAGTTTGGGAAAGGAAATGGGCAGGATTTGGTTCATGTGTTTGCTCCCACCGCCCTCTTGTGGTGAGACACATTTGAGCAGTTCATTGTGAAACTGCCTGAGGGACTTGCTCTGACTTCATTCAGGCTCTGGTGCCTGGTGAGCAGCTCTGCAAAGACAAAATCATATATTGTAACATACAATGTAATATACAATATAATATTCCAACCTAATCATTATTATTATTTTGGTTGTTCTGGACTCTTTTCCCAAATGGTGAGTGCTTTCCCTGTTTGCATGTTTATTGCTCTGCGTGTTGCCTAAATTTACCGAATTGCTTTGCATGTTATTTTTCCATCCATGCTCATTTGTTTGCAGGTTTTATTTGCATGTTTAGTTTGAGATGTCTGCCAATCATTATCGCATGGCTTGCTGTGTTTTGCACTTTGAATATTTTGCTTTTCATTTATGTTTGGCTTATTTATCATGCTGGTTAAAGATGCATACATGTTTTAATTAGTGCCTTCAATTGGTTCTTTTGTTTTCAGATTGATTACACTCATAACATTTTAATGTAATTGTTATTATAATTTTGGCTGACATGAAATCCTCTAATGTAAAGCATTTTCTCACATTTTATTATCAAACTAATAACAATAAGCCCTTTTTACGTGCCATCACTTGTCCGTGTTTTTATCTCAATGCAGTGATATCGTCGTTCCTGTTTCTGTGAAAGCCCAGAGAGGATTCGACGGATCTCTTGCAAATGAATCAAGATTTTAAACTTTTGTTTCATTGGCCTTGTGTTAATGCTTGTCATTTGTATTTTGTAAGGAAGTGTTCTGTCGTACGAGTGTGGTCGGTCAAAGCTTAGTTTAGTTTAGTTTATTTATTTGTTTGAGCAGTTAACCTGCTCAAAGGGAGTGGGCTGAAGCCAAAGGCTTATAAGCGCCCACCCCAAAATAAAAATAATAACATTACATTTAATATTTACAAGGTAGCAAATCATAAACAAAGGAACATAGGGCAAAGTAACAATAAATGATCAAGAATAAAACATAAACAACAGCAAATAAAGAACAAAAGAATGTGCTACTTTTATGTTATAAAGGTGCATTAATACATATTATATTCTGAGATCTTGCTACTTCCCAGTTGTCATTACCATCCTCAATATAATTTAATTTGGGTTTAATTATCATTATTATTATATTTGTTTAATTGAGTTATATGTGAAGTATGATGTAAGCCCTGCATAGTGTGGTGCATTAAAAAGCCAGGGTGTAGAGCGGGCCAGTTGAAGAGGGCAGTAACTCCCCCTCAACAAACCCCCACCCAGCTGCCCTAACAGCTGATTTTGTAGATGATGTTCCTATGCTGAGTGGTGCATTAAAAGACAAGGTTTTGAGCCCGTTGGGAGGGTCCCTCTCAACAGATTCATAACTTGCCTACCCTAATTCTCAATTTGTAAATTTGAGCAATAGAATGACAACCGTTCCAAGCAGCAACACTCTTCTTAATTATAGAGGAAATACACATAATTGATCCTACTGCGCCTCCTAGTGGCAACACATTTCTTGTTCTCTGTATGTTTCAAAAGTCTTTTGTTTGTATTTATATTTGAACAGGTTGATATTTGGACATCGTTTCAACTCCATTTCCAGTTTATTCCACAATTGTACACCATTAACTGTTGGGCTAAAACTTTTCAAAGTTGAGCTATGTTTCTGAGTCCTAAAGTTTAATTCGTTACGTAATTCATAACAACAGTACGTTCTTGGAACCTTCTTTGTATTTGGCTCGGTAACAGTTTGTATCTTGCTTTGTATAACATCTGTACAGTTTGGAACTCAACAATGTCACAAAACTTCATGATCTTTGATTTTAAAAATAATGAGTTTGTGTGGTCCAAAAACCCAACTTTATGAATTACTCGGATAGCTCTTTTTTGCAACAATACTATTGGTTTTAATGTGTTTTTATAAGTACTACCCCAAACCACAGTACAATAATATAAATATGGCAAAATCAGAGAACAGTATAAGATATGTAGAGCTTTGATGTTTAAAATGTGCTTTGCTTTTGCTGTTACTGAAATGCTTCTAGAAATTTTCGTAGATATATATTTAATATGAGCTTTCCAAGTAATTCTGTCATCTATAATAACACCAAGGAATTTGATTTCATGCACTCGCTCTATGACAACACCCTCTATCTGAATTGCTTCCTGAGCATTGGAATTACAGTTGCCAAATATCATCATTTTACTTTTACTCAGATTTAGAGATAATTTATTTTGTTTGAACCACTTATTGACACTTTTGAGTTCCAAGTTAACAATCCGACACAGTTGCTGTAAGTCGTCACCTGATGCAAAAATATTTGTATCATCAGCAAACAAGATAAATTTAAGTACTTGAGACGTTTTACAAATGTCGTTAATGTACATGTTAAACAATTTTGGGCCCAGAATGGAACCTTGAGGTAAACCACACACAATTTCTTGACAACTCGACTGATAATCACCTATTTTCACACATTGTTTTCTATTTTTTAAATAACTGGTAACCCACTGTAGAGCTACCCCCTAATCCCATAATGTTCTAGTTTATTAATTAGTATATCATAGTTTATTGTATCAAACGCTTTACTCAGGTCAATAAATAACCCTATTGCATATTTCTTGTTATCTACAGCATTAGTTATTTCTTCAATTATATCAAGAGAGCGTGTGAGGTTGAGTGATTATTCCTAAAACCAAACTGATTGTCCGAGAGTAAATTACACCTTTCAATAATAAGCTTATGATGGGAGTAATTGGCAAATATAGCTAATTATCTTTTGATTAATTATGTTTAAGCATGTTTAAGAAGTGCATTTCAGGAGTTGTCAGGTGACTCGCCCTCCTATGTTCCCCCACTTCTATTGATTAAGATTAGGCACCAGCCCACTATCCTTAAGGTTAGTAGCTAGGGCAGGGTAACATAGGTATGCACCCCTTCTAGTTTCCATTGAAAGGATTTACAATGTTTTGGCCTTTTTGGGACTTCTATTTTCACTACACTCCTCCATAACTCTGTGGTGAGTTTGACCATTTCATTGCCTAAATCTACAGTGGGATAATTTGGTTGGTTTTGAGGAGTTCATTTGTGTTGCAGAAACTATAGGGGGAACTATAGGGGGAACTAAGCAGCTATGGCCAGGGCCGCTGCACGCCATTTTGGTGCCTGAATTAGAAATGTTTGAAATATAAAAAGGAAATGAACCTCTTAACCCCCACCTGAACCGACCACATTTCATCCAATTGGCTTTACCCAAATCTAAAAGCTTCTTGGGGAAAAAAAGCAACAAAGCATTAAAAAACGAGATGAAAATGAGGATGAAAAAGTGACAAAAAATGTTACAAAACACAACCAAAAAGTGATGATAAAAAAGGTTAAAAAAATAGTGACAGCAGCACGGCAACAACGTGTCGAAAAAGATCCGTTTAGATCAATATTGTATCTTTCAAATGAGGCGTTACATTGGCCTATAACCGTTTAGATTTGGGGAAATTCTTTTTACGATTCAATCCCCCCCATTTAAAACAAAATAACTGCAGACTGTACATTCATTTGAAATATATATATTTATTGTTTTTAGTTAAAGTGAATCAACAAAGCCAAAACCAGCAAAGGAAATCAGTGTAAGAAAACAGATTTGACAACTTCATGCATTAAAACATAATATATCCAAGTTCTTAAATACATTTGAACTCTTTTGTATTGCTCACAGCCCTTATTAACCTCATTGAGCATATCAATGTCTAGACTACAACAACTACAACTGATTTTACAAGCAGTGTTTCTCCTCATCCTCAAAGACCTAAAACTCCCTTAATGTGACATAATGTGTGTTGTAAATGTTGTTCTACCCTAACTGTCCAGAAGAGGGCACCAAAGAGCTCACCAATAATGCACACAGTTCCTTTACAGATCACAAACATAAGAATAAAGAGTAGTAACATTATTGTAAAGTAAAACACATATATATTCAACATTTACAATGATTTAATGCGATATTGCACATAGAGTGGGAAGGCCTGAGATGGCGGTTCTCAACAGACGGGTCAGGACACAAACACTGCTGAAAAGTGAAACTGCACTTGAGTCTGTAATTGTAAATCCAACACATTTAAAACAACTGGATTCTCTCGACATTAACTTTTAAGGCTTGGGTGATTTGACTTCATGGTTTGACTAACCTGAGGACCTGCCGTCCACCACGTGTAAGTTCTGTTTTACTCACCTGGATCTTACAGACATTTCTATCAACTACAAGGTCTTAGCTTTCAAATGAGGCGTTGCACTGGCCTGTAGGCTTAAGCTCCAGTTGAGAGGTTTTAAATGTGGGTAATGCTAAAATGGAGAAACATTAAAACATGGTTAAATGACCAATAATCTGAGGGATATACAGTATTTTAAATGATATTTGACTGATTAGAACTGCTGAATGTTTAATGAGCTGCCGCACCAGTTGAGAACCACTGATCTAGGACTCAACATAACCTTCATTACACACATACTGTTGTCTACAACTGTGTCCAAAGTACTGCAGTGCATCTTAAGTGTAAATCCGTTTACAAAGCCAGGAGAACAATAGTAGCACCACCACCAAAACAAACACTCCCACCAATCCAGCTACGATGTAGTGATGCCTCGTGGTTCCTTGGACTGGGGTTGACTTCTTTTCCCACATTCTCGTCATGATCCTTGTCTTCCTCTTCCTCTTCCTCTGCGCAGGCTCCTGCACCAATAAAACACAGTCAGCAGGTGATGGGATTACCTGGCTCTTCCCTGTCCATTCTACACAGGAAATTAGTCTGGTAATTGACCAAAAAAAAGGTCATTCTGAAACTAGGGTCTACCAATGTCAAAATGGTCTTTATTTGATGTGTTTCATGAATTAACTGTAAGTCTTAATACAAAACCAATAATCTTCAACTGAGCATTTATAGTTGAAGACGTTTGGAGAATCTTCTTTAAAGGCCAAAGCTGTTTCTTCCCTCAGATGTTGGATTGGGAAGTGGTCACATCCTCTAATGCAACAGAGTAATGACTGCACAGTCACCACTCTGACAATTCCAACACAAATGGTCCTCAATCATCCAGGAATACAACACAAAAGGAATAATCTTTGTTGAAGATTATTCCTTTTGTGTTGCAAGTTTTAATGCTATTTGAGGCATGTACTGTAAACTGCCCGAAATATGCCCCTCATCAAATACATGGAAAAGCCCCTCGCCCATTTCAAACGGTTCGGCCTGTGGGATGATCAACATGTCCCATTGTGATGTTGCATCATGTTTTACACTTTTAAACTAAAACGTTAAGGGAGAAAACTAGCAAAACCATCTCTGACCTGCCCCGCTCTCACCGGTCTCCACCCGCAGGCGCACCACAGTGACGGGGTCGTTTTTGATGATGGCCCTCTTGCTGACACCCATGCTGTGGATTAGGAAGCGACACTCGTAAAGGCCGCTGTCCGCGCTGGTCACTTTCTGCAGCAGCAGATTGGCGGTGTCGTCCTTGAGCTTACAGCGCCCCCTGTAGTGCTGGTGCTGCTCCGTCAGGTCCGGCTCTCCATCCCTGTACAGATACATGTACTGGTCCAGGTCTGTGCGCCTCCACTCCAGCCCGTCCACGGAGTCCGGTGTGGGGGCGCCGCACGGCAGTGTGGCGTCCTCCCCGCACTGCACTGTCACCTCCTCCTCTGAGAAACGGAAAAGGAAACCAAACTGAATCTAAACAATACAATCTGTCATCGGGGAGGATCCCAAACCTTTCAGGCCAAATGACCAAACAAACAACCCAAAATAATGAACGTTCATAGCAATATCAAGCATTAAACTATTTAAGATTGGGTTGCACAGGGTGTAATCATTTACTATATTTACAAGGGGTGCCCAGATGACATGTCCTGGGACCCATGTTACAGGAAATTCGCTGAAAAGCCTCTCTTTACTTTTTGACTTTCTCAATCTCTCAATCTCAAAGTGTATTAGGAGAGCTCATGGCCAGCATAATACTCATTTGTATCTGCAAAAAGTAATCTGGAAATAAGTTACATTTTCTTGAATTAAGTACATTTGTCCTTGAATTGAGAGTCTATGGTAATTTCAAGAAACCTATCCATGAAGCAAGATATTTAAAACAAGTAAATTAAGATAAGTTTTATCTTCTTGTCCCGTGGACAGTTTTCTTGAAATTAGACTTTCAAATCAAGGTCAAATTTACTTAAGAAGATTTAACTCATTCCAAGATGACCTTTTTGCAGTTGTGAACACTTACAGTATATTTAAGTGTATAGGGACTTGAAGGGCAACATTACAAAATTGGAGTTCAATTTTCTACAAGAGCATCTGTTAAGCATATTTATTGATTTTTCATTTTCATTTGACCCACTGAGATTAAGAATCTCTTTTTCAGGGGAGCCCTGGTCCCAGAAGGGAACCTATTGTACTTTTAGTTAGAAGTTTGTTCAGATGGTTAACGTTGCATTTGCCTGTGTTCATAGGTGGCACAGAAATTCCTCTCCCAATTTTTGGGGACGTATGGTCACCATACTGTCCCTACGAGGGACTAAAGAACTCTGTCCCCAGGCCATCAGACTCTCCTCCACTATCCCAACCCTGGACGAGCCTCGACTCCTATGTTACTGCTAATGATGAACTATTGGTAAATGATCACCTTTTCAGGTCTCAATGCGGAGACTCCGCTGAAATTTGTTTTCACTGCGACTACCTGGAGACTGGCCTTATCTGCTGGACATCTCAGAGACGTCTCCGTGACCAGCAGCGACTCGAGTCTCCAGCTAGTCTCCAGGCCTGTGAGACAGGTACTTTAGTCACTGCGTCATGTGGGACTCACCCAGCTGACTGCTCTGCTCCGCCCACGCCTCCAGCACTCGTTTACCAGCCTCGACAACGGTTGTCCAAGCCGGCAGCAGTACCGAGAGGTCAGGAATTCCCATGCCAGCGGCCGCTGCTTGGGCGTACTGTCTACGAACTTGAAGGTGGTGTAGTTGCCTGAAGATCACAAAGGAGCAAATACAATCCGTGGAATCTCTCGATGCTCCACCAAACACTTTGAATGTCAACCTGACGCTTTTGACGTGTTCGGTGTGAACGTGCCTTAAGTCTAGGAGCTCAAAGTGTGCTCCTACTAAGCACAACATGTTACGCTATAGTCTGTGTTTTGAAACAAGATCGGGCCCGTAAAGTTATACTAATTGTAAGGTATGATATATTAACCCGAGAGCAGTTTTACTGCATTTTCAGTTCTAAATATCAACCTAAATATCCACCTTGAAAACACTGGCAATTTATGCCATTTTAATCCATAAAAGTGCCTTAAGTTTATGTGAAAACAATACATTTCATATTTACGTCAGTAATTAAATTGTTAATAATAATAATAATAATAATAATAATAATAGGGCCCTTCCTGCTTAGCTTCCCAGGTCTGACGGGACCAGGCAGAGCCAAGGCGGGATGTTATTCAAATCAATACCCTTAAACATATTTTCCATTTTCACAGCAGCGTCGCCGCCTCCTCGTAAACAAATAGTGAGTCACAAGAACAGAATCCGCCTGAAGGAAAATAAACTTTTAAACGAAGGAAGGGCGTCGGGCGGCGATGAAAGAACTACCTGTTCAACATAGTGACATATGATGTGGTAAATTACAATGAATGCAATTTATTTATTGACTGAAGTAGAGTTTTTATGGATCTGAAATTCACTCAATTTATAATCGTGTTGAGAACTTGTTACTTTTACTCCGCTACATTTGAAAGGTAAATATAACACTTTCTGCTCCACTACATTTCTGTAAAGGCTCCAAAGTCAAAGTCCACTTGTCCACCAGCCTAATAAAGCACACTCTATGAACAGCAGGTGGCGCTGTGCAGATGTACTGTCGATGTCACTGACTCACAACAAGGTTTGTCCCCGTCGTGTTGCCGTACAGAGCAGAAATGATGGTTTTCATGTGTTTGAAGTTATTAAAACAGATTTGTACTTTCTACTTTGAATACTTAAGTATTCAAAGTCTTTATGTAATAAGAATAGAGAGACTTTACTTTTGTTGTAGTAATATTTGACCAGTGGTATCAGTACTTTTACTCAAGTAATGAAGCCAAGTCACCGCTCTTCTGTTATTCTTACTTGTTGTAATGAGTTTGTCCTTTGATTGCACATTATCTGACTATCTGCACCCCTTCCTCTGCTCTAACAAGTGCATTTCTCCATTGTGAGATCAATAAAGTATTAAAACCTCTTTGTCACTAAATACACTAAGTGTATTGGTCACTAAGCAACATCATGAAGACTGGGAAGATTGTAAGAATAGTTGGGAAGATGAAACACAAAGCTAAATCTACAATGGAATGGTTTAAAAACAAACATATTAATGTGTTAGAATGGCCCAGTCAAAGTCCTGACCTAAATCCTATTGAAAATCTGTGGAAAGACCTGAAAACTGCTGTTCACAAACGCTCTCCTTCTAATGTGACAGAGCTTGAGTTGTTTTGTAAAGAGGAAAGGGCTAAAATGTCTCTACATGTGCAAACCTTGTAGTCATACCCCAGAAGACTTGCTGCTGTTATTGCAGCAAAAGGGGGTTCCACAAAGTATTAAGTCATGCTGTATGAATACTTATGCACGACCCACTTTTCACTTTTCTATTTTTTGTAAAATAACAGAATCATGTATCATTTTGCTTTCACTTCACAGTTGTCTGTTACTTGTGTGTGAACTTTCAGTAAAAAATTCAAAATAAAATCTTTATGTTTAGGGTTGTAAACATGACAAAATGTGCAAAAGTTCAAGGTGTATTAGTACTTTCGCAAAAGGCACTGTATTTTCAAATTGATTTCTAAATTGATCACTGTTTATTCTTCTCCCCTGTTCACCTGCAGCGCCTCGCATGATTTGAAATATCATGTGTTCTCTGGCTCTTACCTCATCCTGGTGAGCTCGGGCTGGGGCTGGAAAAGGGAAAAGAATGAATAAATGTGAGTGAGACGTGAAGGTGGCTGATGCAGAGCGACTGGACGTTCGTACCTGGAGGCTCCTCTGGCAGGTGCGGGCGCCATCCAAAGCGCACGTTAAGTTGGAGTCCTCGCTGCTTTTCTCCACCAGGGGGCAGGAGTGGGACAGGAGGGAGGAGGAGTCTGACTCACAGCTCGATGCGTCGCCTGCAAAACCTATAAAAATAAACCCAAAAACAACGCTTTTGGACAGACGTTTTACCTTGTTGTTTGTTTTAATCACTGGTTAACCTCTTACCCCGCGCCTTAACTGAGCACATTTTGGTTTTACCCAAATCTAAAAGATTCTCAGAGCTCACAGCCTGTCAGCTACTGCAAAGCTTTATTTGAAAGCTATAGACCTGCAAAACTGATAGTAACTTTTCGTAGTTTTTTTGTCACTTTTTGTTGCTATAACATCCCGTCTTTTCATCACTTTTTTTTCTTCTTCTTGTTTTTAACTTGTTACACTGTTGCGCTCGGTTCAAAGAGGTTACATTAGCCAAAGAGCCACATGCCCTGTCATCGTCCCACAGGCTTTAACTGTTTATAATAGTTCAGACATGAATCAAGTTACACAAACCGTCCCCTCAGCATTAGAAGGTTTTTACCACTCATACACTCTCACCTGTCAAGAGGCTCAGAGTTGAGAGGGTGATGAGAAAGTGAAGCATGGTGCACACAGGCTCCAGGGAAAGTCAGATACAAGTCCTTTTTCAACACAAAAACACTTTCCTGTAAATCACTGCAAAAACAAGCATCACTCTCAGACGTTTTCTAACCACGACTTGGATCCTTTAGCTGAACCTTTCAGGTGTTGAGCTCAGACGGGAGAGTTCACTTTCTCTCCTGATGAAGCACTTCCACACAGTCACACCGTGGGCTCTGAGCTCAGAGCGAGTCTGAGCCGAGAAACGTGAGAAAGACGAGACAGAGAGACTTTATGATGACGTGTCTCCATGTGGATGTGCTCAGACCGGTCAGACGAGCCTCCAGCCCCAGGCACAAGGAATGCTGTTATTCAGGGGAACTATAGGGAGAACTATAGGGGGAACTATAGGGGAACTATAGGGGAACTATGCAGCTATGGCCAGGCCCACTGCACGCCATTTTGGTGCCTGAAGCAGAAATGTTTTGTAACCGAGCGGTAAAGGCTCCCCTTTAATTTGGGCAACAGGTGTATCTGGCTTAATATGTACAAATGGCAAGACAAGTAGTAAAAATACTACAATTTTATTTTAGTTTCAAAATATTAAAAATACTTCTTTTAATTATACAATAGAGGAGAGGTAGACTGAGAGGAGCCCCAAACACATACAGTTTAGTTGTGAGGCAAGGACAGCTGATTTACAATAGGTTTAAATGCTACAGGTTACACTCTGGCACGCAGTGTATATAAAGACCAGTTGGGAGGAGTTGGGGTTGACCCGGCTCCTCCCCTCTAATCACAGCTACTCTCACCTGTGGGTAAACACCTTTGAAGTAGAGCGTCTGTAACGACCTGCTCCCCCCAGTATCGGTCAGTCCTGTCCTATTCATAGATGATCACTGCTAATTACCTGCCTATTGTTCTTTTGTTAGCTGAGGTATCGTCTTCTTGGACTGGGCGTGTCCTGTCCGTTTTCCCCGAAGCAGATTGGAGTAAAAAGCAGAAAGATTAAATCTTAGTCCACCATTTCGGTTCATGGAGGGATTTTCTTTTCTGACAAAAATAGCTTCTTTTACTCCTCTTTCAAACCAACGTTCTTCTTTAGCTAGAATTTTGACCTCCCCGTCCTCAAAGGAGTGATTGGAGGCTTTAAGGTGAAGGTGCACAGCCGACTGAGGGCCGCTTGTGCTTTCTCTTCGTGTTGATAAAGTCTCTTCTGTAAGACTTGTTTGGTTTCTCCAATATAATGTTCTTTGCATTCTTCTTCTTTGCATCGAATAGAATAAACCAAATTGCTTTGTTTGTGGCTCGGAGTTTTGTCTTTGGGATGAACTAATTTTTGTCTCAGTGTGTTCACAGGTTTGTGGTACACTGGAATCCTGTGCTGTTTAAAGATTCTCTGAAGTTTCTCTGATACCCCGGCTACATACGGCACCGCAACTCCCTTTCTTCTGGGTTCTGTAGTCTGTCTGTCCTGCTCTTTGGGTCTTCCTGTCCTTTGTGCTTTAGTGAAGGACCAGTTAGGATAGCCACAGTCTGAGAGGGCTCTCTGGACATGTTGCTCCTCTTTGGTCTTTCCTTCTGCACTGGTAGGCACCTCTTTAGCTCTATGTCTGAGTGTCCTAATGACCCCTAGTTTGTGTTGGAGCGGATGGTTAGAGTCAAACATCAAATACTGGTCAGTATGAGTTGCCTTCCTGTAAACCTCAGTCTGAAGTTGTCCGTTTTCCCCTATGATAACTTTACAATCTAAAAAGGCAAGTTGTTTCTCCTTAGCGTCCTCCCGAGTAAATTTAATGTCAGGGTCCACAGCATTGATGTGATCTGTAAAAGGTGCCACTTCCCTCTCTTTAATTTTGATCCACGTGTCATCTACGTATCTGAACCAGTGGCTGGGTTTGTTCCCTGGGTATGAGGCCAAGGTATTCTTCTCCATTTCCTCCATGTAGAGGTTAGCCACTATGGGTGAAACTGGAGAGCCCATAGCACAGCCGTGCATTTGTCTGTAGAAGTTGCCCCTGAACTGGAAATATGTGGTGCTGAGGCAGATCTCCAGTAGTTGGCAAATGTGGTCAGGAGTGAGTTGTGTCCTATCTGCTAAAGTGCTGTCCTCAGTCAGTCTCTTCCTCACCGCTGTGACTGCTGCTGAGGTAGGGACGGATGTAAACAGTGCTGTCACATCGTAAGAAACCATAGTTTCATCTGTTTCCAGCCGCAGGTGTTTGATCTTCTCCACAAATTCCTTGGTGTTTTCCACATGGTGTTCTGTGTTGCCGACTAAAGGGGATAAAATGAACTTGAGGTGTTTCGCCAGATTATAGGTGATGGAGTTGATGCCACTCACAATGGGTCTGAGAGGGAAACCTTCCTTGTGTATTTTTGGCAGACCATAAATACACGGAATAGCCTCTCCCGGGTAAAGCTTGTAATATAACTTTTTGTCAAT
This sequence comes from Neogobius melanostomus, assembly GCA_007210695.1. Taxonomy (NCBI): domain Eukaryota; kingdom Metazoa; phylum Chordata; class Actinopteri; order Gobiiformes; family Gobiidae; genus Neogobius; species Neogobius melanostomus. The sequence continues at coordinate 164,405 of VHKM01000787.1, read as the reverse complement.
TATTTCTTCCTTTTCTAGTTTCTGAAGCTTTCCACTATGAAAGGTGTGATCTCCCTGTACAAACACGCTTTAAAAGTGCTTGATAAAAAGCCTATGATGTGGCACTATTGCAGAATTCAAGAGAAGCATAATCTTTTAAGTTTTGAACATTTGAATAAGTATTCTTTTGTGAATTTGTTTTTAAATGTGTCAACAACCTCGCTCCCGATATCGCTGCAGGGATGATTGAAACATGTGCAGCTCACGGGATCATCACTAGGGGCGCTGTCAGTGGAGACTGCAGACCAGCCAGATGCAAAACCGCTTTTGGACAGACAGCGTTCGCAGCACAAGGACCACAGATCTGGAATACTTTACCTGCTGATCTGAAAACTTTAACAGACCTGAACGAGTTTAAACGTAAAGTTAAACAATGGCTCAAACTGAATCAAATTTGTGGACACAACAGAAGTGTATAATATTTTATTGCCTTTTGTGTTTTGTATTGATTGTAATGATTTGTGTAGGTGTATTATGTGTTTGTGTGTCTTAGGGACCAGGTCTGTGAATTAGCTGTTAGCTATAAGGCCTATGAACATGGCATCAGTTATTTTGTAGCGATGCTTCTTGTTCTGTCCCTATCAAATAAACATATAAATATAAATAAATAACCCCCACCTGAACCGACCACATTTCATCCAATGTGGCTTTACCCAAATCTAAAAGCTTCTTGGAAAAAAAAGCATCAAAGCGTTAAAAACGAGATGAAAATGAGGATGTCTGTGTAAATTCTCAGTCGTACAGGAGTTGTCCATCTTCAACGAAGGTACTTGAGTCATCTTCTGTACTTGGTAGTTGAGGTCTCCAAACGTTTCGCCTCTCATCCAAAAGGCTTCGTCAGTGAACAAGGTTTCCCTCAGCAAGCAGCGTAGATAAAGACCAGTTGGGAGGAGTTGACTCCTCCCCTCTAATCACAGCTACTCTCACCTGTGGGTAAACACCTTTGAAGTAGAGCGTCTGTAACGACCTGCTCCCCCCAGTATCGGTCAGCCCTGTCCTATTCATAGATGATCACTGCTAATTACCTGCCTATTGTTCTTTTGTTAGCTGAGGTATCGTCTTCTTGGACTGGCCGTGCTCTGTCCGTTTTCCCCGAAGCAGATTGGAGTAAAAAGAAGAAAGATTAAATCTTAGCCCACCATTTCGGTTCATGGAGGGATTTTCTTTTCTGACAAAAATAGCTTCTTTTACTCCTCTTTCAAACCAACGTTCTTCTTTAGCTAGAATTTTGACCTCCCCGTCCTCAAAAGAGTGATTGGAGGCTTTAAGGTGAAGGTGCACAGCCGACTGAGGGCCGCTTGTGCTTTCTCTTCGGTGTTGATAAAGTCTCTTCTGTAAGACTTGTTTGGTTTCTCCAATATAATGTGCTTTGCATTCTTCTTCTTTGCATCGAATAGAATAAACCAAATTGCTTTGTTTGTGGCTCGGGTTTTGTCTTTGGATGAACTAATTTTTGTCTCAGTGTGTTCACAGGTTTGGGCAACATGTCCAGAGAGCCCTCTCAGACTGTGGCTATCCTAACTGGTCCTTCACTAAAGCACAAAGGGCAGGAAGACCCAAAGAGCAGGACAGACAGACTACAGAACCCAGAAGAAAGGGAGTTGCAGTGCCGTATGTAGCCGGGGTATCAGAGAAACTCCAGAGAATCTTTAAACAGCACAGGATTCCAGTGTACCACAAACCTGTGAACACACTGAGACAAAAATTAGTTCATCCCAAAGACAAAACGCCGAGCCACAAACAAAGCAATTTGGTTTATTCTATTCGATGCAAAGAAGAAGAATGCAAAGAACATTATATTGGAGAAACCAAACAAGTCTTACAGAAGAGACTTTATCAACACCGAAGAGAAAGCACAAGCGGCCCTCAGTCGGCTGTGCACCTACACCTTAAAGCCTCCAATCACTCCTTTGAGGACGGGGAGGTCAAAATTCTAGCTAAAGAAGAACGTTGGTTTGAAAGAGGAGTAAAAGAAGCTATTTTTGTCAGAAAAGAAAATCCCTCCATGAACCGAAATGGTGGACTCAGATTTAATCTTTCTGCTTTTTACTCCAATCTGCTTCGGGGAAAACGGACAGAGCACGGCCAGTCCAAGAAGACGATACCTCAGCTAACAATAGAACAATAGGCAGGTAATTAGCAGTGATCAGCCATGAATAGGACAGGACTGACCGATACTGGGGGGAGCAGGTCGTTACAGACGCTCTACTTCAAAGGTGTTTACCCACAGGTGAGAGTAGCTGTTATTAGAGGGGAGGAGCCAACTCCTCCCAACTGGTCTTTATCTACGCTGCTTGCTGAGGGAAACCTTGTTCACTGACGAAGCCTTTTGGATGAGAGGCGAAACGTTTGGAGACCTCAACTACCAAGTACAGAAGATGACTCAAGTACCTTCGTTGAAGATGAAAATGAGGATGAAAATGTGACGAAATCACAACCAAAAAGTGATGATAAAAAAGGTTAAAAAAAAAATAGTGACAGCAGCACGGCAACAACGTGTCGAAAAAGATCCGTTTAGATCAATTTTGTATCTTTCAAATGAGGCGTTACACTGGCCTATAACCGTTTAGATTTGGGGAAATTCTTTTTATGATTCAATCCCCCCCATTTAAAACAAAATAACTGCCAACTGTAAATGTATTTTAATTATATATATTTATTGTGTTTAGTTAAAGTGAATCAACAAAGCCAAAAACAGCAAAGGAAATCAATGTAAAGAAAAAAACAAAGATTTTCTGAAAATATGAATCGATTTGACAACAACACAATATATCCAAGTTCTGAATTAAATACATTTTAACTCTTTTTGTATTGCTCGCAGCCCTTATTAACCTCATTACGACTACAACAACTACTACAACTGATTTTACAAGCAGTGTTTCTCCTCGTCCTCAAAGATCTAAAACCCCCTAATGTGACATAATGTGTGTTGTAAATGTTGTTCTTCCCCTAACTGTCCAGAAGAGGGCACCAAAGAGCTCACCAATAATGCACACAGTTCCTTTACAGATCACAAACATAAGAATAAAGGAGTAGTAACATTATTTGAAAGTAAAACACATATATATTCAACATTCACAATGATTTAATGCAATATTGCACATAGAGAGGGAAGGCCTGAGATGTTCTCAACAGGCGGGTCAGGACACAAACACTGCTGAAAAGTAAAACTGCACTTGAGTCTGTAATTGTAAATCCAACACATTTAAAACAACTGGATTCTCTCGACATTAACTTTTAAGGCTTGGGTGATTTGACTTCATGGTTTGACTAACCTGAGGACCTGCCGTCCACCACGTGTAAGTTCTGTTTTACTCACCTGGATCTTACAGACATTTCTATCAACTACAAGGTCTTAGCTTTCAAATGAGGCGTTGCACTGGGCTGTAGGCTTAAGCTCCAGTTGAGAGGTTTTAAATGTGGGTAATGCTAAAAGGGAGAAACACTAAAACATGGTTAAATGACCAATAATCTGAGGGATATACAGTATTTTAAATGATATTTGACTGATTAGAACTGCTGAATGTTTAATGAGCTGCCGCACCAGTTGAGAACCACTGATCTAGGACTCAACATAACCTTCATTACACACATACTGTTGTCTACAACTGTGTCCAAAGTACTGCAGTGCATCTTAAGTGTAAATCCGTTTACAAAGCCAGGAGGACAATAGTAGCACCACCACCAAAACAAACACTCCCACCAATCCAGCTACGATGTAGTGATGCCTCGTGGTTCCTTGGGGGGTGGACTGGGGTTGACTTCTTTTCCCACATTTTGGTCACGATCCTTGTCTTCCTCTTCCTCTTCCTCTGCTTCTGCGCAGGCTCCTGCACCAATAAAACACAGTCAACAGGTGATGGGATTACCTGGCTCTTCTCTGTCCATTCTACACAGGAAATGAGTCTGGTAATTGACCAAAAAAAAAAAGGTCATTCTGAAACTAGGGTCTAACCATTTTAAAATGGTCTTTATTGATGTGTTTCATGAATTAACTGAGCATTTATAGTTGAAGACGTTTGGAGAATCTTCTTTAAAGGCCAAAGCTGTTTCTGTCCCTCAGATGTTGGATTGGGAAGTGGTCACATCCTCTACGCAACAGAGTAATGACTGCACAGTCACCAGGAAAAACTTGCCAAACTCTGACAATTCCAACACAAATGGTCCTCAGTCATCCAGGAATACAACACAAAAGGAATAATCTTTGTTGAAGATTATTCCTTTTGTGTTGCAAGTTTTAATGCTATTTTCTTCATGTAAACTGCCCGAAATATGCCCCTCATCAAATACATGGAAAAGCCCCTCGCCCATTTCAAACGGTTCGGCCTGTGGGATGATCAACATGTCCCATTGTGATGTTGCATCATGTTTTACACCTTTAAACTAAAACGTTAAGGACGTTAAAATCAAAGATCATGAAGTTTTGTGACATTGTTGAGTTCCAAACTGTACAGATGTTATACAAAGCAAGGTACAAACTGTTACCGGGCCAAATACAAAGAAGGTTCCAAGAACGTACTGGTTGTTATGAATTACGTGACGAATTAAACTTTAGGACTCAGAAACATAGCTCAACTTTGAAAAGTTTTAGCCCAACAGTTAATGGTGTACAATTGTGGAATAAACTGGAAATGGAGTTGAAACGATGTTCAAACATCAACCTGTTCAAATATAAATACAAACAAAAGACTTTTGAAACATACAGAGAACAAGAAATGTGTTGCCACTAGGAGGCGCAGTAGGATCAATTATGTGTGTTTCCTCTATAATCAAGGAAGAGTGTTGCTGCTTGGAACGGTTGTCATTCTATTGCTCAAATTTACAAATTGAGAATTAGGGTAAGCAAGTTATGAATCTGTTGAGAGGGACCCTCCCAACGGGCTCAAAACCTTGTCTTTTAATGCACCACTCAGCATAGGAACATCATCTACAAATCAGCTGTTAGGGCAGCTGGGTGGGGGTTTGTTGAGGGGGAGTTACTGCCCTCTTCAATGGACCCGCTCTACACCCTGGCTTTTTAATGCACCACACTATGCAGGGCTTACATCATACTTCACATATAACTCAATTAAACAAATATAATAATAATGATAATTAAACCCAAATTAAATTATATTAAGAATGGTAATGACAACTGGGAAGTAGCAAGATCTCAGAGTATAATATGTATTAATGAACCTTTATAACATAAAAGTAGCACATTCTTTTGTTCTTTATTTTGCTGTTGTTTTTGTTTTATTCTTCATTTATTGTTACTTTGCCCTATGTTCCTTTGTTTATGATTTGCTACCTTGTAAATATTAAATGTAATGTTATTATTTTTATTTTGGGGTGGGCGCTTATAAGCCTTTGGCTTCAGCCCACTCCCTTTGAGCAGGTTAACTGCTCAAACAAATAAATAAACAAACAAATGTGAAAACTAGCAAAACCATCTCGGACCCGCCCTGCTCTCACCGGTCTCCACCCACAGGCGCACCACAGTGACGAGGACCTTTTTGAAGATGGGCCTCTCGTGGACGTACGGATTGCGGATTAGGAAGCGACACTCGTAAAGGCCGCTGTCCGCCCTGGTCACGTTGTGCAGCAGCAGATTGGTGGTGCCGTCCTTGAGCTTACAGCGCCCCCTGTAGTCCTGGTGCTGCTTCGTCAGGTCCGGCTCTCCGTCCCTGTACAGATACACGTACTGGTCCAGGTCTGTGCGCCTCCACTCCAGCCCGTCCACGGAGTCCGGTCTGGGGGCGCGGCACGGCAGTGTGGCGTCCTCCCCGCACTGCACTTTCACCTCCTCCTCTGAGAAACGGAAAGTTAACCAAACTGAATCTAAACAATACAATCTGTCATCGGGGAGGATCCCAAACCTTTCAGGCCAAATGACCAAGCAAACAACCCAAAATAATTTAGGCTTGTAGTAATATCAAGCACACGATTTTAGATTGGGTTGCACAGGGTGTACAGATCATTTACTTACAGGAAATTCAGTGCCCCATGTGCCCCCCCCCCCTCCCTTTACAAACGCACTAATGATTAGCAACTTGTTGAAAAGCGTCTTTAACCTGTTATCTGCCGGATTAGGGTAAGGGTTAGCAAATCTGCTGATCCAAATTTCAAATTTCCAAATGTTACTGCACTAGCTCATTGTTGTCCGTATATTGTGAACATGTTTTGTACTTATATTTAAGTGTACAGGGGCTTGAAGGGCAAACATGCTAAATTTGTGAAACATGTAACTTTTAGCACATAATTCTGAGGTGTTTTCTATGTAAAGAGCATCTGTTTTTGTAAATTAAACAATTAGACGTATGTTCAGATGGTTAACGTTGCATTTTGCCTTTTTTCATAAGTGGCACAGAAAATCCTGTCCTGATTTCTTTTGGGACGTATGGACACCATACTATAATATCTCTGTCCCTACGAGGGACTAACCATCTCTGTCCCGAGGCCATCAGACTCTCTGGACAAGCCTCGACTCCTACACTACTGCTAATGATAACCTATTGGTGAACACTCTTCTGTTGAGTTGTGCTTTAAGTTCCTATCAGGAGTCAGTTTATTTTTTTTATAATCTAAAAAAGAAAAAGCCACTGTTTTTGACCATATAACAGTCAAATTTAGATTTAATAAGGGTGTTGTTTGCGTGGGCATTTAGGGAGAGAGTTGCGGAGACTGCTGGTCTCCGCAACTCTCCACAACTCAGACTGCACGGACTCAAAGGGCCTATCTCACCGGCCTCGAGACTAGTTGGAGACTCGAGTCACTGCTGGTCACGCAGACGTCTCTGAGACACCCTGGAGATAAAGCCAGTCTCCAGGTAGTCGTGGTGAGAACATACAGGTTTGATCTCAGCGGAGGCTCTGAGAGGTCTCTGCAGTCTCCATAAGTTGTGGTGTGAACACTATTTGTTGTCCTCAACCTGTGAGACGTTTCTGTAACGTCCCTGTAATGTCTCCGAGACCTGTTGCAGACCAAGGAGATCTTACGACTCTGAGATCTTCTTGGTATTGGACAGGTCTCACAGCACAATTTATGGAGACTGCAGAGACCTCTCGGAAAAGTCTCCACATGGTCTCTGACATCTCAGAGACGTCTCCGTGACCAGCAGCGACTTGAGTCTCCAACTAGTCTCCAGGCCGGTGAGATAGGCTCTTTAGTCACTGCGTCATGTGGGACTCACCCGGCTGACTTCTCAGCTCCGCCCCCTCCTCCAGCTCCTCCTCCTCCTCCAGTGCTCGCCGTTTGCGGCCCTTCGTTTTCTTCTTCTTCCTGCGTTTGACGGCGTTCTCGTCAAATGCCCCGACAGCGCCTCCCACAGCCGGCAGGTCGGAGTGCGTCTCCTGTCTCCGCCGCCGCTCCTCGGACCACTGCGACATGAGCGCGTGGCGGGCGCCCAGGTTGTAGTCGTACAGCGGAGTGGGCGGGACATAGGAGGAGATGGGCGCGGTGGGGACATAGGAGGAGGTGTAGTTGCCTGAAGATCACAAAGGTCCAATTACAATCAGCCAAGTAAGATAATACTGAATCTGCTGTTTGCAAGATATGCAAATTAGGGCCCGACCGATATAGATTTTTGGCTCAGATACCGATATCAAGGGGTTTGGCCGATATTTTAAGTGAAATAGTAACTTGGCCCAAAGACGATCGAAGTAACTTTTTACTACTGTACTTTTTATTGTTTTTTTATGTATTCTGTGTTTTTTATGCACCTACTTCGAGCCTCAAATTGAATTCCGTTGTGTAGTAGTAACGCAATGACAAATAAAGTTGATTCTGAAAATTTGATGTTTGTTTTTTTAATCTCTCAAAAACCTTATAGTTCAACATTTATTATTATAGTAAAGGTTTCAATCAGAAATATATAGAAGTATCTAAAAGAGGTCGAACGATGCCCATATAGCTAATATTTTTGGACAATATTTTAAAAATGTCTGGTCTACAATCCTGTGTATGAAGCTTCTAAATGTTTCAGCAGGGGGCGCTGTATATTCATGTTTAGTAGGTTCTTAGTAGGTTAATTCTAAAACAAAAAAAGTAGGTCTCTCTCATGGTTCCTTAATCATACACAAAAGTCTGCAACATAAAACATAAAAAGGGAGGGAGTTGTGGAAGGCTCATTTGAAAGCTCTGACTGAGCTCTTTCCAGTGCAAAAAAACAGGAAGTCACAATCACTTTTGGTTCTGGAGATAACAAGCTTTTTATCGGCCAATATCAAAAATATCCAAATATCTTAAAGTTTAAGTCTTATAGACATAAATATCAATCTAAATATCCAACTTGAAAACACTGGAAATATTGGCCATTTTAATCCATAAAAGTGCCTTATTTTTATATGAATACATTACATTTCTGAAAATGTGTTGTGCCTCATATTTATGTCAGTAATTGAACAAATCGATATTTTCCATTTTCACCTGCAGCGTCTCGTAAACAAATAGTGAGTCACAAGAACAGAGTAAAGTGTTAAAGTAACATCCAACTTCTTCTGAGATTTTATTCTACTTATATTCAAAACAAGACAGTTTTAAAGCCTTTTCATGTAAGCATTTGTCTTATCAGTAAAAGAAGTAGAAAGTGTCTTACTGAAGCTTCCTCCTCCCGTGTACTTGGACATCGCCATGATGACAGATTTGATCCACTGGTTTCGCTCCGCGCTGCAAATATAAACCCTCAACCACAGCAGAGCTCTGATTGGACGAGACTTCACTGACGACTGTAAAACTGTCAGGTGATAAACAAGGCGCGGCTCATTGTCGGCAAAAGCGAAAGTATGAAGGCACATGATGATAAGATGTTTACTGCACAGAGAAAAAGAAAAACTCAAGGCTATAAATCAGGGGTGTCGTTTGGGTCGTGGGCTGAAACTCATATACTGTAAGGGAAACATGTAGGAAAAATGAGTTGGGGAAGTGGGGGGAAAAAAAATGAAATAAAGCCATGTTAAAAAAATATTTTAAATGTTTTAACCTCTTAAGTCTCAACCCCCGCCTGAACCGAGCAAATTTCTCCAGTTTGGCTTTGCCCAAATCTAAAAGACTCTGGAAAAATAGTGACAAAAATGTGTGACAAGAAACGCAACAAAACACCCACAAAAAAAAAGGCAACAGAAAAGTGATGTGGAAAAAATATGACGAAAATGCAACAAAAAGGCAAAAGAAAAAAATGACTAAAACGTTTTAAAAAATCAGTTTAGATGAGTTTTGCAGGTTTGGTTTAGCTTTCAAATGAGGCGTTGCTCTGGCCTACAGGCTGTGGACCTTATGGATTTGGGTAAAGCTGAACTGGAGACACCACACTTGGTCAAGTGTGGTGTCATATTTTGAATATTATAAATCATTTGTAATAATCTAAGCACAGGATGACAAAACAAGCTGGGATTTTCCGCTGGACTTTCCTCCCCTTTGAAACACATGAGAGTTCACCTGTGCCGGTCGGACCTGTCTGACTGCTCCGACCGCTCCCATGGCGACGGGTTTGTGATGGTATCTGTGTTCCAGCTCTGCACGTTTACGGGAAATGGCCAACGTTCAAGTTTACTGTAATAAAACTGTGGATTATGAATCACAGAACAGTAACATTTGTGTTTCAGATGCTTTGAGTTTCATTGAAGCTCAGGGAGAGAATGAGTGACTTTATTCACATTTGAAGACATTTAAAGGTGCACTCTGTTGTTTATGTTTTAAATAAAGTTGATATTAGTGTGTGTTTGACCCTTCAGTGACCCGGTGTCTCCTTTGATGCTTCAGGATACATTTTATTTCAGGTTTTGGAGTTTGGATGTTCTCCCTGTGTCTGCGTAGGTTTCCTCCGGGTACTCCAGTTTCCCCGACCACTAAAAACATGTATAATAGGCCTGTATGAATGATGTGTGTGTGTGAATGAAAGAATGATGGTGGTCGGGGGAAAATGCACACCACCAAGTATGGATTGAATGTAAAATGCTCTCATGTAAAGCGCTTTGTGACCATGTCTGTGAAAGGCACTATACAAATAAAGCTCTTCTTCTTCTTCTTCTTCTTCTTCTTCTTCTTCTTCTTCTTCTTCTTCTAAAATAGCTCTGTGGGCTAAAACATGACGGGACCAGTTTACGTCAATAAAACAAGGAGAAAGTGGTTCAGAGCGGTGCCATCAGCTCACATGGACTCACAGGCTGCAGGCTCCGCCCCTCTCTCCCCCCTCTCCCCACACCAATACCTCCATGGAGCGTCTGACAGTGATGTCACAGGGACTTTATCTTTATATTAGGACAGTTTTAAATACTGTAGTGTATGAAGCAGAAAACTGTAGATGAACGAATGTGCAGACGGAGCTGAAGCGACGAGGAGAGAAACGTCCTGTTCACAAAGACACTTCTGCCTATTGTGGTGTAATGTGTTTGTCACAAGCTATAAAGCCAAGAGATTATTATTATTATTTATCCCAATTTCCAATACTCATGAAATGAATTATTACTTTTTAAAGAGAAACTGACTAAAACATTTTGAGTTTTCTAAAATGTGACAAAACCAAGAAGCATTTTAGACTGAAACTAAAAGGGCTGCCAAAAACACTGGAGCTGAGTGTAGGTCACGTTTCTAAAGCACTGAGAGGCCAGAGCTTTGATACCGGCGCTGCAGAGACCATCTTTCTCTCAGAGAGAGAACTCTTCTTTTTTTAACTCACAGTGGGAAAACAAGGAGCGTAAGAAAAGAGTGGAGCGGACAACAACGTCTGGAAGTGGCATCATCATGGACCCGATTTACAGCCACCGACTGGTCAATACTGGCTTACTTTTGGAGTCATTGGTGGAAGAGGAAGCAGAGTTTTACAGTGTTAGTTATATTGTGGAAACAGTCTAGACCAAGAGTTGACCTGAGTTAGAATGATGATTTTTCTATTTACAGTAGCTTTCAGATGCCAGTTTCCGTGATATGGCGTTAGCTAGTGTACAAGTTCATGTTTTGATATGTTTGCTGTGACGTGATGTCTAGCTACTTCACTCACTTCTGGACAAAGGCTTGTTTGGAGCCAATACGCGTGGGAGAAAACCAGCATTATGTTTTAAAGATTCATCAGCCCAGCATAATAAAGGCTTTTTAAATGTCAATAGAGAATTATGATGTGGGAGGAGTGCCTTGGTTTTGTTTTTTCTTGTGAGGTCTAGCAACGTTTGCTTTAGTACAAGTCATAGATATAACATACAAGAGATAGCCGGTGTTCCATTCAGCCCTATTCAGTGTAATGGACCAGAGTCATTTGTGAAACTTACATGGCTGCTGAGTCTCCTCCTACGCAGCCTGTTCCTTAAAATGGAAAAAAGGCGGGAAGCCCTGCACTTTTGGGGTGGGCCACAGAGCTCCAGAGCTTGAGGCTTACACTTTTTAGTGCTGATGTACCAAACCCAGCGTGGTTAGAATAAGTCACCGACCCCAGCGTGGTCACATGGGTCATAGCGACTTTCAGAGGAAATAAAACCCTTTAGGCAATGCAGGGGAAGGTATTACGCTTAATTTCTCCGTCTCTGCCTGTGGTTGGTCTCTGACCTGGTTTAAGTCGTCGCTTTGCATTCTGACGGACACAAAACACAAAGTAAAAAGCCCCAGACTAACCGCGCTCCTGTGGTTTTAGCGCCTCTGTCGTCAATTCTCATGAAACGCTGCAGACAGGAAAGTAAAGGTTTAGTCACAAAATCTTATGAGCTTTTAAAACCAGTGAAAGCAGCAGAATGTAGACTGCTCACAGAAACAAAGAAACTAAAGATCACTGTTACATTCCCTTTCCAAAAGTAACATTATGGCTCCTACTGTCATTTATATTGCTACAGTGAAATGTCCTGATGTTATAAACACATGGAGAGAACAGGCTGAAGAATAATAAACCAGTGCGAGTTTGGTGTCACCTCGAAGGGCCTGAGGTTAATACCTTTCCAAAAGTGTCACATACGGCGTTTCTGATGGGGATTATGGGAGGCATTTTGTCCTTCATTTCCCCAGACACTGAGGGTCTCATTTTACGTCTACAGAGACCAGGTAAAGGTTACTTCTCAACAGTGACTGGACTTCAGGTTGACTCACACCTGACTCTAAATGTCGCCATAAACTTGTCTAAATAGCTCTTGGAGGATCAGGGTGTACTCACTTATTCCACCCTGTCCTGTGAATGTTACATGTTATGGCCAATGCAAACATGATAACATGTAATTGTTTGTGTGGTATTAGTTTAAGCGGACATTGTTTAATCATTCTTGTGATTTCGATAAAGATCAGAAAACATTTTAAGACCAATTCATGCAGAAATTCCAAAGGGTTCACAGACTTTTTCCTCCCACTGTAAGTCAGTCATTAAAAAAGTAGTAAAAAAAAAAGACATTTTCCTGCCTTAAATGCTCTTTTTTGTCAACTATGTCAATAATCGATTAGTTGTCTCCGCCCTGGTTACCCCATCTAGACTTGATTATAGATCTACAAATCGAGACAGTCTTCTGAGTCTCTTGCTAAATGCTAATCTTTCTAAAGAGAGAGAGAGAGAGTTCAGCAGCTCTTCACCTGTTTGTGTCTGAACAGGAAACCACACACGCAGAGGAAGACGTGGGCGACGTTTGACCAACGAAAGCTAGAAGTGAAAGTTTTAGTCAGAGCTGAGCCAGGATGTGCTGTGGACCTGTTCACCTGACGCTCCTCAGTGAGTTACAGGAAACACATTTAACACAAATCATTTGTAACGCTGAACAGAATGTGTTTTGTGTTCTTCAACAGCACTGACGTCTCTGTGGCGCTGCTGCGGGACCAGCCCAGGTGAGACACTCCAAAAAAGGCTTGTTGTTCACAGAGTCTGTGTATTTCAATGGCCATAAAAACCTTCAAATATCCAATGAACCTGCACGGCCGAGCCCATATGCAGGCAGGCAGCTCCGAAGTTTTATTTGAAAATAATATTTAAAAATGAGGGTAAGAGGGTGGGAGGTATGGTGTAGCATGTATTACACAACAAAACAATAACATTATTTCCCATGTTTGCTGCTTATGTGACCTATGATAAACTTCTCTGCGTTGTGTTGTGCTTATGGTGCTCTGAACCACGAAGAGGAGGCAAGGCTGCAATCGGGGAAGAGCAACGCTCAAACCCCATTTATTTACCCTGGCAGAGGGAAATAAAAGTTTTGGCGTTAGCCTAATATCATGTGCCCAACGAGGCCTTTCTCTCATGAGTACGGGAACAGAGAGAACATAAATGTACAACAACATACCTGGCAGAGGGAAATAAAAGTTTTGGCGTTAGCCTAATATCATGTGCCCAACGAGGCCTAGAAACACGGGGGGGGGAAACAACACGTAAGTACAAAATAATAACACATAAGTACAAAATTACTAACATGGATGATACGAGAACATTGTAGTAACATAAAAGACAAACCAAAATTACACAGATGCTAATCTAATAACACGATGCTTCCAGATACAAAACTCGCTAACCTTTCTCTCATGAGTACGGGAACAGAGAAAGAGCTAGCGCGGAGTTGACCAGTTATATCGACCAAACCGGAAGTGCCAACGTTGGAGACAGACTACCAAAACAAAAGACATACGTGGACTACACACACTGCCAGGTACATTAACATCACAATAAGACAACAAGTAGGTAATCCTATTACCAGAATTTAACCAGCTTTACACTCTGTTACACACACCCCCCCAAAATTCTGAGTAATAGGGGGTGTTTAACCAAATTTACAGAAAGAGGAGAAAAAAAAATACCAGAGTAACCCCCAAAACCGGAATAATCCATCCCAAAGGATCGCACAGAGTAGAGCCCTACTCCACGCGGGTATGAGGAGTGCCGTTTACACCCCTCGTACTGTAGTGATACTCATGAAAGGGAAAAAAAAAAATTCTTTACACCTCTTCCTCTCAATGGGAGTTCCAAAAACCTCCTTAACACAAAACCAATGGGAGCTGATAAGCCTTCCCATGCGTGAACATACTATTTACAAAAGAGAAAACAAATCTCACAGGTATTGAGGGTCCCCTTAACTCTACATTTTGTTCATTCATTTCACAAATTAACCGAGCGGGGGGTTAATCAATCTGCCTGTTCTGGTACGCACAGGTAACAGATGCGCGTCAGCTACTGCGTCACACGTCACTACATCTGCAAGGGCAGGTTCTGATTGGTTCTCAGGTGAGTTGTGGTCGCTCACACTAATTGGCAATTGAGAAAGCGCGCTCTCAGATTCAACACGGACTGAAGCGCTGCCACACGGACTCAACGCCACAGAATCCACATCAGATTCAGCAAACGGATCAGACACAGTCTCTTCGTCGACTAGACTCGCTTCTTCACTCTGGTAAGAACCATTTTCAGTGTTCAACAGCCAATTAATCGTCCTAGTCTCACTATCCTGTGTCTCAACAGGAATTTCTGGTTCGTCGTTCGCTAATGAGGGGCAATTAGACGCACATGGGCTCTCTACATTCGACGAAAGGAAACTGACAGGAAGTAGAAGATTTCTATGTACCGTTTTGACTTTCTGAGTGTCAGGATCTTTGATGGAATAGACATTTACGCCCGGTCTCACGGAGATAACTTCAAACACCGTCGAAACCCATTTGTCCGCGACTTTCCGCTTCCCTCTCTCCCCTCTATTGGCGAGTAAAACTTGATCCCCCACGACGAGAGCCGCGCCCTTAGCCTTACGATTGTAGATTTCTGTCTGACGGGCCTGAGCTGTCCTACTGTTTTGGAGGGCAATACGCGATGCCTCAGCTAAATCCCGCCTCAAAGCTGCAATAAACTCATGGTGGTCAACGACAGGTGTACCCTCGAGCACATGTTGGAAAACAATATCGACAGGCAACCGTGGGACTCTCCCAAACATGAGATAAAAGGGCGCAAATCCCGTGGTCTCATGTTCAGTGCAGTTGTAGCAAAAAGTCAGCATCTGCAACATCTGGGGCCATCTTGCTTTCGACTGCGGGGGCAAAGCACGGATCATGTTCCCCAGAGTCCTGTTGAACCGTTCTGTGATGCCATTCCCCATAGGATGGTATGGCGTCGTGTGCGATTTCTGGACCCCAGACAGCGTCAAAAGTTCTTTCATGAGACTGCTCTCGAAATTTGCACCTTGGTCCGAATGGATGCGCTTTGGGAAGCCATACACGCAGAAAAAGTCACTCCACAATCGGCGGGCGACTTGTTTAGCAGACTGATTCTTGCAGGGAAATGCGTGCGCCATTTTCGAAAAATGGTCAGTAACGACCAAGACATCGACACATTTTTTGTCCGTCTGTTCAGCAGTCCAGAAGTCGATGCAAACCAACTCCATTGGCTCTGAGGTTTGGATACTTTCCAAGGGAGCACGTCCGTGTGGTTCAGGCGTTTTACCCACGATGCATCTGAAGCACTTCTTGACGTGGTTGATGACATCCCTTTCCATCCCTATCCAGAAAAACCTTTGCCTGGCCAGAGATAGCGTCCGCGCTTGGCCTTGGTGGCCCGCTGAGTCGTGGAGGCCAGTGAGGACTTGTTGTTTCAAAGCGCTCGGAACGACGAACTGATGGAGTGTCACGTTCATTTTATTGTCTCTTTTCGACCGGAACAACAACCCGTCTTTGATGGACAACTTTGCCCAATGTTTGAGGAGGTTCTTAACACCACCTGGTTCGCGTGCGCGCTCACGCTTGGTGGGTCTTTTACGCCGTTGCACGTAATAAAAGACTCGACTCAGGGTGCCATCCTGTTCTTGCATGGACACAAGCTGGCTCAGCGGAAGTGAAGCACTGTCGGTGATACACGCTAGTTGCGGGACCTCAGCACAAGTAACACGTAACGGGCTGGTACCCCCTTCACTCTGTGCGCTTAACACCGCTTGGACTTCGTCGAGGGACAGAGATGGCTGTGGGAAAAGCGAATTGGCGGAATCCCCGGACTCGTCTACACGTTGGCAGTTATTTGTGCACCTAAACGCGTCTTGGACTCTCTGGTCCGCTAACTCACTAACTTGGGCGAGCATGTGAGAGTACGGTTCAGACACTAGACGGTGGGCTACGCAGGACTTAACAAATGGCTCCCTACTGAGCGCGTCAGCAACCACATTCTTAGGGCCCGGGACATAGTTAAGGTCGAAGCTATACGCCGCTAACTTCGCCACCCACCTTTGTTCACAAGCGTCGAGTTTGGGCTTAGTCAATATATACGTCAGTGGATTATTGTCAGTCCAAACAGAGAAGGTCCGTCCCTTTAACCAATGGCCAAATTTGTCGCATACAGCCCACTTAAGAGCTAAAAACTCCAGGCGGTGAGCTGGATAATTCAACTGGGCTTGGGACAAAGTTTTACTGGCAAAAGCCACAGGTCTGGCGATCTTACTACCAGGTGGCAATTGCGAAAGAACAGCGCCTATCCCGTCGAAAGAAGCGTCTACAGCGAGGATAAAAGGGGCCTCGAAATCTGGATGAGCCAACGTCACACTGTGTATCAAATCATGTTTGAGGGTCTCAAAGGCTACCCTACAGTCGTCAGTCCAGTCAGCGGGTTTCAGTCTCACTAAACCTTTCTTGAACTTAGGCTTGGGGGGTCTGCCCTTTTTCTTGGAAGTGGAGGGTTCTGACACGAGACTAAACAGGGGCCTAGCCTTGGCTGAACAGCCTTCAATAAAGTGGTGGTAATACAGGGCCATGCCTAAAAAGGACCTAATCTTTTTAGCACAGGGGTTCTACCATCTGCCTCCATGAGGTCCGTTTCCCTAATGTCCCCGATGGCCTGGACTTTACTGGGGTCAGTTTTCATACCTTCTTCGCAGACGATGTGGCCCAAAAACTTTACAGAACGGCGGAGGAAGTGACATTTCTTGGGGGAAAGCTTAAGGTTGTTTGCAGCTAACCGCGAGAATACCATCTCTAACCGCTCTAGCGCAATCTGTTCAGACGGCGCAAACACCATCAA
Source organism: Neogobius melanostomus (assembly GCA_007210695.1). NCBI lineage: Eukaryota > Metazoa > Chordata > Actinopteri > Gobiiformes > Gobiidae > Neogobius > Neogobius melanostomus. The sequence continues at coordinate 147,454 of VHKM01000787.1, read as the reverse complement.
ATCGTCCAAGTAACACAACAGGCTGGTGAAGTTTTTATCACCGAAGACCGACATCATCATGCGCATGAATGTCGCGGGGCTGTTGGTCAGTCCTTGGGGCATCCTGTTATACTCGTGTAGCCCGAACGGGGAGGAGAACGCAGTGTACCGTTTGTCGTCCTCGTGTAGCGGAACGTTGTAAAAACCCGAGGTGAGATCCATGGTGGAAAAAAATACATTGCCCCCAAGCGCCGCGAGCGCATCAGTCTGGTGGGGTAATGGGTGTGCATCTTTAATAGTCCTCGCATTCAGCCACCGAAAGTCATTGCAGATGCGTAAATCACCATTGGGTTTCACGACGAGGACCAACGGAGACGCATACTCGCTCTGGGACTTCTTGATGATCCCGACCTCCTCCATCTCGTTCAAAGCTGTCCTCAATTTCTCGTAATGACACGGAGGGACACGCCGGTATGGTAGTCTGAACGGCTTGTCATCCATCAATCGTATCCTGTGTACGAAGTCTTTCGCCTCTCCACAGTCCATCTTATGCCTGGAGAACGTGGAGTCGTATCGCTCGATCAGGTTGAGTAGCTTGTTTTTCCACTCCAAGGACACCTCACACGACGTGATGTCAACTTCTGAGAGTCCCATGTCGATAAGAGCCTTTTTGATCTCGTCCTCAGTTCTCAATAACGGGGTCTCCGTCGCGCGCTGGATATTTGACTGAACTCGCTGTGGCTCCGGCAGATCTTGCACTGACAAGCTGGGCGAAACATCCACTAGCTTGGCATTTCTCTTTAGTGTGAGCGCTTTCTCCGTCGGGTTCACTATTTTGACGGGAACCCACCCGTCCCCGTACAGAGTGGTGACGACCCTCCCCACCAAGATCTGCGCTGGTCTCGTTTTAGACCGGGTGGGCTCCACGATGACGGAGCTCCCCACCGCTGAAGCATCCACGGATGGTAGTTTAGCCCACACCAAATGTTCAGTTAAAGGCTGCAGCGTAACACTCCTTTTTAATTTTGCAGTCCCAAAATCCAGCGATGACGTGTCCTTACGATGCACTGTATGGGACAACAGTGATAGCAGCTGGGGTAACTCATTGCCGGACGCGCCCATCTTACTTGAGTCTATTTCTCCATCTTCGATCCGTCTCATGAGCCATTTCAAGACGTTACTCCCCAGGATCATGCTGTCAGACTGGCCGGGCACCACCAAGACCGGGACAACGACTCTGATACCGTACACCAAAACAGAGAGGTCGTACAAAGCAGTGGGCAATACCTGTTGACCTCCGCAGCCCACGATGACATACTCATCCGCACGCTTCCTGTCAATCTCCGGGTAATCCCTCCTCATCATTGAATCAGTCTCTCCATTAATAGTGCACGCCATAGATCCACTGTCCACTAAGGCCTTGATGACATGGCCATTGTCCATGATAACGTCCGTGTGGAATAACGAGTCAGTCTCTGAAAGTCTCTGTAACACTTGTACAATCGGTGTCTTGCCCAGCGGCACTTTGTCGCTGCAAGTTGCCCGGCTGGAACCATGATGTACCACACTGTCCATTGTGGGAGGTGAAATATCCCCATCTACGCTGTCCTCCCTTACGCGCAGACTGATTAGTTTCCCTGCGGCCCGGAGGGAGAAGTGTCAACGCCCTGGGAACACGCATTGCTAATGTGGCCCTGTTCATGGCACCGAAAACACAGGTTATGCTTCCTACAATGTGTGTACGTGGTGTGGGACACATCTCTACAGATCGCACACGGCATGCTGTTTAACCCGCCTGCTCTGGGAAACCGCGTGTCTCGACGTGGCCTATGCGTAACCTGGGCGCCATCTTGGGACTGCGACAAAACCTTTTTCAACATGGCGGCCAGCTCCTCGAATGCAGAGTGGTCGGGCATGTTAGCAGTGGGGGCTACGACAGCGGGAATATCACTTTTATTCACAGAAACCATGTTCAACACCCCTGTCTTTCTAGAGCTATTTTCTAAATGGTACTCGTCCAGCACCTCCTGTACCTCCCGCGCCGTCCACTTATCAATGGTCTTAGACCGGAATGTATAAGACAGCTCTTTGTTTGGGCAATGTCTTATGAACAACCGCGTGACATCCTCCCCTGGAACATCGGAGGATTTCCCCAACCCTGCCAGGCAGCTAATAGCAGTATCCGCAGCATTGTTTAACCGTAACCAAAAATCATACGGGTCCTCATTAGCTGTGGGCCGGATGGAATAAAAGTCAGCCAGAGGGACCGAGGAGCATAAACCCGCACCAAAATGTTTACGTAGGAGACCGAAAATGGCCTCGGGCCCATGTGTGGAATCCAGCCCGCCATTTTTTATACCCAGCTTAGCGACATTTCTGGCTTTGCCCCTCAAATGTACAAGTATTTCCTCCGTTCTGCATTCAACGGGAATATTGCTTTTCCTTAGATAAACCTTCATCAAATCCTCCCACTCGTCGATGGCTAGGGCATCGGAGCCATCCCCCTGTACACCGGCGGCTCTTTGGCCCCTTTTTCGACAAAAGTGACATTTGACAGGTTTAAGCTGTGGCTGTTCATGGAATTATTCGCCTGTGGAGGCGTAGTAGGAGCCCTGGGAGACTCGGCGGATGAGCTAGACGAGTTTAACCTAGACACAATATTATCCGCCAACATGTGACCCATCTGTTGCATCATGTCATTCATTTGGCTCATACCCCCACAGTTTCATCACCAAACACATGTCCCGTGCTGCACTTAGGCAGCTCAAAACTCACATTGTTCATGGCACGAGGCATAGCTCTGCCCCGAGCCACACTACTACCCACATCACTCAAGGGAAAAGGAAGAGGCGACACCAGGGCTCCGCGCCCTCTGCCGGCCATGGCGGGCGTGTGTAGCTCCTCCGGCTCCATCCCAGGCGGTGAGCAGAAGACGTTGACGCGGACGAGGGGAGGCCCGCCCCGTTGGTTAGAGCGCCGACGGTCCGACGTACAGCGTTGGCAGCTCCCAGCGGTGAGGCGGTGAAGGCTCAGGAGAACCGTCCTGGAGCCCAATTACGAGAGAACCGTAGACCCAGCAACGTCGGGTCCGGTTCGACAGAGTCACGGCACCAGTGTGACCTATGATAAACTTCTCTGCGTTGTGTTGTGCTTATGGTGCTCTGAACCACGAAGAGGAGGCAAGGCTGCAATCGGGGAAGAGCAACGCTCAAACCCCATTTATTTACCCTGGCAGAGGGAAATAAAAGTTTTGGCGTTAGCCTAATATCATGTGCCCAACGAGGCCTTTCTCTCATGAGTACGGGAACAGAGAGAACATAAATGTACAACAACATACCTGGCAGAGGGAAATAAAAGTTTTGGCGTTAGCCTAATATCATGTGCCCAACGAGGCCTAGAAACACGGGGGGGGGAAACAACACGTAAGTACAAAATAATAACACATAAGTACAAAATTACTAACATGGATGATACGAGAACATTGTAGTAACATAAAAGACAAACCAAAATTACACAGATGCTAATCTAATAACACGATGCTTCCAGATACAAAACTCGCTAACCTTTCTCTCATGAGTACGGGAACAGAGAAAGAGCTAGCGCGGAGTTGACCAGTTATATCGACCAAACCGGAAGTGCCAACGTTGGAGACAGACTACCAAAACAAAAGACATACGTGGACTACACACACTGCCAGGTACATTAACATCACAATAAGACAACAAGTAGGTAATCCTATTACCAGAATTTAACCAGCTTTACACTCTGTTACACTTACATTATCTTTGAACCGTAATAATCTCTACAAGTTGGGCTAAAAGTGACCTAAAACAGGACAGGACCAGAGGAAACTTGTTTTATTGGGGAATACACTGTGAGAAAAGAGTGGAAACATATCAGAAGGATGAAGAGAAGTGGGATTGTTCATGTAGTTTGGAGCTCAGTGCCTCATGAAGACTGAGGTGAGTCAGGGAAGATAATCATTGTTCTGTTGTTTTATCTACCTGGGAAATAGTTTGAATCAGGTCATAAACCGACCAAGTGGCATCTTTCTGTGTTCATTGCTTTAAACCAAAAATACACACACGAGGAGCAAATGGTGTTTAAGTAAAGCCTGTTGATATCATAGGACAATCCTTCACAATACAAAACATTATTATTTGGAAATGTATTTTATAGGTGGGTCACATAAAAGCCAATCACTTTTTTTTTTTTTACTGTAGCCTCGTTGCTCTTGAAGTCTGAGCCCAAAAATATAGCAGTAATTTGTGTCAAATCATAAACATGTGAATGATGCTCAAACATATGGGCTGTGTCCGAATGTCCACCCTAGTCCCTAACCCCTTATTCACTACATAGGCCCGCACTATATAGTAAACTATATAGTCACTGATTCTGTTGGCGATTCGGACTACTTTCTCCGAGCTGCGTGACGTCACCCGCGCTGCGGCGTGCAGATTTTTTTTTTTCTGAATTTATTTATTGTTACAAATGTTTATTTTATTAAACAGAACAACAGTTTTACAGGCGTTTTCTTTGACATTTAAATTAAAATTAAAACTATCATAAAAAAAAAATCACTCCAGCGTTAGCTCAAAGGCAGAAAGTAGGTCAGAGCCCGGAGTCTGAAGCGCCAGCAGAATGAGTGACTACATCTGCTAAAAGTTCACTAAACTCATGAGACAGGGGACTAATTATGGATAAATACGAGATACGTTATATTTAACATGGATTTCACATGAATCTGAATGGCTTGGATTATTCGAGAGGAAGCTATCGGTCATTTAACAGCTCGAGCTAAAGGTTAGCAGCTAACGTTAGCATTTTTCACCGTAACCGTTTATATTTAAGTCATTTATTCATGATAAATACGCAACACACAATTGAAACAGCTGATTTCATTCAGTCGTGTTGTTTTGTTCAAAGACCTGTCGCTGTCAGGCATTCTTCTCCGACTCTCGCAATGCATTGTGGGCTATATTGACCCTTTTCAGAATGCATTGCGGGAAATTTTGAGTGCACTACTTTTTTCTCTCTGGACATTCGGACGCCCCTACAAAATGGCGTGACCTCTATATAGTCACTATATAGGGAATAGTGTGGACATTCGGACACAGCCATGGTTTTACAATCATTTGTCTAGAGCAGGGGTGGCCAAAGTGGGGCCCGCGGGCCAAATTTGGCCCGCCAGAACAATTCCATTGGCCCGCCAGAGAGTGATCTACTTTTGCGCAGGTATGATTAATACTAACTCTCTCCCATTCATTCTCAATAGTAAATATGGATGCAGTACACTTTTTAGCCACCAGCGTCAAATTGGGGGCGCTGTTTCACTCCTTTGGTAAAGTTAAGGAAACACTGTTGTGGTGTCTTGGTGTTTATCACAGAGCTTTGTAGCATCAACTTTTCCAGTTTTCCATCTTTTATTCCAAAGGTTGTTGACATCAACATAAGTGTGTGTTAAAAATTGACTTAAGACTTTATGCTGAACTGACACTTTCAAAATGATCTAATGTGACATTTTCTTTGAGTTACAGTAACAAATAATTTAGGTAAATTCACTGTAGGTGCTGTAGATACAGGTGTTGTTGTTGTTTACATTTTCCACTATATTGCTGCAATTGTTGATTTTGTTCTACTAAAACTAGGCTTTTGCCACAGTTTTAATGTTTGTTTGTTTTAATGTAGCATGTTATTTGCATAGATATAATCAAATGCAAATGTATAGGCTACTGAAAAATAAAGTAAGTAACTATTATTATTTGCACTTATAGTATGTGTTTCACGCTTGAAATCGCCGTGTTTGGCCCGTGACCCACAGGCACTTTTTCATTTTGGCCCTCGGAGACAAAAAGTTTGGGCACACCTGGTCTAGAGCTCTAGTCCCTCTGTTCTTTAGGGCCTGGGCCTGTGTTTAGAGCTCACTCAGACAAAGGCTCAAACTGTCAATAATCGTAAAGGTTCACACTTATAAATCTGATCACTTCATAGTTAAAATGCACATGAAAACAGGAAATAATGATGTCCTGTGTTCTCTACCTCTGGAATTGTTATTGTTGGTATTTTAAACCTAAGGGGGCGGGGGTGAGTGATGACAGCTGTCGTTTGGAGTATAATGTGAATCATTAGTTGTTGAATCTGTACAATATTGACGTTGTTTGGGCCCCCTAGTCCAATTCTGCTGAGGGGCCCCTGAAGGCCAGGGCTGGCATGGTGATCATGTGACTCTCTGCTCTCCCAGTCTCGGTGTCCGTGTCCCCGAGCCTCTCCGTGTCCCCGAGCCTCTCCGTGTCCCCGAGCCTCTCCGTGTCCTCGGGCCGCTCCGTGTTCGAGGGCGGCTTCTTCGTGCTGAGATGCGACTCCGCTGAGGTCACTGACGACTGGAGCGTTTTCCGAAACACCACGAAGCGTCCGGAGCCGCGGAGCTGTGGACACGGCTGGGGCAGGAGGCTGACGAACAGCTGCAAGGTCGGGCTGGCCGTGCCGTGGGACTCAGGGCTGTACTGGTGCCAGTCAGCAGGGGGCGCTGTGAGCAGCACCGTCACAGTCACAGTGAACAGTGAGTTTCCTCCTTCAACTTACAGCTACATATTATAATAGAGACTTTAGCATTTAGTAAGAATAACTCATAAGATTTCTCTCAGTAATCCCTGGTTGTGTTCTCACAGGTTTGTGTGTCAGTAATCCCTGGTTGTGTTCTCACAGGTGGAGGGTGTGTGTGTGTCAGTAATCCCTGGTTTGTGTGTCAGTAATCCCTGGTTGTGTTCTCTCAGGTGGGACGGTTGCGGTGGAGGTGCCGTCGGCCCCGGTGTTCCTCGGAGACGACGTGACTGTGCGCTGTTTGGATAAGACGTACTCCTCCATCGCCGCTCACTTCTACAGAGATGAGCGGCGGCTGACCTCAGACCCCGTCCTCGACCTCCCCCTCGTCGGCGTGAGCGCCTCGGACCACGGCTCGTACCAGTGTCGCTCCGGAGACGGCGGGAACAAGTCCAGCCCCGCCCTGCTGCAGGTCATCAACCAGAGTGAGGAGCGGTTCTTCTGTGTGAGGCGCGGGGGATTATAGCTCTGGAATGGGAAACTCGCTTATTCACAAATACTGACGTGTTCGGTATCCACGTGTAGCATGATAAGCTGTGACCGAGATGACGCTGTAATCCAAATATGGTCATTTCCTTTGTGGGAGACAGCAGTGGCTAAAGACGGGAGAAATATACACATGCAAATGCAAGGCTAGGTCAATTTATCTTCTTTTTCATTCATTGTTTTTTTTTAATTATTATTATTTCTTTGAACACCAAGTGGACACACAGCACATAATGACAAAGAAACCAAACAGAAACAATATAATACTAGAATGTTACGAGCATATTTTCTTTAGTTCAGCTTTACCCAAATCTAAAAGCTTCTCAACTGCAGAGCAACAGTGCAATGCCTCATTTGAAAGCTAAGGCCTACAAAAGTGATTGTCACTTTTTTTTACACATTGTCGCAGTGTTTTTGTCAAAAATTGTATTTATTTTTATTTTACTTTTTTACTTTTCTGTAGTTTTTTCATCACTTTTTTCAGTTTTATGTCATGTTTTTGTTGGTTTTTCATCCTCATTTTCATCGCTATTCTGGCCCCTTTTTTCAAGCTTTTAGATTTGGGTAAAGCCAAACTGGAGAACATTTGCTCGGTTCAGGCGGAGGTTAAGAGATTAAAGCAGCACCGATTATGTATTGTTTCGGGCATGTATGAGGTTTTTTTTTATTCATACACATACACACACATTACGTATACACTCATCTATATATCTATATACAAATATACATGGTGTATCCATTATCTGGAAAATATTGGCAATTTTTTATTTATAAAATGCCTTATTTTTTATATGAAACAGAAGAAAATCATTTATTTATTTATCTCCAGATTATTTTTTCCCCTGTTCACCTGCAGCCTTTCGCCTTAAATGGCTTATTGTTTTTCCCCCCAATTTAGTATTTTTTGTGTAGAAATCAAGTGTATTAACAGATTTATGTGGAAAAGGTTGTCTAAAAATATCCATCTACTTGTATATTTCTTACAGCTGTGGAAAAAAATAGTGAACGATAAATGACGGTGAAGCAGTTTGAAAAGTCACTGCCGTCTCATTGTTCAGTCCTGTGTGTTTTCAGCTCGGCTAGAGTTCCCCTCAAACTCCTCCCACTCTGAGCCTGACTCCACCCACTTCCATGTGAGCCTGAGACTCGTCTGCCACCTGCTGGTCTTCTGCCCGTACTGCATCTCCACCGTCCTCATGGTGTCACTGTGTCGACAGAGGAAAAAAGGGCATTTCAGTCCAGGTAAAACCGAAAACTCAAACAAAGATAAATGAGTTAAACAGGTTTAAAAATAAATGAGTTAAACTGGTTTAAGATAAATGAGTTAAACTGGTTCAAATAAATGAGTTGAACTGGTTAAAAAATAAATGAGTTAAACAGGTTTAAAATAAATTAGTTAAACTGGTTTAAAAATAAATGAGTTAAACAGGTTTAAAATAAATGAGTTAAACTGGTTTAAAAATAAATGAGTTAAACTGGTTTAAGATAAATGAGTTAAACTGGTTCAAAATAAATTAGTTGAACTGGTTTAAAAATAAATGAGTTAAACAGGTTTAAAATAAATGAGTTAAACTGGTTTAAAAATAAATGACTTCAACAGGTTTAAAATAAATGAGTTAAACGGGTTTAAATGAATGAGTTAAACAGGTTTAAAATAAATGAGTTAAACTGGTTTAAAAATAAATGAGTTAAACTGGTTTAAGATAAATGAGTTAAACTGGTTCAAAATAAATTAGTTGAACTGGTTTAAAAATAAATGAGTTAAACAGGTTTAAAATAAATGAGTTAAACTGGTTTAAAAATAAATGACTTCAACAGGTTTAAAATAAATGAGTTAAACGGGTTTAAATGAATGAGTTAAACAGGTTTAAAATAAATGAGTTAAACAGGTTTAAAATAAATGGTTAAACAGGTTTAAAATAAATGGGTTAAACAGGTTTAAAATAAATGAGTTAAACAGGTTTAAGATAAATGAGTTAAACAGGTTTAAGATAAATGAGTTAAACAGGTATAAGATAAATGAGTTAAACAGGTTTAAGATAAATGAGTTAAACAGGTATAAGATAAATGAGTTAAACAGGTATAAGATAAATGAGTTAAACTGGTTTAAAATAATGAGTTAAACAGGTTAAAATAAATTAGTTAAACTGGTTTAAAATAAATGACTTAAACAGGTTAAAAATAAATGAGTTAAACTAGTTTAAGATAAATGAGTTAAACAGGTTAAACATAAATGAGTTAAACTGGTTTAAAATAAATGAGTTAAACAGGTTAAAAATAAGAGTTAAACTGGTTTAAAATAAATGAGTTAAACAGGTTAAAAATAAATGAGTTAAACTAGTTTAAGATAAATGAGTTAAACAGGTTAAACATAAATGAGTTAAACAGGTTTAAAATAAATGAGTTAAACAGGTTTACAATAAATGAGTTAAAGTGGTTTAAAATAAATGAGTTAAACTGGTTTAAAATACCAAAATGTTCCTTGTTTTCTTTCCGGTGCAGGAGACGAGAGGCCGGAGGTGAAGAGCGGAGTCTGTGAAGACGCGATGGCCGCCGTCACCACAGAACATCACTTCTAATCTAAATCTAAAGTCTCTAAAGTGTGGTCCGGGGGCTCCTGAGGGCCCTCAGAGACTGTGCAGGGGGCCCAACATAGTACTAAACAAATACAGTGGAAAAAGTCAATTTTGAAGGAGAGTGTAGATATGTTTAATAATAGGCCTAGTACCTTTAACCTCTTACCCCCCGCATTAACCAAGAGCATTTTCTCCAGTTCACCTTTACCCAAATCTAAAAGTGTCTAAAAATAGGATAAAAACGCAATAAAGGAACAACAAAAGAGTGACGAAAAAGTAATAAAAAGTGATTAAAAAGTGACGAAAAAGTGATGAAAAAAGTGATGAAAAAAGTGATGGGAAAAGTGATGGAAAAGTGATTAAAAAAAGTGATGAAAAAGTGGCAAAAAAGCAACGAAAAATATGATGAAAACATGTCAAAAAGTGACAATAGAGTGTTGATAAAAATGACAAAAAAGTGACGGCAACAACATGAAGAAAAAGATCAGTTTAGAGCAGTTTGTAGATCTTAGCTTTCAAATGAGGCCTATAGGCTCTGACCTATAGGCTGTAAGCTCCAGTTGAAAAGCTTTTAGATTTAGGTAATGCTGAATGGCTGGAAATGCGTTCAGTTAAGGTGGGGGTTAAGAGGTTAATAAGTTCTTTATCTTCTATCTTTTCTTTACCTTTTTTAGACATTATTTAATGTGAAAGAGCTCCACAGCAGTACGTGTTAGTGATGTAGAAACAGAGAATGTATGTTTGTGTATTTATTACACTTTAATGTAATTTAACAAGAACCACTGAATCATTTAAAAGTATTTTACTGTTAGTTAAATGAATAAACTGATTTGTCGGCTCTAGTTTAGTCTCCACATTCAGCGGGATAAAGAGGCTCAGGTCTGCGCTGCTTATCTCTGACCCGCTGCTATTCCCAGACCGAAGCCGAGCATTGTGGGTAATCGCTTATCTCGGAATGTTAATGGACCACATCATCGTCAGGCCACCGACTCCGTGTCCCTAAAAAAGGTTTGATTCCTCTGGTGGAGGAGCAGTGAAAGACGACAGGCCAGTGCAGCGCCTCATTTGAAAGCTAAGACCTGCCACTCATCTAAGCTCCTTCCTTGTCTTTGTTAGCACGTAATCAAGGCCTTGAAAGCTCTTGAAAAAGCAAAGAAAACGAGCGGAAAACGAGGATGAAAAAGTGATGAAAACGCAACAATAAAGCGATGAACAAAAAACTGAGAAAAGCCATTGAAGAGCAAGTGACAAAAAAAGCAAAAAGTGGCAAAATTGTGAAGAAAACGCCATAAAAAAGCAACAAAAGATCAACAAGAAACGGGCAAAAATGTAATGAACCTGAAAAAAGTGACGACAACACAGCAACAGTGTGTTACTCCTCTGGAATTCAGAGGGCGTACGTGTGTGTGCGAAGTATTCAGCTTGCCTGTGATAAAAGAATAGAGACAGCACATGCGTTTAGCTGCTTTTTTACTTCAGCACAAGAAGTAACAATCAACAACAGTAATCCAAATACAATTACTATTCTAAATGGCCTTCAAAGAGTCCAAAAGTCCATGTGGCCATAGCTAAATAAGCTATACTAGTCACATATTACAATTACAATATTACAATTACTCATACATTACAAAATCTGTTTAACTACAAACATGCTTTTAATGAAATCACTATGCTTAATATATAATTAACTAAGCCAATGTCCTAAACTACAAAATGGCTGCTCTGTATCTAATACAGTAGTACAATGGCATTACTCGTATTTGGTCATAACCCTTAATATACACCTTTAGTGATTAAAAAAATAAAAATAAATAAATAAACCCATGTAAGTGTCGTATTGTAGTGAAAAACGTTTCATCTATGTCTAAATAATACTCAAATGGTTCTGTGTATATAGCTTTTTCCCCACGTTCTAAGTCCCCTACCCTTGACCATTAACTTAGCACATAGCTTAAACACGATTACAATTCTACTAAAAAAAAAAACATACAAAACTTAGTTCCTGCTACACTCACAGTTCTACCATAAACACCTTATGACTCAGATAATATACTTACACTTTGCAAACTTTTAGTGTTACCAACCTGTGATAAAAGAATTGAGAGAGCACATGCGTTTAGCTGCTTTTTTATTTCAGCACAAGAGGATTGTTCTTCCTCTGCGATGCCTCAGCTATTCTCTATCAATGCATGTCATGCGCCACCTAGTGGTCAAAGGTAGGGACTACATCTAACTCAAAAGAGATGTATGCAAAACAAATGAGGTTTTATATGAAAATAAAATAATTCAATGAAAATAAAAATGATAGGGGTGTCTATTTTTACGTAGAATATTTCCAGGCCTCTACAAGTGCAAGGAAAAAGAGCCGTATAGATCAGTTTTGTGGGTCTTAGCTTTCAAATGAGGCACTGGCTGTAAGAAGCTTTTAGATTTGGGTAAAGCCTAACTGGAGAAAATGTGTTCAGTTACAGCAGGTGGTAAGAGGTTAAAATATGGTATTGATCATATGGTAATGATCAGGGAAAGGATTTGGACATTTCTTTGCTCTGACTCCGATGATCACATGACTTTGTAGGAGCCTTAGTTTCTGGAGGCTCAGACAGACGTGCTCCAGCGTCTCCCTCTTATCCTTATCTCTGGAGCTTCTATTCCTGCCGCCTCCATCTTTGGCCCTGTCCTCGCTCCTCTGGCTCCGCCCCTCGCCGTTATAATCGCCTCCGTGTCTCCTCTGCGCGTCCTTCCCGTCGAGATGCCCCCCAAGAAGGTCGAGCCCAAGAAGCCGGAGCCCAAGAAGCCCGAGGTGAAGAAGGAGGAGCCTGCCGCCGCCGCTCCTCCGCCTCCGCCCGAGCCCAAGGCGCCCGAGGTGGACCTGAAGAGCGTGGTGCTGGAGTTCAGCCCGGAGCAGGTGGAGGAGTTCCGCGACGCCTTCACGCTGTTCGACGAGACCCCGGCGGGCGAGATGAAGATCACCTACGCCCAGTGCGGGGACGTGATGCGCGCCCTGGGACACAACCCCACCAACGACGAGGTGCTGAAGCTGCTGGGCCGGCCCAAGGCGGAGGAGATGCACCACAAGCTGCTGGACTTCGACACCTTCCTGCCCATGCTGCAGCACGTGTCCAAGGCCAAGGAGCAGGGCAACTTCGAGGACTTCGTGGAGGTACTTTCTTATTTTCACAGTTTCGACAAGTGTTCATTTTGACCTCATCAACATAAAAGGTACAAAAAAGCAACTAAAGAAGTGGCGACAACGAATGGAAACACCATCTTAGAACATTTGTGTAGGTCTTGTAGGTCTTTCAAATGAGTCGTAACACTGGCCTGAAGGCTTTAGGAAGCTGTTAGATTTGGGTAAAGCCGAACTATTTAAATTAGAGTGAGTAATGTGGGACGCTTTTTAAACGCTTTTTGTAATGATTCATTATCTTCTTCTATAGACGTGTTATACCAGTGGTTCCCAAACTTATCAGGCCACGAACCCCCAAAATCACTCAACCAACTGCTCAGGACCCCCTTCTGTAAAACGTGACGGGCATTTATAATAATACAAGGAGCAAAACATTTAGTGATGTTAGTTCAGGTTTTGATATTTGGCTTAATTTCACTATAATGTGCTGTTTTTAATCAAAAATACACCAAATTCAATGTCTGAAATGTAGAAAACCCAAATTCTGTGTCCCCCGTCCCCCACGTTGGGAACCACTGTGTTACACCATAGTGAAATGTTTTCTCATAACCATAATAAGCACTGTTTGGTCAGACGTTTAATGTGTATAGATCATTTGGTTTCGAGCGTTCCAAAGGCTGCTTTAGAACCATAATGCGGTTCTGCGTCTTCTCTGACTGTCGACCGTGTGGCTCTAGAGATTCTCTCCGAAGTGAGTGTGAAAAATGTTCTCGAAGGGGGGCAGCGATGTTTTGGATTATTTTAAACAGAGCAGAAAATACAGCAGAAATGTAATTATATTTAATAAGGTTTTCGAAAATGTTATATTTACTTTGTAAGTGGCACGGTAGTACAGTGGTTAGCGCTCGTGCTTCACAGCTAGAAGGTCCGGGTTCGATTCCCACCAAGGCCGGGGCCTTTCTGTGTGGAGTTTGCATGTTCTCCCCGTGTCTGCGTAGGTTTCCTCCGGGTACTCCGGTTTCCCCTACCACTAAAAACATGTACAATAGGCCAGGATGAATGAGAGTGTGTTTGAGAGTGCGCATGGGGGACGACGGATGGAAATTAGCCCAAGGCTACAATCCGGTGTGGCTTGTTCATTAACTTGCACTGTCCCTACCAAATAAACCAATAAACATAAACAATAAACATAAACATACTTTACAGTGATGGTACTGACGAGGCTCCTTATCATGAAATCTCATAACACTTTATAATAACTACACCTTTTTTAGCCTTAATAAATGATGAGTTAACACTTAATTCATCATGAACAATGTGACTTAACTTAACTACTGCAGTTAGTGCCTAACTCATCATGAACAGCTCTTCACAAACTTCACTTATTCATTGTGAAGTAGTTAATAAGTGTTAGTCACTCTTAACTAATGAATTGTTCATGATTAATTAAGTGTTAACTCATCATTCATTAAGGCTAAATAAGGTGCACTTATTATAAAGTGTTACAGAAATTTGATCATGGCGAACAGCCAGTGTAAGACTCCGATTAAAGGGATATTTCAGGATTTTTGACATAGGGCCTCATTTCCTAGTTATCCAGAATGTTGTTGATGTCTGGAGATATTTTTTTTGTTTTAATTCATGCAGTTCTTATATTTGAAGAGTTTAGTAGTGCTAGGCTAGTGCTAGGCTAGTGCATGTCTATGGTAACTAGTAAAAACAGTCTGACACACTCCACAGTGCACCCGAGGAACATCACTTATAACACCAGACTACCAATATAAATGTCTGTGTCGACTAAATAATGTTTTAAATATAACCATTTTGCATTTAAAAGAGCTTATATTTGAGCAGCATCAGCTTCCTGGTTGTAGCTACGCAGCGGCGGAGTGATCTGCTCGGTTACTGGATCTACAGTAGTTTGTTTACCTGCGGCCGCGTTACTACACGTGGAATTCACAAAGGAGCTTTCTACAAATCAGATATGGCAACGTTTGGAGGACGAGCCCGTGATTTTGAAGAGGTTTTTAATGCAGGCTACTAGTTACCATAGACATGCACTAGCCTAGCACTAGCCTAGAAGCTCATAAATCCCACCCTTGGATTTCATATATGACGTTACATTTTGGATCTTTGTGGTGAAGAAGAATCAGATGTTGCCTTGATTTCACTAACCGTGCCCGTCTTCTCCTCTTCCCCCCTGACTCGGTGGACCCTGTGGGCCCCGTGGAACCTGTGGACCCCGTGGACCCCGTGGACCCTGTGGATTCGCTGGACTCGGTGAAGGGTCTGCGCGTGTTCGACAAAGAGGGTAACGGCACGGTGATGGGGGCGGAGCTGCGGCACGTGCTGGCCACGCTCGGGGAGAAGATGACGGAGGACGAGGTGGACCGACTCATGGCGGGACAGGAGGACGCCAACGGACACATCAACTACACGGAGTTCGTCAAGCACGTGATGGCGGGCTGAGCTAAAACCTTTATACTGTCTGTCTGTGCAATAAAAGAGCTTTGACTGTTGTGTGACGCATTACTGCTGATAAATGAAGTCAAGACGACTCAGGGAAAGAGAAGTCGATTTGAAACTTCTGCTGTGGATCACTGCCATCAATATGAGAAAACATTATATTGTAAGTTTTCTGTAATTTCATGTTTTCATCTAAAAATAAGGCTTTTATGGTCAAATAAATCTATGGAGAAACATTGTGACACGTTATTGTGAACATTAGGGAATTTTGTTTCCAGGTGAAAGTTTGTATAAAGTTTACAGAGACCAATTTGGCCCAAAACCTGAACGTGTCTAGAATTAGAACAGGTTTCATTGCCATTGTTAGTAACAGGCAGCCGCCTTAAAGGGATATTTCAGGATTTTTGACATTGGGCCTCATTTCCTAGTTATCCAGAGTGTTGTTGATGTCTGGAGATATTTTTTTCTTAAATTCATGCAGTTCTTATATTTGAAGAGTCTAGTGGTGCTAGGCTAGGGTAAGGCTAAAGCATGTCTATGGTATCAGTTAGCCTGCATTAAAAACAGTCTGACCCACTCCACAGTGCACCTGAGGTAAATCACTTATAACACCAGACTAACCATATAAATGTCTGTGTTAATAGAATCATTTAAAATAACTTATATTTGAGCAGCATCAGCTTCGTGGCTGTAAGCTAACGCAGCGGCGGAGTGATCTGCGAGAAAATAGTCCCTCAAAATGCGGTAATTCATGTGATACAAGGTCAGTTATATTTCAAACATTATTCTATTAACACAGACATTTATATGGTTAGTCTGGTGTTATAAGTGATTTACCTCAGGTGCACTGTGGAGTGAGTCACACTGTTTTTAATGCAGGCTAACTGATACCATAGACATGCTTTAGCCTTGCCCTAGCCTAGCATTAGCCTAGCGCAACTAGACTCTTCAAATATAAGAACTGCATGAATTTAAGAAAAAAAATATCTCCAGACATCAACAACACTCTGGATAACTATGCGGCCCAATGTCAAAAATCCCGAAATATCCCTTTAAGTAGTGAAAAAAAAGGAGTCTGACAGACAATCACCAAATACACAAATGTATGGAGATTATTATTATTAATGAAGTCCAGTGTGGGTAAATGATCCTGTTGCAGCTCAGTCCACTCCCCATATGCGCAGGTTATATATCTGCGTTTACCATGAAACCATGAACTCTGTGACATAAACTAATAAACAAGCTTTTTCCCATTTTTTATTTCACATCAATCAGCCTTATGGTTTTACACATTAATATAGGAGCATAATGAAGAGAAAAGGGGATAAAACGACACACAGTCTGATCTGATCCTCTGAATCTGCAACATAAAAGTCAGGACTCCTGGTTAAAGGTGAGTTGTGTCTCCTCCTCTCTGCTCAGCTCGAGGTCCAGCTCTCAGGCGGGGGAAGGACAGGGGCGGAGCTGACACAGGCAGCAGAGGGACAGAGGCCCCAGTCCTAACATTCTGAGAGTATCTCAAACAAGAGCACACATAAAAAAAAGAGTTATTCTGTCAAATAAAAATAAAGCAATTAAAAGTAACATAAAAGACTTTCTGTTACAGGTAATTATACACAGCCTTATTATGCAAAACGTGTAACATGAAACATAAAACTTGGCAGAGATAAATAATAAACTATCAAAACTTTAAAACTATAAAGGCATAAAAATAGATTAAGATAAAATATGGTCAAATGACAGTTAAACACAGAACAGTATTTACAGATGTGCAGGTGCATTAAGCTCAGCAGATCTGAGTGTGCACAGACCACGTGGTGACATAGAGCAGTGGTTCCAAACCTTCTTTGTCTTGCAAATGAAAGGAATAGGCCACTGTTTTTAAATACTGAGATATGTTCTTACCTGAGCTTAGACGAGTTGATGAGTTGATGAGCTGTCTGCTCAGTCACGCAAACAGAGCACAGACTCCTCTCCTCTTTGGGGGTGAGGTTAGAAGCGACCAAGCTCTTCCACGTTTCCCCTATTTAAATATGGTTACGTGAGCCTTTACACGATCCAAGTCTAGTCACACAATGAAACATGTCCATTTTCTAAGCAGATAAAAAGGGGAACTATATTGAGACGTGGAAGAGCTTGGTTGCTTCTAACTTCACCTCCGTTTGGCCCCATAGAGGAGAGGAGGAGAGGCTAAAAGCTAATGCCATCTGTGCTCTGTTTATGTGACTGACCGCACGCGTAAAGACCAGACAGGTACGCATCAACTCGTCTAAGCTCAGGTAAGAACAGATCTCCAGTGGCCTGTTCCTTTAAGCACTGAGTTGGGTCCAATAGCGCAGAACCAAACAGTCATTATTGCTGCATCCGAAACCATTAAATTATAGCCTCTAAGTCCTAACACTAGCAACTAATCCTTAACCTCTCATGGGCTCAGCTGTTAGATCTCTATGCAGTTAGTGAACTAGAGCTTCAGCAGAATTTGCCCAATTCCACCGTCCTTACCCAGGGGAAGTGACATCACCAACAGCTGTTCTTCTTCTTTAAGGATATTGGCAGGCAAACAAAACCTACTGTATATTGTCCAACAACAACATAGTGCCCAAATAAAGACATTTAAGAAACATCCAAATGATCCTTCACATTTCCCTTTATTTTATCTCAACAGCTGTTTCATAAAGCTACAGTATGCAAATTAGCCATGTGGCTCAAGTTTCTACTAAATGAAAACAAAAGCACAAACTGCTTAATTTAAGCCATTTACTGAGGAGGCTCTTTAAAACCATGTGACTGAGCTGTGGGGACGACAACATGTATTTTGTCACTTTTATAAAGTTTGGCTTGTGCAGAATCTTTTTTTATTTTTTATTATTTTATTATTAAATGTGCATCAACAGTGGTTGCGCATGAATCACTCGAGGGTGGGGGTGAGGGGGGTGGGGAGATTGGCGCAGTGGCTTATGGGATGGCACATAGCTCCTAATCGCAAGTGAGTTAGCATCAGAAGCTCCTGCTATGCTATATTTAGTGGTCCTATGCTAAAGTGGCTATGATAGTTAGCATCAGAGGTCACTATGCTAAAGTGGCTATGATAGTTAGCATCAGAGGTCCCTATGCTAAAGTGGCTATGATAGTTAGCATCAGAGGTCCCTATGCTAAAGTGGCTATGATAGTTAGCATCAGAGGTCACTGTGTTAAAGTGGCTATGATAGTTAGCATCAGAGGTCCCTATGCTAAAGTGGCTATGATAGTTAGCATCAGAGGTCCTATGCTAAAGTGGCTATGATAGTTAGCATCAGAGGTCCCTATGCTAAAGTGGCTATGATAGTTAGCATCAGAGGTCCCTATGCTAAAGTGGCTATGATAGTTAGCATCAGAGGTCCCTATGCTAAAGTGGCTATGATAGTTAGCATCAGAGGTCCCTATGCTAAAGTGGCTATGATAGTTAGCATCAGAGGTCCCTATGCTAAAGTGGCTATGATAGTTAGCATACAGGCCACTTTCCCTAACTCCTTCCTAACCAACAACCCAATTCGGACGCTTCTTATGGCGGACGCTGACGCACATCCGGTTTGGTGTAAGACCTCTTACCAATTTACTGGTTTCGGATGGAGCACATGTTTTCAGGCACTAAATGAACAGGAGGGTCTTGGTTATTTCCTACTTTTCCCGGTGGCAGCCGGGCAGTTTCCCGTTGCGGTGCAGGTACAGCAGGGGTAACGTAAAAGAGCAGGGCAGACTGAACCACAGCGATGATAACCACGTCCCACACCTGGTGTCCACGCTGACCCCCTCTGCGTTGGTGATGACGGTGCCCGTGATGTCGCCCGCAGCCTTCAGCACGAGGCCCCCCAGAATCACTAACATGGTGTAAAACGAACGCCGCATGGGCCGGCTCGTCGCGGCGCCATCTCCTGGACGCGGGCGGAGAAGCACCACCAACACGGAAATGTTACAGAACAGAATGAAGGCTATGATCAGGGAGAGGATAATGTAGCTAAAGACAAACATATCGAAAGTCACGTTGGAATTAAGGAAGCCGAAAGCCTGCACGACGCTCAGCAGCCACACCAGCGAGCAGAGGACGTTCCTCGCCACGGTCTGCCGTCTCAGGCGCAAATACACGACAGGGTGGACCACGGCCACGTAGCGCTCCGCACACGTCAGGGTCTGAAACAGCAAGAATCCGGCACTGTTTAGGGAGAGCAGACAAATACCAATGAGACTCAAAATGCTCGCTTTCAAGTGGAATGCGATGAGGCTGAGGACGGTCGCGAAGGCCCCGATGAACTGAATGGCGGAGACGTGGTACGTGAAGGCGTCCGTGTGGCTGATCTGAGCGCGCCGCCTCCACTGCCGCAGACCGAGCAGCAGGACGTACAGGCATGTGGGCAGCAGCAGCGGGAGGTTCACGGCGGTGAAGGCCACGGAGCTGAGCCAGCCGCTGGGGGTGCTGTAACACCGCATCAGATGAACGTACAGCAACTCGGAGGCGTTCATGGAGGCTGCGGCGTTCAGGGACATCGCTGCGGAGAGGGAGGGGGAAATGTGTTAGTCTTATCTTCATAGAGCATTGTTAGCTCCCCTTCCATACATCTCCAGTGCTTTGACCATTTTCACCAAGTAACAAGATATTTAACTGATACGGTGGTGGCAGTGATTGTACTAAGTATTTAAACACTTCTAAATGTGAGCATTAGGGCTGAACGATATACCATATTGAAGCGTCACGGGGTAAAGGGCCATAGATCAGTGGTTAGTTCCGCGAAACCTTCGACTAGCAGAGATTTAAATTGTACCCCATACCTTTATTTAAGCTTAAAACCTTCATGCCAGCTCTGTTCCACAATAAAATGTTAGATGTTAGGCTAGAATTGTGTAGAATTATTACATTTCAACTAAAAAGGACTATCTCTGATGATGTGTACTGATTCAGCAAGAAGGCCCGAGGGCCAATCTTTGGTGGCCCTCGGGCCCCCCGCACTTTGGACACTCCTGATGTAGCCGGAGGTTTGGACTCGCCGGAGCTGCCATGAGATCTCCACTTGGACATCGCGAAGAACCAATCACAAACAACCTATTTGAGTAAAACTTTAGCATTCTGTCTGTTATTTGTCTGTAAAAGAGCGCCTGTGTATATTGTAGTGATGCTCAGACCACACCTCTCGAGAGGCCTGGCTATGTGTAACTTGACACACGACTTCCACAAGACTGTGCTTTGACTGTGCTGTCCTCGTCGTATCTAATGATCTGCAGTCTGTTCAAATCTTTTTATTAATAAAGTTTGATAGATGAAGATAGTAATTGAAGGTTCATACTGTCTTCTTAGATTAAACTATTACTGATTACTACTATCATTACTGACAAAAGGAAAACAAAACTACAATAGTCACTTTACTGTACATCAGGGGGCTCACAGAGGGCCATGAGGAAACACAACATAAGAAAACTCAGACAGTCAATAGACACATCCACCAAGACCGAAAATGCGACGTCATATACAAAACCCCACGCCTATCATGCAATAAAACATACGTGGGGGAGACGGGGAGAGCATACAGCACACACAAGAAGGAACACCAGAATGTGAAAAGGAGACCGCCAATAGACAAACAAGAGCAATATAAAAGAAGAAGCCATATCGGATCATTAAAAGAGGGAGAACCACATCATGAACTGGGACAATGCCAGGGTCAACAAATACCACCACAGGATCAGAGACGCATCGAGATCAGGAAACGAGCACATCTACAGTGCTATGCAAAGGTTTGGCCACCCCTGTAAATGTTCATGATTTTCCTTTATAAATCATTGATTGTCTGGATAAGAGACAAACACAGTGATGTTTGAGAAGTGAAATAAAGTTTTTATGATTTATGGAAAGTGTGCAAGAATTATTTAAACAAAATTAGGCATGTGCATAAATTTAGGCACCACAAAGGAAAAATGAACTCAATATTTCTCCTTTTGCATAAACAACAGCCTCTAAACAAACCTTCTGTCTTACTATAAGAACAATCAGTAATAGCCATACTGTACATAAAGGCCGCGAGTGAGTTAATATTCTACCATTCGAATAAGGAAGTCTCTCTGTCGGTAAAGTTTAGAGCAGCAGCCAAAATACACATTTTAGATGTTTAGACGACGCCTATAATTCACATGGTTATAGACACATTAAGATATTATTTGTTACTTGGCCCATAGACTGTTTTTAACTCTATTTCCCGCTGCGTGCTCAGTAAAAGCGTGACTCACCTGCGTCTCGCGTGTTGCTTCTGTTCAGCTGTGTGGTCGGTCGCTCTGCTCACACCTGCTCGGTTTTGCATGTTTTCCGTGTTTGTTTGCTTTTTTTGAAGAATGGCTCAAGAACCGGAGAGTCTTTTGCATTTTCCCCGATCAATCACAGAGATTCAAATCAACCACCGCCCGTGGAAACGCCGGACACCGTGTCCTCCAGGTCTTTGAGCTCAAACAGAACCAGCAAACGGTGACAAGATTATGGAAAATAAGCATCAAACTGTTCTTATACGTTACAACAGGTAATCCAGGTAAAAGTCTGTCCTCTTTACAAAGCGTTTAAACCGGAACCTTCCACATTGATTTGACTGTGATGATATGATTTACACTGCAGTATCCGTCTGCTGCTGGTCAGATAGAATAGGAAGGGACATGAGATAGATAGATAGATAGATAGATAGATAGATAGATAGATAGATAGATAGATAGATAGATAGATAGATAGATAGATAGATAGATAGATAGATAGATAGATAGATAGTAATAAAAGGTGCACATCACGAGGGTCCATTGTACTGTCTTAAACGACCTCCGGAGCCTCTCAGTCCTGCAGTGCATGGAGAGGAGACGGTCACTGTCAGGAAACTGTCAGGCTGCCGACTTCAACAACAACTCATAGTCAAAGATCCGTAGGACATCACAGTTCACCCCAGAACAGCAGTTCGGTCTGAGAGCACCTTGGGCTAATCGGGGCTAACTGTTTGCTAACAACAACATAGCAGCCAAAAGTGCACATAACCATCGACCCCCTGGTGTCATGTGACCGTAAAAAAAACAAAAAAACAAACGTATCGGAGTCAAATCTTTAGCCTATGGTCGAACTAGACAAGACTTCACGTGTAAACGAACTGATTCAGGATGTTCAGCTGATCTCATTCATAAAGTGTTGCTGACTCTGGATCTGACCAACTGCGGCGGATCAGAACAATTAGTAAAATCCAGGGGAACTGTATTTTTTAGTCAGGCTTGGGACGTCAAAGTTTATTTCAATTTAATTCTATGGGCTCTACGCACGTGAGTGGCTGTAGTCCTGGCACAAATCAATAAATAGTTCAAGAAAAATGACATTACGTTGGGTGTTGACTGGAGGAAACATTTGTGTTCATTAAGGAGGAGTTTTGTATCTCAGTGCTAACAATAACCTGATGATTTCCTGATCAAAAGAATCTAAAGCACAAAGTAAGCTAGTCCTATGCACAATAACTTTCCAAAGGACATTATTGTGACCATTGAAATATCGATTTGATCAACTTAGAGCCCGACATAGAATTGAATTGTACTTAACCTCATGCAATCTACATGGGCCTATTCTGAAAAAAGCATACCCATACTATTTCATGATTAGAAAGGTTTTAAAATACAAATTTTACTCATAGATGTGCTATTGGGGCTTGGGGGTGTTGTGGATGTGAAGATTTGAAAGAAAAATAATTGTGGGCAAGACTAAATGTGGTCTATTTTCAACTAATTTGATTTCCGCCTAACAAAAACAGAAGAAAAGAGCAAAAAAATCTTATTTTTACTGTAAAGAAGCAATATATCAACCTAAATTGTAAATAAACCCTGTCATCAACATTTTCAGCAATTTTGGTGCCTATTGAACAAAGAATTGAAGGGTTTTACTGGTTTACAATATAAAAAAGTCCAGGCGGAGACCAGCTGTGCCATTTTGGCACAATTTGGCACAATTTGGCACAAAATTTGAAATATGGAATATCTCAATGAAAATGAAAATTTGGGACATATTTACATATTTGGTCATAAAAATACTTTTTTTTTCTAAAAGTAAAGCACAATTTATATATTTCAGCACACTTTATTGCAAATAAACTATATACAGTAAACACGCACACAGGTAATCAAAAGTAAAATAAAACAAAAACTTCACGTAGCATCATGCCAGGCGACAAAACAGTTATTTTTGGAGGTCAGGCACAGAGGTACCTGACACTTTCTGCAGTACACAGGAGTCTTTACCCGTTTGTCCCCTGCGTCAAAGCATTTTTTGCAGTACTTTCTCATGGCAGTGGCATCCTCCCCAAAATAAACTGGCATGCAGGTATTTGGTGTTTCCTCAGCAGTCTCCTCAGCATCTGCAAATTGGACCATTATAATCCTGTCTTGTGTGTGCACAGACAAGTCCTGTGAACAGCAGTATAGAGTCAATGGAGTCCATTTGTATTTTTTTCCAGCCTGCTTTTGCCTTTCAGCATTAGTGTTTGTGTTTACAATAATTGTATTCACAGTGGCACTGCTAAAAAACAGCTGGAACAACTGCAGGACTGTCCATGAAGCGTTTTTGTCCAAAACAGGTCCTGTGTCTCTTGCTGGCACAAAACGGCGTGGATTGGGGGCAGTGTCCTCCTCATCACGATTTTTCCAGCGATCACTAGGAGCAGGTAATGTGGCAGCAGGACTGGCTCTCCGTGGAGGGAGGGGCAGACACACTTTGTGTATTTGAAGGAGCACTGAAAAACAAAAGGCAGACAGTCACTAATTTGCATCTGTTTGCAATCAGTTGCAGACATCACTGCTGTGGAATAAATCTATGTTCAGATATGTGGTACAAATTGGCACATAAGACTACAATGTTTTGTTTTTGACACACTGTGTGGACGTTACATGATAAATTGTGTCTCATATAGTATTGAAGTGATGGAAATAAAAAAGACAAATACTAATAAATCAGTTTTACATAGCACTTTACACATCATACAACATCAACATACTCCCACTAAATAGCAATACACTTGTCTGTACATTTTGAATTTACACCATTGACATAAAAATATACATTTACTTTACAAAAAAAATATTCCTAAAACGGTTACCTTTCATCTGGGGGATATTCATAATTTGACCGGCTGGTTGTGGCCAACAGATCGGACTCGTCAGAAGAGTAGTCTTGAAGTACAATGTCTTCAAATTCCATGTCTCCAAGTACTATATCCTGTGTCTCCTCGAGAGTGTAAAAGTGCTTTTTTCCCTCTAAAAGCCATGGTGTGGTGATAAAAAGTTTAAAAATCTGTTCGAAAATACGATAGCTGCTTCTTCCTCATGCGTCATGCGCTCTGTGCGTCGAAGCTGAAATGACGATGCAGCGTTACGCGCAGGGCTAACTCCCAGAAAGTTTATCCAATCAGCGAGCTCAAATATCCCCTGAAAGAGGAGATTCTACAGAATCGAATGATACCATCCATTCTGTGACGGACAGAAGCCCTGGCGAATCACAGGCGAGCTCGTACAGACGCTTTGAGAGCCACTCCGAGTCCCAGTTTCTGCGTTTTGCCCTGTTGTGGCTGAAATACGGGGTCTTTTAGAGCCAAAATGGCGTCAACAGGACGGTGCCATCTTACTCTTGTCCAGTGAAAAAACTTGGAACAGTGGAGCATAGCAGAGCAAAGAAACAGCAAAGGTAAGTCCGCATTTGCATGTTTTATTTTGATTTGCTGGTGTTTTTTGTGCAGTTTGATGCGGACTCTGCTGAACATGTTTCCTGCTGTGCAAATAAGCTTTACACCGATCGATTCAGTGAGTTGTTAGCTTTCTTTTGATATCTTGTTCGTAGTTCTGCGTTTCGTCTTTTGAAAACCCAGAAGCAAAAACAATTACCTGGTCAAAACTTCAATTGTTGAAACACCAACTTCATGTTGGTGTTTTATTGCCAGGGGTTTGAGCTGTGTTACATTGATTTGAGTTTGGAGTGGATACTTTTGTTGAGGAGTTTCTGCTTGACAATTTGATGTATGATAAGTGTGTTTTGGTCGAAGCGGTAGCGGGCTACGTGCGTCGTTGTGTAGCACAGCGAGGGTTGCCCCCGGTACCGGGGGCTCTCGAGTGGAAGTAGTTAAAGGGGGGTATTATGTATATCATGTTATTATGTCATTCCCTCATTAAACACATGCCTGGAGTGTTGCCTTGGCTCATTCACATATTTTTGAGTAATCAGTAAAAACTTAGACGGCAGCCATTTTAGGTGTAGCTATGCCTCAGTCCTCCTAGGAACGCCCCCACCTCCTGGAGACGCCTCTGGACCTTTCGTCACCAGCCAAGCCACCAACCACTGCTCCTCAGCTCAGCAGAGCCCCCTCCCCGCACAGTAGTGTTGTTTAGATGCCACAGCAGTGTGCTGAAGGGGGCGTGTCGGAAAGCTTCTTAAAGAGACAGAGGCCTATTTCAAGACGTTCAGTACAGCCATTTTGAGAGAGCAATTTTATTCAAGGCAGTTATTATAATTTACTGCATATACAGACCAACAGAAGGTTACGTCATCATTGTAGTATGCTATAGACTGGTGCTATGTGATTGAAAAAAGCATAATACCCCTTTTTAAGAAGAAGCCGACGATCCCTACTTTGAAAAAGGACAACAGGCAAAAGTTCATAAAATGAGAGGTTTATAATTGCTAGTTTTTTAATTCCTAAATCAAACCTATCTCAGACTGAAGCCGGTTCCGTGAACAGTTCCAGTGTGTCTGTGAAATACTGTCCTAGATCTAAGCGCGTCTCTGCTTTCATGTAGTCATGGGCTCACTCAGACTTTTATATTCAAATGATTTGCCGATATTAATTTCTCGCTGTCGTCTGTGCTTGTGTTCAAATCGCCTGGATGCAAAGGGCGCTTGTCACTCGTCATGCAAATCCATTCTCAGAGCATTTGCCTGTGTTTAGTTCATTCAAATATATAAAACTATTAATTTCCACTAATGGGACAGGTCATGAAGGCCTTGCTTCTTCCATCGCTCAAATGTAGGTGAAGACTGTTGTGACAGTTTTTAGAGTTAACTAACTAAAACTAGTTTCAACAATACCAAGGCCAGGCTCCTCTCGTCTGAAAACATGCTGAGTTTCTACTGAAGTGCCGGCGTCCTGCATCCCTGACGGGATCCTCTTTTCACACTTAAGACAATAGGCCAAAGACCTGTCCTTGAAACAAAGGGCTTCCTGACTTGCTCTAAAACCATCTCTCGATTGTATTAGCACCCCAGACGTCTGCCACTCATCTGCATAAACACACCAAACGGTCATGCTGTGACATCTTATACTGTATCACCATTCCTGTGCCCTGCTGTGTTGTCTTTGCCTATATAGCTTGGTCAGAAAGTTTGCTCCCCAGAACTTACCATGGACTTCTCTGTGTGTGGGTTCTCTGCATGCGTAATAAACCTCTCAGTTGACAAGACAATACTTTTACAGTTTTTACTTTAGATTGGTAAGAAAATCCACAACAAGACGATGCAACAAGGTCTGTATTTTTCTGTGTTTACAACATACTCTTTGGTGGCAGAAATACATTTACTCAAAAACAACAAAACGTCTGGTGCCACAGCTTGAAGAAAGTTTGGAATCTAAGGGGCAGCTCCAGTCGGCTGAGGAACAGTTTCGTGCACAGGGCCATCGGGAAGCTGAACTCCCTACCTTCCCTCCCACCCCTCTTCCCCCGCCCCCGCTCCACAATCAAGAATGAAAGAAATATAATTTCAAACCATGTGAATGGTTTGACAAATAAAACATTTTGAATCTTGAATCTTGAACTAATCTTTTAATGGAACCGGTACCGGCTCGTACTGGGTTATTTCGACCCCTGCCTGATACTACAAGACAACTTCCCCGCTCTGTGGAGGTACAGCACAGGCAGCACCAAAGTGCACGGGACACAGAGCCAGACGATCACTTCAAA
The DNA here is from genome assembly GCA_007210695.1 of Neogobius melanostomus. Lineage (NCBI taxonomy): Eukaryota > Metazoa > Chordata > Actinopteri > Gobiiformes > Gobiidae > Neogobius > Neogobius melanostomus. The sequence goes on along the minus strand of VHKM01000787.1, from coordinate 120,247 downwards.
CAGAAAACATGATAACACCGAGTTATACCCTGCATAGATCTCAGTTAAAGCAGTAACCAAAACCGCCACGACCCACACCAACACGATCACCATTATGGCCATGACCGTCTGGGAGGCCCTCCTCTTCCATTGGTCCATTTTGCATCTGTTGGTGTCTCCCGGAGCGCGGCGAGTCAGAGCGCGCAGAACGGAAACGCTACAGAAGGAAACCACGAGAAAGATCGTGATTAGAAAACAGATGATTTCCGTTCTCGGGTAGTCGGGGAAGTAGAGGTGCTTCAAACCCATATAACCGAGAGCCAGAGCCCAAACTATCCCGAGGGAGACGTTTCTGACCACGACACCGAGGCGTTGTTTAAGCTTCAGGTAAAAGACGGGATGGACTACGGCCAGGTATCGGTCGACGCACGTGAGGCACTGGATCAACAGCTCAGCAACAAACTGCGACCCATGCAGATAATCAGTCACTCTTTTCATCTCGTCTAACGAAGCCCAGAAGCTGCACAGGTACAAGGCGGTTCCTAAATCGTCCAACAGCAGCATCAGGGCGATGTTGTAGGTGAAGACGTCGCAGTGGCTGGTGTTGGCGAAGGATCGTTGGGGTTTCCATTGGCGGTATCCGAGGAACAGGACGTACAGAGCCACGGGGAGGTTCAGGAGACTTTGAATGAGGTATCGCCATAACAGCAGAGTGTCGTAAACTGGTATGTATCTACAGCCGAAGTTCACGGTGGAATTAGACGATGAGGAGTTCGGCATGTTTGTAGTCTTCCTTAGACATGGAGGAAGAAGAAGAAGTCTTTGTCAGAGAAATGCTCGTACCAAATAAATATTGATTGTTTATTCCTAGTTCAATGTACATCACATATGACTTTCCCCCATTATTATGTGCAGCTTTTACAACATTTTAACATACATTCATATACACATGTACTTCTAATAATACTGCACATAATTAAACTGAAAAAGGAGTGGAAGGAAGTGTAACTACAGTGCTGTGAATGGACAGAGCAAACAAAAGTTTAAAGTTATTTTTCTTAAAATGTTGAAATTTAGCATTTTCACTGTAAGAAGAATGAAAAGCAGGGGTGCACAAAGGTTACATTAACAGAGGTTACATTGATGCCATCTAGAATGTCATAATTTTAGAATGAAATCGCCAAACAGAAAGTGTTAAAAATGTTTCCCTGATCATTATTTGGAAGTGAATTGATTCACAAACCTGCCACATTCATAAATTTCAAGCTTCATTTGGTCAGACCCTATAGGATTAGAGATGTTGAAATCTTTACATGTTTCAGCCGTCATCAGAATGTCTTCAAGGTAAAGATAGAATTGAAATGAGGTCTTGAAGAAATAAGAATCTGACAATTCAAATCCCAACTTTGATAAAGGATAACCACGTAGACAAAGTCAATAACAAAAATAACAAGAGGATTTAAAGGTTTTCATTCTTAAATCAGACCTACCTCAGGGTGAAGCTTTGAATAGTTCCAGTGTGTGAAATACCTTTGTAGATCTAAGCTCTGTTTTATATAATCATGTGTTCACTCAGACTGAGCAGATCCTCACTTCTCGCCGTCGTCCGCTCTTGTGTTCAAATCGCCTGCAAAGAGCGCTTTCCACTCATCATGCAAATCCGTTTCTCAGAGCATTTGCCTGCGTTTCATTAATTCAAATATATAAAACTATTAATTTCCACTAATGGGACAGGTCATGAAGGCCTTGGACAAACGACGGAAAACAGGTCAAATAAAATCAAACATCACTTTATTGTCATTTTGCACGACGTGTACAACAGTGATGACAGAAAACGTTTGCTTCTTTGTAATCAATTCTTTAAAAGTCCAGTGTTCATGATCAGTGCAAGTGCAAATGTCTCTCTCTTTATGTTTAACCTCCGTGAGCTGCACCGTGAAAAATAATGTGTTGCACTATGTTCTGTAAAATATTCCCAGATTTTCATATATTCTGCTTATTTTCTACGAATATTCTTTAATTTCTATTTTTGTTTCTAAGATTACTGTTTAAGCTCCTGTGACAAAATAATTCCCCTTGTAGATCATTAGTTTTACCAGTGCAACACATTATTTATTAAAGTGTCACTGTGTCTTTTACAGTATAAACCTGGGAAGAAGAAGAATATATTTATATATATAGCGGCTTTTCACTCCATACTCGGTGGTGGTAAACTGTCGCGACTGCACACATCTCCACCAATGATCCCTCTGACCACCACCATACATTCACACACACACATCATTCATCCTGGCCTATTGTACATGTTTTCAGTGGTAGGGGAAACCAGAGTACCCGGAGGAAACCTACGCAGACACGGGGAGAACATGCAAACTCCACACAGAAATGCCCCGTCCTGGTGGGAATCGAACCCTGGACCTTCTAGCTGTGAAGCACGAGTGCTAATCGCTACTGCTGTGTTACTGTGGTAGCAGGCAATCAAAATGTATGTTTTTAAAGATAATTCCTTTATATTTTGCAGCAAATGATGATTAAAACATCTGCTGTGCTCTGTACAGATGAAAAATATATATATATTAAAATCAATAAAAAAGATTGATTAAAGCTTCAGTACCTCCATAGTGGAAAAAAAAGACATTGCTGAACTGTATTTTTAATTCTTGTATTTTGTGTGTGTGTAGAGATAGATGTACTACTATGCAGGGGCGGGACTTTCATGAGGCCAACAGGAAGCATTCAGTCTTATTAAGGATACTTGACAAACAGGGCATCGTAAAGCTGGGGTACTTGATTTTTACTTCTCAAACTGTGACATTTTTAGCTTAGGCCCAAACTCATTTCTAGCTCTAACAATCCCTCACGCACATCGGAATTGTTAAAACTAATCAACTATTATGCACGTTTCACGCCTATGTTCAGCTTTGAGTGGTGGAATGGGGGAGATGGGGAGACCACCCCCAAAAGAAGTTGCTTCTTCCATCGCTCAAATGTAGGTGAAGACTGTTGTGACAGTTTTTAGAGTTAACTAACTAAAACTAGTTTCAACAATACACAAGGCCAGGCTCCTCTCGTCTGAAGACATGCTGAGTTTCTATTGAAGTGCCGGCGTCCTGCATCCCTGACGGGATCCTCTTTTCACACTTAAGACAATAGGCCAAAGACCTGTCCTTGAAACAAAGGGCTTCCTGTCTTGCTCTAAAGCCATCTCTCGATTGTATTAGCACCCCAGACGTCTGCCACTCATCTGCATAAACACACCAAACGGTCATGCTGTGACATCTTATACTGTATCACCATTCCTGTGCCCTGCTGTGTTGTCTTTGCCTATATAGCTTGGTCAGAAAGTTTGCTCCTCAGAACTTACCATGGACTTCTCTGTGTGTGGGTTCTCTGCATGCATAATAAACCTCTCAGTTGACAAGACAATACTTTTCCAGTTTTTACTTTAGATTGGTAAGAAAATCCACAACAAGACGATGCAACAAGGTCTGTATTTTGCTGTGTTTACAACATACTCTGTGGTGGCAGAAATACATTTACTCAACAACAACAAAACGTCTGGTGCCACAGCTTGAAGAAAGTTTGGTCATGGTTTTGGTCAATGATTTCACTTTTTAAGACATGACTTTTTAGGGCATTCGTGAAAGTGGTGGACACAGATTTGACATCGTTTTCTGTCTACATTGCATTTAAGGGGCTAAACTTCAACGCAGAATAGATATTATATGGGAGACTACTGTTTAGTGCAGAAGGTGAGAGAGAACTAATCTTTTAATGGAACCGGTACCGGCTCGTACTGCGTTATTTCGACCCCTGCCTGATACTACAAGACAACTTCCCCGCTCTGTGGAGGTACAGCACAGGCAGCACCAAATTACATGGGACACAGAGCCAGATGACCACTTCATACAGAAAACACGATAACACCGAGTTATACCCTGCATAGATCTCAGTTAAAGAATTAACCAAAACCGCCACGACCCACATCAACACGATCACCATTATGGCCGTGACCGTCTGGGAGGCCCTCCTCTTCCATTGGTCCATTTTGCATCTGTTGGTGTCTCCCGGAGTGCGGCGAGTCAGAGCGCGCAGAACGGAAACGCTACAGAAGGAAACCACGAGAAAGATCGTGATTAGAAAACAGATGATTTCCGTTCTCGGGTAGTCGGGGAAGTAGAGGTGCTTCAAACCCATAAAACCGAGAGCCAGAGCCCAAACTATCACGAGGGAGACGTTTCTGACCACGACACCGAGGCGTTGTTTAAGCTTCAGGTAAAAGACGGGATGGACTACGGCCAGGTATCGGTCGACGCACGTGAGGCAGTGGATCAACAGCTCTGCAACAATCTGCGACCAATGCAGATAATCAGTCACTCTTTTCATCTCGTCTAACGAAGCCCAGAAGCTGCACAGGTACAAGGCGGTTCCTAAATCGTCCAACAGCAGCATCAGGGCGATGTTGTAGGTGAAGACGTCAGAGTGGCTGGTGTTGGCGAAGGATCGTTGGGGTTTCCATTGGCGGTATCCGAGGAACAGGACGTACAGAGCCACGGGGAGGTTCAGGAGACTTTGAGTAAGGTATCGCCATAACAGCAGAGTGTCGTAAACTGGTATGTATCTACAGCCGAAGTTCACGGTGGAATTAGACGATGAGGAGTTCGGCATGTTTGTAGTCTTCCTTAGACATGGAGGAAGAAGAAGAAGTCTTTGTCAGAGAAATGCTCGTACCAAATAAATATTGATTGTTTATTCCTAGTTCAATGTACATCACATATGACTTTCCCCCATTATTATGTGCAGCTTTTACAACATTTTAACATACATTCATATACACATGTACTTCTAATAATACTGCACATAATTAAACTGAAAAAGGAGTGGAAGGAAGTGTAACTACAGTGCTGTGAATGGACAGAGCAAACAAAAGGTTAAAGTTATTTTTTCTTAAAATGTTGAAATTTAGCATTTTCACTGTGAGAAGAATGAAAAGCAGGGGTGCACAAAGGTTACATTAACAAAGGTTACATTGATGCCATCTAGAATGTCATCATTTTAGAATGAAATCGCAACACAAAGTGTTAAAAATGTTTCCCTGATCATTATTTGGAAGTGATTAGATTCACAAACCTGCCACATTCATAACTTTCAAGCTTCATTTGTTCAGACACTATAGGATTAGAGATGTTGAAATCTTTACATGTTTCATCAGAATGGCTTCAAGATAAAAGAAGAAATAAGAATCTGACAATTCAAATCCCAACTTTGATAAAGGATAACCACGTAGACAAAGTCAATAACAAAAATAACAAGAGGATTTAAAGGTTTTCATTCTTAAATCAGACCTACCTCAGGGTGAAGCTTTGAATAGTTCCAGTGTGTGAAATACCTTTGTAGATCTAAGCTCTGTTTTATATAATCATGTGTTCACTCAGACTGAGCAGATCCTCACTTCTCGCCGTCGTCTGCTCTTGTGTTCAAATCGCCTGCAAAGTGCGCTTGTCACTCGTCATGCAAATCCATTTCTCAGAGCATTTGCCTGTGTTTCACTAATTCAAATATATAATATTTACAGTGAGCCAATGGAGCCGACAAGACGGGAGTGATGAGACCTTCGAGGGGCATCTGTTAAAAGTCTAGCAGCAGATCTTTGAACAATTTGCAGTTCGTTCAGAGCAGATTCATTCAGACAGGTAAAGACAGAGTTGCAATAGTCAAGTCTTGTTGATATGAAAGCATGAATTATCATTTCCAGGTGAATTTTAGAGATGTTCCAAAGGTGATAAAAGCAGTTTCGGACAAGCTGTTTTGAGTGGGTCTCCAAGACATGGCCTGGTCATACTTACATACTTTTTGTTTGTTTTACATTTCCAAATGTATTAAGGTGTGCAGGGCTTGATGTTGTTATTATTATTATTGCTGTTAATGTTACTTTACCATCATCATTGTTATCAACATCTTTATCACAGTCATCCGGCGGACAATAGTAACGCTGAGCCCTGTTCAGTGTTGGGGTAATGTATTACAAAAGGCAACTTTATTTATACCGTGCATTTCGTACACAAGGCAACTCAATGCGCCTTATTAACGAGTTACAAAAATATATAACTAAGGAATATAACATATTACTTACACAAAATACGGGAATATATTAGTCATTACATTTCAAGTAACTCAAGTTACAAGAGCATTTAAATCTATAAAAAAAAAAAGCCAAACTCGCCCCAAATAAAATGCAGATCTGCAGTTGTGTGTAGTTGTGTCTGCTGGTTCAGAGCTCCTTCAGAGCTGGTGCCGTATTGACTCTGGTCAAAGTAAGAGCTAGCATAGTCCTGCATGTTTACACACATCCCTATGGAAGTTGTTTTTCTTGAAGGGAAAGCAACGCCCTCAGCCCCTCCTGGTGCTCGCTTCTTGGTTCAGCTGTTACTGGTTCTGTATTGGCACCTGTTTTTGGAACCAAGAGCCTGCATTTTGTCAGTGGAAAAATGAAAAAACTTATTCTGAAACTGGCCCAGAACCGGCACCGGTTTTGGTGGAAAAGGGCAAGGGGAGAGACACAGCTTTGGAAAGAAATGTCTAAATAGAAAATGTCCAAATGTTTTCCCTAATTATTTTTTAAGTGATTGGATTCACAAACCTGACACATTCATCTTATGGCTGAAAGCCCTTTCATCGTTCTGAATATTTATGTGGCCTTAGTTCATATCTGCTTAGAGAGAAGACTCTGGACTTTGTGAAATTTTTTGTTCCATGTGGATATGTCCAGTTGTGAGATACTAACCAGAAACCAAGTCAGAAATAACACATTTTGACGGTTACCTTAGTTACCTCAATAGGATTCTTTGCTGTTTAACTCATTTTAAATTAAATACTGTTTACAATGTTGTAAGCACAACCTTTGGAGAAATCAATTGTTTGCAGTCCGGATTCTACACTGATCAGGCATTTGCACAAACAAACAAAGGCACTTCTGATGTTATGAAAATGAAACATACTCACAGATCTTCTGTTTGGCACCAATACATTAAAGCAGACCTAAGTAACGCGTTTACCTTAATACATCCTTTCCATAGTCCCTCTGGGGGTAATACAAGTGTTAATAGGATGATTGGGGGGTCTTTCATCTCCCCCTGGTGTCTCTGGCCGGGTCAGAGTCACCAATACAAACTAATAGAATCACGAAGAAGAAGCTAACAGGCTAACGGGTAAAGCTAACTGCGGGCTAGCGCCACTTTAAACAGTATTTACAGCCAAGTTTGAGTGAAAAAAATACTTAGTATTGCTTTAAAGCAGTACTAAGTAACTCATGCCCCTAGAGGCCATAAGCGCAACTGCAGGTGTCTTAGCAAGTTACGATTTTTTTACTTATTAAATGTCTTGGAGAGTAAATACTACGCTGACAGAAAAGGTGAAGGGAGAGAGGGATATTGTACAGTTACACAATGGGAATATTTTTTTTTCACTCAAACTTGGCTGTAAATACTGTTTAAGTGGCGCTAGCCCGCAGTTAGCTTTGCCCGTTAGCCTGTTAGCTTCTTCTCCGTGATTCTATTAGTGTGTATTGGTTGCTCCGCCCCGGTGGGAGTCAAGTTGCAAGCATGGTTTTCTGGCCAGAGACACCAGGGGAGATGAAAGACCCTCCAATCATCCCATTAACACTTGTATTACTCCCACAGGGACACGGAAAGGATTTATTAAAGGGGGGGTATTATGTAAAATGGACTTTTTCAAGCTTTATATCATGTTATTATGTCATTCCCTCATTAAACATATGCCTGGAGTGTTGCCTTGGCTTATTCACATATTTTTGAGTAATCAGTAAAAACTTAGACGGCAGCCATTTTAGGTGTAGCTATGCCTCAGTCCTCCTAGGAACGCCCCCACCTCCTGGAGACGCCTCTGGACCTTTCGTCACCAGCCAAGCCACCAACCACTGCTCCTCAGCTCAGCAGAGCCCCCTCCCCGCACAGTAGTGTTGTTTAGATGCCACAGCAGTGTGCTGAAGGGGGCGTGTCGGAAAGCTTCTTAAAGAGACAGAGGCCTATTTCAAGACGTTCAGTACAGCCATTTTGAGAGAGCAATTTTATTCAAGGCAGTTATTTTAATTTACTGCATATACAGACCAACAGAAGGTTACGTCATCATTGTAGTATGCTATAGACTGGTGCTACAGTATGTGATTGACAAAAGCATAATACCCCCTCTTTAAGATAAACAAGTTACTCAGTACTGCTTTAAGTGAACAAGGCGAACCGAGGTTTACAGACACTGCACATGGTCACGAGTCATATGATCCATATCTGAGCGACGCATTAAAGCAAATGGTATTAAAATCATGTGCAAAGCGTCAGTGATTATTCAAATGTCCAGGTGCAGACTCTGGAGACAGGTGTCCAATGTGTGTTTGAGCGTAGTTACGAAACAGGTTTAACCTCTTAACCCCCGCCTGAACCGAGCACATTTTCTCCAGTTTGGCTTTACCCAGCATCTAAACAGCCACAAAAAAGTGACAAAAAGGCAACAAAGAAACAACAAAGTGGCATGAATACTACAAAGCGATAAAACAGTGAGGAAAGTGATAAGTTTTGTAGGCCGTAGCTTGTGGGGCGTTACACTGGCCTCTGCAGTCAAAAAGCTTTTACATGTAAAACCAAACACTCGGTACAAGTGGGGGTTAAGAGGCTAATGAAGGTCAGTCTGTGGTTCTCTGGTTCGTCAGCGAAGCAGTTAATAAATAATGGGTCACGGTGGGAATTCATTGAATGTTCAGTTTATTTTGAAATTAACAAGAACATTTAGAAATACTAAGGAAAAATGAACAAAGCGTGATATTATATCCAACAAACTATAATTTGTGCAAACAGAACTCTACCTGGTTTACTATCCATGAATTGCCTTCAGTCACTCCACTTTTAGACAACCAGCTTTCGCAGTTAAGGCCCCTCCACAATTGTTTTTAAGTCATTTCTTTAAGAAGACAGTTCCATCAGAAACCCTGAAAACTATTGATTCTGGAGCGTTATAGAGGCCACTGGTGGAAAGTAAAGCCATTGTGTCACACCAGCATAAAAGGTTATATAATGAACCTTTCAGAAACATCTAAAAGGTGCTGCACACACAAACTACTAAGGCACTGACTCTTTGGTCCACATTCCTCTTGGTACTGACTTTGACCTGGTGTCGTCGATGTGTCTCGTCTGATTGAATGTGGGGGGAGGGAGAGATTTCACTGTATTTATAAATGTTGTAAGTCTTGGTTTGTGTCAACCCTTTGTCCTGTGAATGTTGTACACACTCATAAATGCTGGGTTGTTTTTTTTGTTTTTGTTTTTGTTTTACAACCCTACTGCTGGGTTATGGCTGTTGGGTTATTTTCTAAGAGTTGGGTCGTTTATTCCACCCAACAGCTGGGCCAATGGGTTGGGTCAATGTTGGGCCATTTAAGTAGACAGTAGATTGTGGGAGGCGATTTTCCTGTATCTACCCAACATATTGGTTAAATCCTCACAAAATACCCAATAGTCTAGTGATCCTGACTGAGAACACTTAAAAGTCTGAACTAGTTTGTATTTTGTGTCTATAGGACAATTAATGGAGTCAATATTTATTGACATGGTTCGGGAGCAGGGCCACGCCTCAACCAATCACACTTGCATACCAACCGTACCATACCTGCATTCACCTCACCACACCTCTTAATTACCCATGAGCTATATACAGGTGCTTGTCCTATACATGCGTTTCCAGTGACATCACAAATAGTTCCGGTGGCCATTTTGAATACCGAAGTAGAATTATGCAGTACTACAACATGTAACAATATCTCTACTCTACTATGAAAATGGACTCGTAATCATTGCTCATGAAGATAACAGTAAAAACATGGCCCCAGAGACTCACGTTTATATGATATATAGCTAATGTGGCACAGACATAGCAGCTCTGTCTGTCGAGCTACAGCAGGATTTACTAAAGATCTGCTTCACTCTGAAGACTAAACTAACACAACAAAGAGGAAACAGAAAACCTTTCTCTGTGATTTTTACAGTTTGTCATGTCAATAGAGTCTGAGTCAGTGTTTAAGCTGCTTAAGACATTAGCATGCTACCGGTTAGCAAATGTCATTAATCAACTGTCAATGGCTTCAACACGATAAACACATGTGTGGCTCACATATACGAACACTGAGGAAATACTACAGTAACAGCTCAGCTCTGACCTCTGTCACATGTTGTATCCAAGGCTAGATGTTTGTGGTCAGGGCTTTCCCTTGGAGAGGTCAGGGCTGAGCTGTTGAAGCTAAATGCTAACCAGTAGCATGCTAACGTCTTGAGCACCTTAAACACTGACTCACTGGTTTCTTCACATAAACGTGCGTCTCTGGTTCCGTGTTTTTACTGTTATCTTCATGAGCAATGAAGAGTAGAGATATTGTTACATGTTGTAGTACTGCATAATTCTACTTCGGTATTCAAAATGGCCGCCACAACAACAAAGGTCACATGACTGAAACGCATGTATAATTAGAATGAAAAAGTTCATTTATTTCTGTAATTCAACATAAAATGTGGAACTAATATATGATATAGACTCATTACATGCAAAGTGACTTATGTCAAGCCTTTATTTGTTATAATTTGGATGATTATCACTTACAGTCCATTTTCAAATGTTGTAATTTAATGAGATTTTTAAGTTGGGGTTTTTACAAGCTGAGCCATAATAATCAAAATTATAACAAATAAAGGCTATACATATCTCACTTTGCATGTAATGAGTCTATCATATATTAGTTTCACCCTTCCCTCCCTCCATGTCTATTTCTGCGCTGATTCTTCTGATTCGAAGGGGCTGGGCTCATCTGAGACAGCGCCCCCACCCACAGTCTCGCCCCGCTTCACTCCATACAATAACCTCGTGAATAAAATCTTAATTGCATTTTGTTGTGGCGTGGTCCTTGCCCGTGAATTGACTGAAATAATGAGGGCTCTGTTTACGTTGTGGGTTGTCCGTGATCTTGTAGGCTAACTATGCATCGTTTGTGTCATAATTGTACATGGCCTCCTTGAAGTCAGATCTCCTGACCTCGAGTGAAGTTCTTCTACTTCTTCACGCTGCGTTTACAGTCGGGTAATTTCCCGGCTCTCTGCAGATAAAGCAGAAACAACACCACGCTGCTCCACAGATTCAGCCAGTACATAAAAGAACCGATGATCGCGCACCAGCGGTTACTATGGATGCACAAACCGCTCAGGACGAAGTTCCCCACGGAGTTAAACACCAGCTCGCACATGACGGCGACGATCACGAGCACCGCCTTCCGCTTGGTCCTGTCCAACCGGCCCTGGTTCTTCTGATCTCCGGGTCTGGGCTGGAGGAGGACGTGCAGCACGGAGACGCAGCAGAAGACCACGGCAGCCAGAGTCAGGCACACATGAACCCCCACCATGGCGGACAGTTGGAGGGAGGAATCCCAATAGTGGAAGTTGTAAAGGATTCCCAGGAGCGAGAGAGACCAGGCGGCGCCAGCGCTCGCGATCCGAATCCGCAGGCCTTTGGTGCGTTTCAGGCTGAGGTACGTCACGGGGCGGACCACGGCCAGGTAGTGCTCCACGCAGGTGTAGACGGGAAACAGCATCTGCCCGCACCACGGCAGCTTAACGACAATGGATCCCACAAATAAAGCGTATCTATAGTTATTTATCTTCCCGTGAAGCACAAGTGCCACGCCCGCCAGTCCGAAGAACTCCATCACGGCCAAGTTGTAGGTGGAGAAGTCGGAGTGGCCCACGGACCAGGACACGTCGCCTCTCTTCAACTTCCACTGAACGACGCCCAGATACAGGACGTAGAGAGAGAGCGGGAAGACGAGCAGGAGGTAAGACGCCAAGAGAAACGCCGAGCCGATGACTTCATCCACCTGAACGGAGGCTGAAGACGTGTTGGAAGAGAACGCCATGTTCTGAGGGAAATCAAAATACGATCATTTTAGAAAACAATGTAAAAGCTTAAAGAGGGGGTATTATGCTTTTTTCAATCACATAGCACCAGTCTATAGCATACTACAATGATGACGTAACCTTCTGTTGGTCTGTATATGCAGTAAATTAAAATAACTGCCTTGAATAAAATTGCTCTCTCAAAATGGCTGTACTGAACGTCTTGAAATAGGCCTCTGTCTCTTTAAGAAGCTTTCCGACACGCCCCTTCAGCACACTGCTGTGGCATCTAAACAACACTACTGTGCGGGGAGGGGGCTCTGCTGAGCTGAGGAGCAGTGGTTGGAGGACTGAGGCATAGCTACACCTACAATGGCTGCCGTCTAAGTTTTTACTGATTACTCAAAAATATGTATGTGCATAATAACATGATATAAAGCTTGAAAAAGTCGATTTTACATAATACCCCCCCTTTAAATATAGTCGCGCTGCAGGAATAGCCGAATCAAAGTTGAAATGAAATTGCACTTAGCAAATTGCAAGAGGTGCCAGTTTCTCGGGCTGTCGAGTGGTTCAGATCCTACCTCGAGGAACGAACTTACTATGTTGCGATGGGAAACTGTGTCTCAGACCTAATGGCATTGACCTGTGGGGTTCCCCAGGGGTCGATTCTGGGGCCCCTCTTGTTCAATTTGTACATGCTTCCGTTAGGTCAATTAATATCCAGTAACAACGTGTCCTATCACAATTACACAGACGATACTCAGATCTATGTGTCACTGACAGCAGGTGAACATGGGCCTGTAGATACACTGTGTCATTGAATCAAACAGATCAGTGTGTGGATGCAAAATAACTTCCTCCAGTTAAATACAGATAAACTGAGATCATTGTCTTTGGCACCAAAACACAGAGAGGTTGTCATTGGTCATCTTGAAGCTCTTTCACTAAAACCTAAAAATCAAGTTAGAAATGTAGGGGTAATCATGGACTCAGACTTTTAACAGTCATATTAAGTCCATTACATCAGCGGCTTATTACCACTAAAAAACATTGCTAAAATAAAAATATAGTGTCTAAACCAGATTTGGAGAGATTAATCCATGCATTTGTCTCCAGTCAATTAGACGACTGTAACGGCCTGTTCACTGGCCTTTCTAAACGAGCTGTTCCACAGCTACAGTATATTCAAAACGCTGCTCCTCGAGTCCTGCACTGGCTTCCTGTCACTCAGAGAATAGATTTTAAAACAGCTCTGCTAGTTTATAAATCTGTTCATGGTCGGGCACCAAAATATATAGCTGACATGTTAGAGCCGTATGAACCATCTCGGGCCTTGAGATCCTCAGGGAGGGGTCTCCTGGTGGTTCCTAGAGTCGCCACTAAACACACTAGGCTGCGTTTCAGTTTCAAGCAGCAAAAGTCTGGAACAGCCTCAGCGCGGACGTGAGACAGGCCACAACTCTTACTATGTTTAAGTCCAGGCTGAAAACATGCCTATTTACTGTTGCCTATGGCAATTGATGGTATTTTAACCACTTTTAATATATATTATTAATTATTATTTTGTATATTTTTATGAGTGTATTGATTGATTTGTTTTATTGTGTTTTTATTGTGTATTTGGTGTTGCTGTGAGGCACATTGAGTTGCCTTGAGCATGAAATGTGCTTTATGAATAAATTTGCCTTGCCTTGCCTGTACAATGTCCTTTTCAAGCTATAAAAAGTTCCATCTCATTAGAGCTCTACAAACATGTCCTGAAATCAAGGGGAGACTTGTATTAGCTTGTAAGTTCATATCTACAGTATACTTGATAGGGTGAAAAACTCAAACGTCTGAAAAGAGAGACAAGCTGAGCCTTTTGGAGGGACATGGACGGACAGACTGAACCCACTGAGAGCCTATTGAGGGTAAACTGTTAGCATCTGTCCATGGAACTCCAGGCCTATGATTTTCTCACAAATTGCTGGGTTTACGATACACTCAAAAGCTTAAAATGCTCAATAAAGTACTGACCCTGGATCAGAACTCGCCAGTCCTCCAGCTCAGGGATGATTGATTCCGTCTTAGCGAGAGAAGTTCGTCTCTTCAGCCATTCCTTAAACGATTGCCCAGTGAATGTGCGGATTAATTGTCCAGGCCGAGGTCAGTAGCTCAGTTAAATAGTCTCCTCTGGCAGGTGTTCAAACGCCTGGAAACAACGACCACAGTTTAGTCAAATGAGCGCACCTGTGCCTGCTTCGGTTGCACGGCTGGAAACATTTAATTCATTTCATTTGTTTAATGACTGGTCAGTGGAAGTTGAGTTATATCAAACTGTTGTCCTCCTACTGTTTGCACTTGGGCGACTTCATTAGCGCTTTAGTAATGCGTTTAGGTTTGGTGTAATTTTAGTCGACCACCAGGCCCGGTTAGAATCGTGAGGCCGTCCTTCTGTGGACCCACCACCTGCAGGAGGAGCCATACGGGCTTGGGCAAAGTGATTTGGGCAACTCCAATAGCTGCCCCCACGACCCGGCAACGGACAAACGGAAGAAGATGGATGGATGGATGGATGTTTCTTTTGTTATGCACAGAACATTGTATGTAATTACACTTTACTTACTCTCTTTTTGATCTTGATCTTGGTTTGGTGGAACTTGGAGGGTCAGATATTTTATAGCTTGGTACTTGGTATGTAATGTTAGAGAACAATTGGCCCAGAACTTGTTGAGTCAAATAGATTAAGCTCCTGCAAACCATATTCTAAAACAAAAAATGTATACATTTACAACGTTCTAGATCATTTGTCTGTAGAAAAGCGATATATTGATTTGTACTTCTCTGTCCTGCAATAAACAGCTTGTTTTTCTTTGTAAACTACAATTCCTTCGCTGATATATTTGTACCAAAGTTGGAAAAGCTGACGTACGACGAGGAGACGTGTTTCTGATGGATGGTTGGACTTATGCAAAGGCTGACGTTACATTTGCCTGGACTGATTTATTGATGTTAAACAATGGTTTATGAAATCATGCAAACGATCTCATTCATCTCCCGGACGGAGTCGGAAAAACGTGACTCGTTGGACAGTCAGACGAGCACACGAACCAGGAGGACGTCAGAAAGCATCGGACACTTGTGAGTAATTCTAATTGTTTTTTTCTAATTCGATATTTGTAGTGACTCGTTATTTATGGTCGTGTTAAGTTTTGGGGTCATTTATAAGATAGATGATTTGTTTTGTGAGTGTGTTTTTAATTGTAGAATGAGTTTTTTTCATTCGTAATTCAACAGTTGTATCCGATTTGTGGACCACACACATGTAAGTTCCTGTTTCAGGTCATTTTAAATGTAAAAATCAATGCTGACTTTGGAAATATTCCATTATCAGAATTAAATAGTGTCGCGGAAAAGCTCAAAGGAGTTGGAAAAACGATTTGCATATTATCCACATTTGGGAGCAGGTTTGGACAAGGCTTTTCAGTTGGTTTAATCTTTCAATGACAACCCCTTAAACCAGGGGTCGGCAAGTTGGCTTGGCTTCGGGCCAATATTTTTTTATGCCGATAGGTGGCGGGCCAGCCGGTCCATTGTTAAAAAATAGATTTATTCACGCATGGATATTCAATACTAGATAACCCCAAACTATACATATTTTTGTATGTAAAACTAAAATATTGTTGAAACAATACTATCCCCGAGTCTGTCGGATTTTCGCAGGTTACACAGCACTAGCAAAAATAAAGTTAGCAAACATGTCGCTTTCCAAAGGACAAAAAGAAAAGTGGACAGTGAAAACAGGTGTTTTAGGGAGGAATGGCGACAAACATAAGGTTTCATCCTACCTGGATATGTGAATGCCAAACCTCTCTGCCTCATCTGCAACGAGGTAATCTCCGTTTGCAAAGAGGACAATATTCTGCGACATCACTGTTACGCCGAAAACTGCATGACCGCCGAAAAATGCACCCCCTCTTACCGCGCACAGATGAAACAACCACAGGAAGGTTTCTAGGACTGTCTCTTATCAATTATATGAGGAGTGTGGCGTGAGAGTGTGTGAAAGCACTCACATGCGTGTGTCTCATGGTGAAAGCGTGAGAGTTGGCAGCCCTTAAGAGCGGGTGCATTTTTAGGCGGTCATGCCGTTTTCGGCGTAACACCGGCACGCTGCAGTTGTGTGAGCAGCGCTGTGGCGCCTGGATGAGGTCAA
This sequence comes from Neogobius melanostomus, assembly GCA_007210695.1. Taxonomy (NCBI): domain Eukaryota; kingdom Metazoa; phylum Chordata; class Actinopteri; order Gobiiformes; family Gobiidae; genus Neogobius; species Neogobius melanostomus. Next base: position 104,128 of record VHKM01000787.1, on the reverse strand, counting down.
GTATGAGGATCGGAACAAACCACAATTTAACCTAGAATTTAGGCTGCTTAGAGTTAAAATGCAACAGTGGAATGGTGTTGTGCCAAACACAAGCAAAGATCAGGGGCAAAACATTTGCGGATAAAGAATAATTAAGTCTCTGTTATAGGCTTCTTTTTTTTTTTTTTTTTTGATATCCTCTGGCGGGCCAAAAAATATTGGCAAAGGGCCAAAGTTGTCCCCGGGCCGGACGTTGCCGACCACTGCCTTAAACCAACAACTGTAATGGTTCAAGGTCTTTCTATAAAACAAGAATAAAGTTGCTGAGAATTCGAAAGGTATTTTCTCAACAGATAAATTCTCTGTTGTCCCTGATTAACAACAGAACGATCAACAACCCTGCCATGGATGACAAGGCGCTGCGTCTTTGACAAACTGCTCCAATGAGGGTCCATGGTTTTAATATAACCCTAGAACACTATCGCTCAAATTCACAACACCATCACTAACACCGGGTGATAATACACCCGATAAAAAGTACTTGTCATCAAAATGTATCAAAACATGACACATATGAGTGGTGTTCTTTTATATTAAACTGTGTCATGTCTAACAAAATGAAAGAAAAGCATCATGAGGAGACCAGATGAAAATGCTCCAAAATTACTGGAAAATTAGGAATTTGGGAACAAAAAAACAAAAAGAAGATGGAACCTTGCATGGTTTTGGGTCCACCCATTCCTCGGATATGTGAGACTTCCCTGGTGAAGGCTCAGTGTCCTTGGCCCACAAACAGCCACAGGAGAGAGAAACAAAATATCGTCATATGTCATAGTTTGAATGGGTAAAAATGACCAGCTGACTAAAATAACTATGTGATACTCAGTTGTTGGGATGTAAATGTGGCAGTCCTGAATGTCCTGAAACCTTGAAATGGGGTTAATGTCTGTTGACTAAGTTCAGGAGCAGGACCACGCCTCAATCAATCAACCTCTGCATACCAACCACTCCTGCATTCACCTCACCACGCCTCTAACCACAAGCCTATATATACTCACCAACCAAGCCAAGCCTTCATTCCTGTCTGTTCAAAACTGTCGACCCCTCCCTCCCTCTACATCTGTTTAATTTTCAGCGCTGATTCTCCTGCTTCAAGGGGGGTCCTGAAGAGCTGGGCTCATTCGAGACGGAGCCCCACCCACAGTCTCGCCCAGTTCACTCTACACTTCTAAACATAATTAAATTTTTCAATTGCACTTTGTTGTTGTGGCGTGGTCCTTGCTAGTGAAAGGGGCAAGATTATAAGGCAAGGCAAGTTTATTTGTAGAGCACAATTCATACACAAGGCAATTCAAAGGGCTTCACAGTTGCATAAAATTACAAGAAAACAGATAAAATCAATAAAACATCAACATAAAGTTAATCAGTGACAGTAAAAGGCAAGAGTGCAGATAAAATACTTTCAGTTTTCATATGCACGGGTAAAAAGAGCTGTTTTCAGCCTGGATTTGAACATTGTCAGAGTTGAGGCCTGTCTCACATCCTCATGAAGACTGTTCCAGATTTTAGCTGCATGAAACTGAAACGCAGCCTCACCGTGTTTATTATTGACTCTGGGAACCACCAGGAGACCCCTCCCTGAAGTTCTCAGGGCCCGAGATGGTTCATACGGCTCTAACATGTCAGAGATGGACTTTGGTGCTAAACCATGAAAAGACTTGTAACAAGCAGAGCTGGTTTAAATTCTATTCTCTGAGTGACAGGAAGCCAGTGCAGAGACCGGAGCACTGGACTAATGTGGTCGTATTTCCTGGTTCTTGTCAGGACTCGAGCAGCAGCGTTCTGGATGTTCTGCAGCTCTAACAGCTGGTTTAGAAAGGCCAGTGAGCAGCCGTTACAGTAGTCTAACCTGCTAGAGACAAATGCATGGATGAGTCTCTCTAAGTCTGGTTTTCACACTATTCCTCTGATCTTAGCAATGTTTTTCAGATGGTAAAAAGCTGATGATGTTATTGCTTTGATGTGGCTGTTTAAGTTCAGGTCTGAGTCCATGATTACTCCTAGATTTCTAACCTGATTTTTTGGTTTTAGAGAGAGAGACTCAAGGTGACTGATAAACTAACCCTAACCTACCTTCTATCACTATTGCTGGGTGAAAATCACCCAAACATAGGAAAAAAGTGTGTTTTGCATTAGGAAAACACTCATGCTATCAAAGATGTCAAAGACAACACTGAAACTCCCCAGAGACCCATGACACTCAGATAAACGCAGCATCATAGAATCACATAAATGTATTTGCTCGGGAATGATGTTCTAGGGTTAACATTAGCTCCTTTCTCTGTTGTTTTATTGTCTGAATGTTCCCACTTTTCTGTTTGCAGGATTCCTCTAAAATGAACCTGACGCGGCCGGACAACTCCTCGCACAGTTCGATCGGTCAATGCTCGGACGTGTCTCTCTCCAATGTCCTCTTGGCAGTGTTTTTGTTTAACTACATTTCGCTCGTTCCGCTGTTCGTGTATGTTCTCCTCGTCGCGTACCGGGCTCGGAAAAGCTCCACAGCCACTCCCCATTCAGACCTTTTAACCTACAACTGCATCGTTTTCGAGTTCATAAACATCATGTCCTTGTCCGTGTACTATGGCGGATCCCTTGTCGGGAACGATATCGCGATAGTGTTTGGAATCACCGTCTTTTCCGTCATCTGCACCGGCCAAACTGCTCTCCACGTCCTGACCTGTGTGGAGCGGCACATCGCGGTGGTCCACCCCGTCGTCTTCATGAAGCTGAAGCAAACCCGGACGGGCGAAAGGATCGGGCACGCCAGCATCGCCTTCGTGTGGATGATTTGCATCGCCAGCGTCGGGTTCGTCTACGTCAACCAGCACGAAGCCTCCAACGCGGCGTCGTACGTGATCTTTGGCGTGATCTTTGGCGTGTGCGTCGTGGTCGTGTTGCACTGCAGCGGCTCCGTCCTCCGCGCGCTCCTCGGACACGCTCCCGGGGAAAACCGCCTCAAGAGGAGGGTCGATCCGTCCAAGAAGAAAGCGTTCAAGACCATCATGTTCATCCTGGCCGCGCTGCTGCTGAGGCTCGTGGGGATCCCGGTGCGAGGACAGCTGCTGAATACACGGACGACTGAGAGCTGCCTGTGGGCGTCGGCCGCCATTTGGATGAACCTGCCGAGCAGTTTGGTGCTGCCGCTGCTGTACCTCAAACGGATGGGGAAACTGCGAGGTGCCAAAAAGGAAGCTCAAGATAAACGTTAGTAATGGAGGGATTAATGGAAGAGTCTGTGGCTAGTGGTTCTCAAAAGTTACTGCCTATAATAGATTTACATTGAAAACCTAATATAAAAGAAAACAACAATATAAGACTGCTTAATTTAAATGTATTGCTGTTATGTAGTACTGTAGCAAGTTCATTAATAAGTTCTAGTACTAGTGATGGGTCGGTCGCGAACGAGTCGGTACAAAGAGCCGATGAGAGCCGAGTCTCATTTTTTCTCATTTTTTTTTTTTTAAGGTTGCATGTTCATCAAGTTCTACATATACTGCTCTGCTACATTAGAGATGAATAGAGATGGGCAAAGACTGAAAGAGAAAGAGAGTAAGAGAATGGGTTCAGGGAGAGCGGGAGAAAGGATACTGTAGGTAAAACATCTGCAGCTGCAGCCCGTCGGCAAGGAACAAACCTGCTGTTTACACAAAATCTAGATCTCTACAAACTGAAACTAATCCATAAATATAGTCAGTACATCTCTAGCTTTTAGCCACTTCTTATTTGAGAAAGATCCGTCTCATATTTTCAGTTTTATGGTTGGATAAAGTAACGCTGGGTTTGTGGAGTGAAAAAGAAACAATGCGATCATGGGCGGAGTGACAATACGTCGCAATGTCGGCCTTTTCCACTTTTCCACCAAAAGCAACTAAAGCAGAAGAACAACAGGAGTCCAGGCTAAAGTTTGGACTTCAGTGATGTCTAGAGTCTGTATTCCTCTCTCAGCGAGAGGCTCCAACAGCTATAGACTGAGCAGGACCAGGGGCGGAGCTGACACAGGCAGCAGAGGGACTGGGGAGACGCTCAAACAAATCAATCAAACTTTATTTATAAAGCGCTTTTCATACAGAAAGGTATCACAAAGTGCTTTGGGAGAAACACTAAGGATTTTGATTGTAAATAAAAAAAGAGTACATATATGTACCAGCCTTAAAAGTGCGTGTGTTGCTATTATAAACAATGGCTCCACCACCTGGAAAAGTCAACTTTGATTCCTGAATATAAAACACCACCACTATAAACCAATATCATTTCATTATAGCAATGGAAAAAAAAAACTTTCTTTCTTGATTATTGTTGTTTTGTGCAGGGAGTAGGGAAAAGCTCATTTAACAAGCCATGAATCAAAACCTCTCCTAAATTTAAACTGTATTATGTAAAAACATGAAGAACCATTTGGGAGCCAAAAGAGCCGGCTCTTTTTGGTGAGCCGGTCCAAATGATCCGGTTCACCAAAAAGAGCGGAAAATCTCATCACTACCTAATACCACTAATAATGTATTTACCCAACAGAGCAGCAACAAAAGTCCAAACTCTTAGAGGATATCAGGTCTAAACCACAGCTTAACAAGTGCAACAGAGAATCCCAGGTCTAAACCAGTGCAAAAGACAGTAAATGAGGTCTACAACAGTGACAAAGCATCAAAACTGCGTAGTGAGCAGTGACTCACCAGTGTGTTTGAGGCAGTCGGAACAGTACTTTACTTGTCTAGTGTCATCTTAGAACAGTCATTCTCGCTTTGGTTTCTATTTTTCATTGAACATCCTTTTCTTTTTTTCCTTTACTTTACTTTAATCTTAATTGAAGGGACAATGTACAGAGAGATTAAGCTCGAAGAGACAGAGATGCACTGCACCAGATTATAGCTAAATAGCTATAGTGTCCATCCGTAGTCCCTGGTTACATCAAAATAAATAACACTATACAGCATGACCATTACTACATTTCATTCAGCATAAGTCCAATCGCCATTCCTATTTACAGACATAAAATACATTAAAATAATTCAGTGCTGCCCCCAGTGGTTCACAATGAATAAGCAAAAGCTACATTTTGTCCTAAAATAATGAAGGACCTAAAACCAGCCCCTGTCAGTGCTGGCAGGTTTGGCCTCTCAGCAGCCACTTTTTCAATTCCCCGGTAAAAGTACTATAACTTGTTTGATTTTTTTAATTCATTTGGGAGATTATTCCATTCTTTGATTGCTTTATGTGAAAGCATAGGCTGTCCTTCCACTAAAGAACTTTTTCATTATTTTTCAAGCAACAGACGGCTGCTCCACCTCCTGCACTTGCTCTACACAGCCTTAATCAAGTCAAATCTTTCCTGATCCTTTTCTTTTTCTTTGCCTCTGTCTCAGCATTGTTTCTTTGTGCCTCCTCCTCCTCCACTATTCTCTTCGTCTTGTCCTCTGGCTTTTTACCTCCTTCTATACTGTATGTCGCCACATTGTTGAAACTTTCCTGGAAGAAACTTTTCAGGGAAGGAAGACCGATCAGAAAACATACTCTCCAGTGGCAGTGGTCATGGGAGTTGTAGAGTTGAACACATGCTGGCACTTTCCACTCTGCTTAGGGACCGTCAACAAATTACTGCACTAAACTCGATGGAAAAACAATGTGTTATTTTTCTTCAGTACTGACCAACGTACAGCCTTCTCCAGTTCAGCTTTACCCAAATCTAAAAGGTCACAGCCTAGAGGCCGGTGTAAAGCCTCATTTGAAAGCTACAAAATTGATCCACACTGATCTTTTCCCTTGCATTGCTGTCGTGTTGCGTTCTCGTCACAGTTTTGTCTCAAACGGGAGAAAATGTGGTCGGTTCAGGTGGGGGTTCAGAGGGTAACTGATGATTGTTATAGTTGAATTATTACTGGTTTGTCGTTGGCCTGTGACTGCTTTGAATATGCGCTGCTGTTTGCATGAGCCGTGTGACGCATGTAAATAAAGCTCACCGTGGAAAACTCCATTTGCATGTTTTTTTTAAACAGACCCATTAGTTCGCTGTGTTACAAACGTTACAGAGCAGAGCAAAGAGGCTTCAATTCAAACTGAAGCTACGAAGCTGAATCAGACAAATACGGTTTTAAATAAGGACTATTAAAGACCCAAACAGTGTGGTTACATGTATAATGTTAGTGCTTCATGTCATTATGCCCACAGTAAATTATATAAGCGTACAAGAGGCTCAGTGACAGGACAGCGGGGGGTAGTGGAGGACAACTAAAAAGGTTAACAATTAAAATAGCAACGCGGTGAGAACACGGCGAGTGTGGAATCTGGCGGTTACTGCAAAGGCACCTCATTTCAGCCCCATATAGTGTCTGATATTGTGGAACGTTAGAGTGAGTCATTAATAATGTTATGTTTATGTTATGTGTATATCCCCGTCAGCAACAGGCCTGTGGTGTTTTGTTTCATTCATGCGTGTTTCTGTGATCCTGCATATTTAGTCCTTCCTCATCTTCCACACTCTTATATCGCTTCTCTCTGACATTACGTTTGTATCTGTTCCATCTTCTGCATATGCTGTTGATGTATATTATGTTAAGTACAAACTCTGCTATGATCATTCTAATATGTCAATGTTATCCTTATTATCAGTGGTGTTGCTGTTATTGCGTTGTAAGATTGTTACTATAGCGGTGCTGTGATTGTGAATCAATAAAGTTTTCTACATTCATGGAGCTCCTCTGTTTTAAGAGACTTATTCTCCTCACTCAACGTCTTTTAAACACGTGATAACGCTGCCCCCTCGTCCAAAACGTAACTGGAGAAGTGTTTCATTGAGTGTGTTTCCATGCACTCCAGTATCAGGGTTATTAGTCATATCTCGGTTATGATGATATTCACGATATGTTGTTTTCATGTGTCCGAGAAACCAGGACACTCCTATCCCTGTTTATATGAGACTCTATCCTGGAAGTTTAGGCTCCAGACGCTAAGGCCAAATATGGTAAGACACTTTAGCACTTTAGCGATGATGCTAACACGTGGCTTTTTTTTGGACATTTCATAGTTCTTTTTTATTATTAGTTTATTTGATATGGACATAACAACTGCATTGGACAAACCAGATACATTGTTTTTTGGTGTTATAGCAAAACTGCTAATTTGCAACACCTGTCCATAGGAGGCTACACATTTCACAAAACACAATACAATACAGTACACATTACAATATTCATTTCAATATTCTTGTCTAAACACAGAGGCAAGAACGAAGAAAGAAACACTTAAAACTGTAGAGCTTTGGTCCCAGCTTTAGCGAGACGGGAGAGTAGGACAAAAGCACATTACAAAGGCCCAAAAGGACAACATAGACGTCTTAGAGCAGCGCTGACCGTCTCTGGAGCTACTGCGGAGCTGGAAAATGCTTGTTTTGTAAAGTTTACTGTTATTGGTTTTGTTAATTTTTATGAGATACAAAGTTTTAAAGGCTCGAGCTACAATCGCTGTAGGAGAGTTTCTGATCCTGACGTATCTGTTTGGAAAGTGAACACATCCTCGGTATGTCCACAGCGGTGAGAAACCAGGACACTGCGTTTACATGGACATAAACAAACCCTGGAAACTTAAATCCTTGTTGATAACCTGGATATGTATACGGTATATGACATGTTTGCTGAGCTTGCCCTGTGCATGTGCATGTGACCAGACGTTCTAGTTTACCCGGGACAGTCCCAGTCTTTAGGCTTTCATCCCGTGTCCCCATGGACGGCTCCAAAACCTTTGATTTGTCCCTGACACAGGCTCCATCCCTGTCCTGCTGTTTGGTCGAAAACTGCACATGTTTTTCCAAAGCACTAAACTGAAATTAAATGGTAATGACTCAAAGGAAATCTACTGAAATGTCGCCCCTTGTGTCTCATTTTCCTTTGAAAATAGAAACTCTCCCTCGTTCCTCTGTTTGATGGAATATTTGCAAATATTGATAAATAAAATACACAGATGCTGATTTTGGCTTCCATGCAATACATTTACTGAATTGTGTCCCAGTTTATAAGCGGGAAAACTCTGGTCACCCTAAGAATAGGCATTTAAGAAACGGCTGCTGTGTAATGGACTTTAAGTCATAAATACAAACCTATTTCCAGGAAAGGGATCATCAAACACAGATTATACCAAAATCTTAACATAAACATCGAGGCGTCCATAGGTTATTATTTCACTCGTAAAAACAGAAGCTATTCTCAGTCAGTCTCACAGATTCAAGTTAAGGCAACACATTATAGTAGAAATATTTTCAACAAAGAAAAAAAAATGAATAGATCAGTTTCTTTCCACAAATGAGATCCAGGAGTTGACTCTTGAACGTCATATGTCAAAGTTCAGATTTGATAAACTATTTGGAATCAGTCAAAAACACATCCAACACGAGAAATACTGGAGAAAGCAAAGAACAGACCGACGACCTTCAGGACCCAGAACGTCTTCTGTCTGGAGTCAGTTTGTGTTAGGAGGGAACATCCTTTCGCAGGTTTCATCCACCAACTAACAACAACATAACATCATTACAGTTCACTCTTGGTGAGTTTGCGGTTAATGTAAAGTGGACAGTAAACGCACCTGTTTGTCTTTGTCGTAGAGAGAAACCAGAGCCATTTCCCCGGTGTCCCACGGCAACTGGTTCTCCCACTTCTTGTTCAAATCATCCTCTACATTACAGCAACCTTCAGCCCAGACCTGAATGTAGATATTAGTTTAATAACATAAACCTCGACTGTATTTGCAGATGATATAAAAGTGACTCACTGTTACTGTCCATGGCCGCAGTGTGAGGGGGTGGTTAAATTTGTATATCAGAGGTAGATTATTGTCAGTTTCTATCTTAACCGTCCAGTCCTTCAGTTGCTGTTCCTAAGTTAAGAACAGAAAGTGTGTTAAAAATAAAGCAAGCTGCTGTCGAGTTTTAAAATGTATCTTTAGCTACCTCTTATGAATTGTATGCTAACTGTATGTAAGGCTTAAATTCATTCTTTAGACTAGTGGCGCCGGAGAGGTCACAAGGCCACTGAGCTCGAGGGGGAAGTAAGGGGGGCAGCCTGCTTAGAGGGCAATAAGAAGTGTTATCTGTGTTCAGCACAAGGTCTCCAGATGTAATCAGTAAGCTAAAAGAATGTGCTTTGATGTAGAGGATGAGCATTGAGGATATCAGGTTTCTTTTGTCTTTGTATGCTGAAATGCATGTGATGTGCATTGAGTGGGCGGAGTTAACAATCAAAGAAATACTTGGGAGAGCGGAGTTTTAGTTAGACTTTTCCAAACAACTAAACCAGCAACATGTAACAACTAAGACTTTTCCAAGCAACTGAACAAGCAACTTGTAACATCTATCTTCAATAAAAGAGCCTTCTGAGAACACGTAATCTTCTGATGCCTGCTGATTTCTTTCGAACACCTTTTGATGTTCATCTGTTTTTGTACAACAACTCCTGGAGTCGGATAGCGTATTTGTCTGCCTTAAGCTCTCTTTTTTAAATTCATACTGCCTAAAACCAAACAAGTCATTGCGAGGTCTTAGCAAACGACTTTGGTCTGCTTCGTTAAAAAACTGACCTCTGCAGAGTTGTTTTTCAGGCTGAAACTGTGGTGGTCAAAACTGTCTATGATCACAGGTTTCCTCTCAGAGAGTTCCTTCTGACATCTGTTTTCATGGATCTGAGGAGAAGAAAGAGACACTGAACATTATTCTTTAGTTTGTTCAGGTAAGTCCTCGTCCACACGTAGCTGGGTATCTAACAAAGCAAAGATATTAAATGAAGATTTCTCAAAATTCTGGCCAAAGTGAAGATTTCCCTGAACCTCAGACTCAGGAGGAATAATGTGGTTTTCGTCCTGGTCGTGGTACACTGGACCAGCTCTATACCCTTCATCGGGTGCTCGAGGGTTCAGTCCACATGTGTTTTGTGGATCTGGAGAAAGCGTCCGACCGTGTTCCTCGTGGTGCCCTGTGGGGGGTGCTCCGGGAGTATGGGGTCCGGGTCCCTCTGCTAAGGGCTGTCTGTTCCCTGTATGACCACAGCAGGAGCTTGGTTCGTTGCCGGCAGTAAGTCAGACTTGTTGGTTTCCCACAGGGCTGCCCTTTGTCACCGGTTCTGTTCATTACCTTTATGAACAGAATTTCTAGGTGCAGCCGGGGACCGGAGGGTGTCCGGTTTGGGAACCTCAGGATCTCATCTCTGCTGTTTGCAGACCATGTTGTTCTTTTGGCTTCATAAAAAAAAAAACAGTTTCCTCCTGTCATAACTGAGGACAGGAGCATATTTTTAAACCACACTGTCCACCTCTCAGGGGTGCAGTTTCTCACCTTTTGTCTTTTTAAGGAACATGCTCTGTAGGAGGAGACTGAGCTGCATCATGGACGCTCCTTTGACTGGTGTCATTAATGTAAATGTGGAGGAGTGAGCAATGACATTCTGCTAATATTAATCTATGGCCTTAATGAGGACCATTTCAGGGACAAATGCAGATAATGGACAGACATTTATAGATGAACTGAAGAACATTTGAGCAAGTCTTCAGTGAAAGATACCGGTATGATATAGAAAAATAAAACTATTGAAAGCAGGCACCAAACAAAATACAGTTTTGATGCTGTTGGTCCAGGGACAGCATTAAAGGAAGTGACTTGTTTCAAATTTTTTTTCTGAATTTATGCCCCATTTGTCTCTCTCTTTACACAGTCCTTATTTTCCCCAATTTTTTCTTACTAATATTTTCTCCCATTTTCCCTTTACTGTTTCTGATTTTTTTTAACACATTTATTTATTTATTTATTTTTTTACCACAATTTCCAATTTTCTCCCAAATTATTTCCCATTTTTCACACATTTCTTGACATTGTAAATTTGCATTATAAATCATACATTTCTGGTTCTAGACGACACATATTTGAGTATAGGCAGGGTGCGATTTGCTGGGGGGATGGGGGGATTTTCCCCCCTTCTGGTTTTCTTGTCCCCGTCTCTGTTTCTTTTATCCCTATCCCTACTTCTGGCGTATTATTGTATTAAACGTAGGGGGAATAGAATTGTAAAATTGGCTGTGTTCAAGGTCCGTGCACCTTCTGGTCAGTTGATTTCATTTCATATGAGACGCGGGTGATCTCTGCTTTAGCAGCTTTGATGCGCACAGAGAGCGAGGGTCTGGGGAGTCAGAAACACTTTCACCTTTCGCTGTTTCTTGGACTATTTAAGTGTAGCCTATAAGGCTACTGCATGTGTCATTTCTGATGAATGAATCTTATGCACAGGGAACTGTGTTATGTCCTTATTGACTTTATGATCAGTTAAATCTATTTTGCACACATACAGAAATAAACTTGAAATGAACGGGACTGGCGTGTAGCCTAATTATCCCTCGCGCTCTCTCTCTCCCTGTTGAGAGCGCTGAGAGGGGCAGAGAAGTCGCACACAGACGCACATGCCGTGGACATTAAGCTCCACAAAAGCGTTTTTTGGCTCACAAGGGGCAAAACGCTGCTTATTTTGTGAAAATCCGCCGCAAACCCCGCTGTAAAGATGATGGAATGACTTGTGGCTGAACAATGAATGCGCGCACGGCAGCAATGAGTGGCAGCGACTGCCCCAACCCGACCCGCGATCATAGGAGAATTTTATGACGGTCTGGGCAGCCGGCCCTGCGGGGACCGCGGGGGAACCCGTAACCTGCGCATCAGGTGCGTTAATGCCCCCAGCCATGTGTGAAATCCTGTGCGTTTTACAATAGCGACCGTTTGACAAACAGAATGAGGAACCTATACGCCCGGTTCTGAGAAGTACCAGCTGCGCGCGTTCATTGTGCATTCCGTAACATTTCCAGCTCTGTCCTTCAAAAAGGAAAAACACCTGTGGCCCTGGTCACACTACGCTGGTCACTCAAAGTTTGATCAAGAGTTTTCCAAAACGGCCCAACTCCCTGAGCAACACACACGCTCATTGGGGTCGCCCCATATAGCTCGGACGTCTATGTACAAGGCAGATCCATCCCCTCCAGAGCTGTTAAGACAAGACGCAATGAGCTCCGCTCAGCGAGTCAGATGCAGAGTCCGGGCCTATCTGTCCATGGTCAGGGCCCTACTGAGTCCCGCCAAAGCATGCAGGACAGAGCTGTGCTCTCTCTGTTTGTACAAAAAGTCGAAGTTTTTCGTGTGCATCGCGAATTCTTAAAACATGAAAGCACTGAAATCTTTTTGCAGAATAGAACACATCTAACAAAACTGGGTTTCAAGTTCAACCGCAATAAAGTGATTGAGTAATTATCCCCTTTCTGTTTTTTTGACAAATCGCACCCTGAGTATAGGTATCTAAAAAGTATCGATCAGGTGTCGATATCGTAAACCAAGTATCGTTAAGGTACCGGTATTGACATAATGTAGCCATACCCAGCGATACCCAGCCCCAGTGAAAGAAACGCTATATATTTAAAGATACTGTAAATATAAGATTCTCACCTCAAGCTCTGTTTTGAGTCTGTCAACCTCTGTCTGCAAAACCTCCTTTGTTCAGACAATCAGAAGTCAAAGAAGAGTTAGTTATTTCTGTGAGTGAGTCAGAAATAATTTAATAAGGCATTTAAAAAAATCTACTCACCAGCTTACGGAAGTTTTGGCGTCTCCTTTTACAAACGAGAAATAATAAAACAATGACGAATCCGACTAAGGCGACTGCAGCAACTGCCAAAGCGATGACGACGGGAAGAACTCGAGCTCTGAACGCATCATCTGAAACCAGGAAGTAAAATACCGATGTAAAATTTCTGACAAACTTTGAAACGCTCTGTCTCCCTCGGCAAAGATCAGAACACACTCCCCCACATGATGATGTCATTAGGTGGTGCTTTTGTAGACATGTCTAGTTTCCGGAACAAAAAAACTGTAAGTCTCGCCCCCTAAGGTCATTTACAAGCTAGTGGGGCCGACTGGGACTAAAAAAGGCCCTGGACTCAGACCAGCCCGGCCCAAATTAGCGTAACCACACACTTCCACAAATACATAGCTCAACATGATTTTACGATCATGTTTATTCTGTAATTCAGTGGTTCCCAAAGTGGGGTCCGGGGCCCCCTGGGGGGCCTCAGAGGCACTGCAGGGGGCCCCCCCAAAGGTTCTCAACAAAACAAGTACATTAAAAAACAATATATTTTAAATGGAAAAATACACATATTTGCTATAATTTACTACTTTAAACCAGTATTTAGCCCATTGTCATAGGTGATGTAATTTTAGCTGTTTACAAATTCCTTTGAATAGAGTAAATTATTATTATCGGGGGCCCCGAGAGAATTTAGGAACGATAAGGGGGCCGCGATGTCCCGGACTTTGGGAATGGCTGCTGTAATTGATAAATATTTGTGTTAATTTTTTGCACTTTGTGGCCTCACTGTCCAGATATGAATTTTATTTGTGGCCCCTCTTTTTAACCATTCCTATGATTAAATCCGGCCCCTCACATGTTGAGCACAAATTCCTGAGTATGTAAAACAAAAAGTCTCCGGCCAATTCCTGTGCAGCGTTATGAATTTTTAAAGAAATAACCAGAATGTCGCTCCTGGAGCCGCCGCCTTAATGTGGTGGAGGGGTTTGAGCCTGAATGATCCTGAATGACCCTACCATGGGAGATCCTGGTAGGGTCTCCCATGGCAAACAGGTCCTAGGTGACGGGTCAGACAAAGAGCGGTTCAGAAGCCCCTTATGAGAGACAACAGGCCCGGTTAGAACCATGAGGCCGTCCTTCTGTGGACCCACCACCTGCAGGGGGCGCTATAGGGGCTGGTGCAGCTCCAACAGCTGCCCCCATGACCCGGCAACGGACAAGTGGAAGAAATGTATGTATGGATGGATGGATAACCAGAATGCTCACTCCAGCCACTAGGGGGCAGCATACATAAAAAAGGAAAGAATTTCACACATGTCCAGCAGAGGGCGCTGACATAAGAAGACATCAGGAAATAAACAACACATTATAACATTATTATACATTATTAACAACACACTTACCACCTCTGCCAACATTAATACTTTTACTCACTGAGTCACTGATGAACTCACAAAGTGTCCAGTTGGGTTAAATATAAGTTTAATATAAGCGATTCCTGATCTAAAGTAATATAAAGTCTGTTTATCTGGAGAAATGCCTTAGGAACATGTCTTACCCACGTGTAACCTCACAGTGGAGTGTATTTCCAGTCCGGGCACAGAGCACCTGTAGGTCCCGTCGTCACTGACGCCCACACTCGTCAGTTTGAGGGAGATGTTTCCGTGTTTAAGCTCGTCCGTGAACAGCGTCGCTCTCCCCTCGAAGGCCGGGTTCCTCGCACCGTCAGCTCCTCGTACGATCTCCACACGAACAAGAACATGGGGTCGAGGTCCGGGCGGGTCCACTGCAGCGTCTGACCGGACACGTCTCTGGGAGGGAGAAACAGACACGGCAAAACCACGTCGTCCCCCACGGAGGCGACTACAGCGCGGGGCGACCAGAGGGACTGTCCTGGAAGAAAAGTCCAGCAACGATCAGTTAAAATGAGAAGATTTAATAACAATAAAGGTTTGTGTTCAGTTCATTTCATATTTCAGCATCACATTATATCAAAGTCTCTCGGCCTTTATATTTACCTGTACAATGGTGAGTTTGCAGCAGAAAGCAGCAGGTCAGAGCACAGAGGACTCGGAGAGGAGCTGCCATCTTTCAGATCTGTGAGGAGAAACATCAGGTCAGTGTGAACGAACCTGGATCTAATAAACAACCGAAAACATCCATGTTCTTCAGCTTTATCCGGGGCCGGGTTGCAGAGACATTGTCCCTCCAACGTGTCCTGGGTCTTCTGCTTTTGTAACATTGCTATAATACCACCCCCTGGTGGCCGAGGGCGACTCCAAAAGACACTTAAACAGGATTTAAATGAACACTTTGCACCTCGCACACACCGCTTAAAGGTCTGGCTCCAAATAAATCTTCTAAAGAATATTGTGACTCATGGATGTCTGACCGTATGTCTCTTGCACATTAGGGGAGACGGGGCTATTTGTCACACTCTTATTTTTCTAGAGTTTGCTGCTCATCAACAGAAAATCCCACAGAGTCAGAGCTGCATTAAATGAAAGCTTGAACCCTTGACATGAAGCCGACCTCGACCTACTTATTAAATGTCAAACACAACGAAATCGACTGTGACATGGGGCACATGTCACAATGCGTGGGGTTGGTTGTCACTATTGTTTGGAGTTTTTGATGTTAGATTGAAATTTGATAAACCTTTGTAACTTTTAGATTTTTGAGATAAAAGGATCAAATAGACTTTAAAACAGTCGCAAAGCCAGATGTTCATGACACTCATTTGAAATAACTGTTGATTTGTTTGTAAAATGCACAAATTCACTCAAATGACCCAAACATACAGCCTTTATAAAAGCTCATGTTAAAATAAAGTCATCATAAAACATATGAGACACAAAAATCACACAATTTTTACCTCATGTGACAAGTAACCCTCAGTCCGTGTGACGACTAACCCTGAGTGTCGACTTTACGAACATTCATTCATTCATTCATTCATTCATTTTCTTCCACTTGTCCGTTGCCGGGTCGTGGGGGCAGCTGTTGGAGCTGCCCAAATCACATAGCACCAGCCCCCATGGCTCCTTCTGCAGGTGGTGGGTCCACGGAAGGACGGCCTCACGGTTCCCTTTACTTTACGAACAATGTAGCTTTAAACAAACAGCTTTAGCACGTTAGCTCTAAAACGGCTTAAATCAAAGCTAACGTCTGTGTCTTTCAGATCAGTGTCTTTTGTGTCTCTCCTCAGGTCTTCAATCCAATGAGAAAATGATTATTGGAAGAGAAGAAGAATACCAGTACACATAATGTATCAGTACCAGCGTACAGCGCCCTCTAGTGTGGCTATAAAAGCGACAAATTACCCGGGGTGATAAACATTTACTTTTGACTCCACATATGCAGCATAATCAAATTTAACCATTAAACCGAAGATATGAAGCCGATTCTTATCAAATAAAAAGTGTCTAAATATGGTCATGTTCAAAGCAGCCAGACGGGGAAACAAGGACGAGAAAAAAACGGAACTTTCTTTGAAATAAAAATACAAAGACATGGAGCAATGTGATTCAACAGACCCCTCGGCTAGGCCACGCCCTCTTGTGTGACGCGGGAGGAATGCAGGAATTATTTACCTTTTTTTTGTGCCGTCTATCAATCCAAGAATAGCACAATATATCTTTAACAGAGTGTGATAACCAAGCTATTCACAACCCAAATGACCCGAAAGCCATAAAACACAATTCAAAAACTCTAACTCCTATAACACTGGCTTCTCTCTTCCTTTATCTTATTTTGTTTCCTTTTTGTCTAATATCCTTATTAATGATAGACTAGAATCCTGGCTGTCTGAAATACTTAATGACGGGTAAATGACAGTCAAATGTGTGGGTAATAAACTACTATAACTAAAACACTTCTCAGAACTGAGGCAAACACTAAACTGTCACGACTCAGTGGAG
This sequence comes from Neogobius melanostomus, assembly GCA_007210695.1. Lineage (NCBI taxonomy): Eukaryota > Metazoa > Chordata > Actinopteri > Gobiiformes > Gobiidae > Neogobius > Neogobius melanostomus. The sequence continues at coordinate 87,570 of VHKM01000787.1, read as the reverse complement.
AAAAGGCTCTTACCTTCAGGAGCTTCTTGTCGATTATAAAGAAGAAGCTCTGAAACACGGACTGCAGCTCACAGTTATGAAGTGGATACTTTCACTTTCTCCTCTTGATCCGTCTGAAATTTGATCTGACTGTGAGTAACAGGATAAAAATAAACTGCTGCTGCAGCAGAGTCTGTGACAGAGACAGAGTCAGACGGGAACTTGGTTTGAGGCGTTTCTTTAGTGCTCTGGGCAAAGGAGACGTTTAGTTTCATTATTTTTAAATAATTTAATGAGATCAGGTGTTTTATTGAGAAGTCAAGTGCAGGAGGAGAGGAGAGTTCTTGATGCTTTTTTGCTGCATTTTCATCCTCATTCTCGTCGATATTTTGACCCTTTTTTCAAGAACCTTTAGATTTGGGTAAAGCCAAACTGGGGGAAATATGTACTCGGTTCAGGTGGGAGTTAAGAAGTTAAAACACTCACCCTATGTCCAACGTCAAGGATTTCTCTGAAACAGAGACACACGGGAGGCGCTGCACCGTTTCAGAGGATCAGAGGAGACTGAAGGCAGCCAGGTTTCCTCCGGGTGCTCAGGTCGACCCACAGCGGCTCAGGACTAACACCTGAACACTATACTTATACTTACTACCATATGACATGTTTGCTAACCTTGCCCTGCGCCTGTGCATGAAGAATGGCTAGGGCGACCAGATGTCCCAGTTTACCCGGGACAGTCTCAGTCTTTAGGCTTTCGTCCCGTGTCCCATGAACGGCTCCAAAACCTTTGATTCCCTGACACAGGCTCCATCCCTGTCCTGCTGTTTGGTCGATGTGTTTCCTAAAGTAACAAACTACACGTTTTTCCAAAGCACTAAACTGAAATTAAATGGTAATAAATCTCAGGAAAATCTACTGAAATGTCGCCCCTTGTGTCTCATTTTCCTTTGAAAATAGAAACTCTCCCTCGTTCCTCTGTTTGATGAATATTTGCAAATATTGAAAAATAAAACACGCAGATATAAATGCTGATTTTTGGCTTCCATGCCAAAAATCGCTTCACCCTAAGAATGGGCATTTAAGAAACGGCATTTGTGTAATGGATTCATAAATACAAACCTATTTCAAGGATCTTAACATAAACATCTGCATAGGTTATGTCACAAAACAGAACTTAAAAACGGAAACTATTCTCAGTCAAACAGACCATTATTCAGGTTAATGCAACAGATTATTATACAAATATTTTTAGTAAAGAAAATAAATGAATGAATAGATCAGTTTCTTTCCACAAACGAGACACGGGAATCAGTCAGAAAAACATCCAACTCATGACAAATACTGGAGAAAGCAAAGAACAGACCGACGATCTTCAGGACCCAAGGCAAACGTCTTCTGTCTGGAGTCAGTTTGTGTTAGAAGGAAACATCCTGACGCAGATCATATCCACCAACTAACAACGACACATCATTACAGTTCCCTCTTGGTGAGTTTCCGGTTAATGTAAAGTGAACAGTAAACGCACCTGTTTGTCTTTGTTGTAGAGATAAACCAGAGCCATTTCCCTGGTGTTCCACGGCAGCTGGTTCTCCCAAATCTTGTTCCTACGTTCATCATCTACAGTTACTGGAACGCAACCTTCAGCCCAGACCTGAAGGTTGATATAAGTTTAATAAGATGAACATAAACCTGGACTGAAAGCTGAACTCTCGTGACATTTGCAGACGATATAAAACTAAAAGTGACTCACCGTTACAGTGTCTTCTGGCCGCAGTGTGAGGTTGTGCTCAAATTCATAGATCAGAGGAGGATCATCGTTAGTTTCTATATGAACTGTCCAGTCCTTCATTTGCTGGTCCTGAGTTAAGAACAGAAAGTGTGTTCAAAACAAAGCACTAATCGCCTTAAACCAAATAAATAATTGTGTGGTCTTAGCAAACGACATCGGTCTGTTTCGTTTAAAAACTGACCCGTCCAGAGTTGTTTTTCAGGCTGAAACTGTGACCCCAGGAGTTCGAACTGTCTATGATCACAGGTGGTTTCCTCTCAGAGAGTTCCTTCTGACGTCTTTTCTCATGGATCTGAGGAGAAGAAGAAAGAGATGAAGAAAGACACTGAACATTATTCATTGTAACGGTGTCCAGCTCTAGTGAAAGAACCACTACATTTTTAAAGGTACTGAAAATATAAGATACTCACCTTTTGTAAAAGCTCATGCTCTTTTTCGTGTCTGTCTTTGGTCTGCAAATCCTCCTTTGTTCAGACAAAAGTCAAAAGTCAAAGAAGAGTTAGTTATTTCCGTCAGTGAGTCAGAATAGACTTTATAAGTTGTGTGCACCACGGCATTTCAAAAAGTCAACGCTAAAAATCTACTCACCGGCTTTGTATTTAAGTTCATCTCTTTTTCAGCTGGACAATCCTGGAACAGACACGTCACCATATTTAATAAAACTATTTCAGGATTTTTGACATTGGGCCTCATTTCCTAGTTATCCAGAGTGTTGTTGATGTCTGGAGATATTTCTTTCTTAAATTCATGCAGTTCTTATATTTGAAGAGTCTAGTGGCGCTAGGCTAGGGCAAGGCTAAAGCATTTCTATGGTATCAGTTAGCCTGCATTAAAAACAGTCTGACCCACTCCACAGTGCACCTGAGGTAAATCACTTATAACACCAGACTAACCATATAAATGTCTGTGTTAATAGAATCATGTTTGAAATATAACTGACCTTGTATCACATGAATTACCGCATTTTGAGGGACTATTTTCTCGCAGATCACTCCGCCGCTGCGTTAGCTTACAGCCACGAAGCTGATGCTGCTCAAATATAAGTTATTTTAAATGATTCTATTAACACAGACATTTATATGGTTAGTCTGGTGTTATAAGTGATTTACCTCAGGTGCACTGTGGAGTGGGTCACACTGTTTTTAATGCAGGCTAACTGATACCATAGAAATGCTTTAGCCTTGCCCTAGCCTAGCGCCACTAGACTCTTCAAATATAAGAACTGCATGAATTTAAGAAAAAATATCTCCAGACATCAACAACACTCTGGATAACTAGGAAATGAGGCCCAATGTCAAAAATCCTGAAATATCCCTTTAAAACATATGATTGAATTTTACACACTGAGGCTTAGACAGAACGAGTCATGATCAATTAATACTAAAATGGAAATATGTTTCTCTAACCTCATCTCCCGCCCGAGGTTTCTGCTTCTCTGCAAAACAAAATGAGGTCCAATTAATACTCAATTGTCCTGCATAACTTTTAACATACCGTGAACTTACGAGAGTTTTGGCGTCTCCTCCATACGATAAATAATAAAACAATGATGAATCCGACTAAAGCGACTGCAGCGACGGCCAAAGCGATGACGACGGGAAGAATCGAAACACGAGCTCCGAACGCCTCATCTGAAACCAGGAAGTACAATACCGATGTAAGACGCCTGACACACTCTGAAAGGGAACTTGTTCAAACTTTAACCTATGTAATTATGTTTGCATTAACTTCTGCATGTTTGAAATACACACTCTGTCTCCCTCGGCAAAGATCAGAACACACTCCCTCACCTGATGATGTCATTAGGTGGTGCTTCTGTAGACATTATCCAAATGTGTTTTGGGGGATAAGGAAGAATAATATGAGGCCCTGTCCACACGAAGTCAAGCTCAGGACTAAACGCAAACATATTTGTTTCAATCCAGTGTATCATTCTTCTTCATTCATTATCATCCCAGAGCTGAAAGATCTCAAATGCCGTTCACGTGGCTCTGTTCTGACGGGGTTTCCTCAACCTTTACTAAAACGATGACATCACAGAGCCAAAGTATCCATAATCTACTCACTTATGATAAGTTTTACTTTGCTTCTCTGCTCCACGAGGTCCCTGAGCCACAGGTGACACGGAGAACAACACGGCAGAGTTCGTCTCCATTCACTCTGTGTTTTAGACAGTCAGACTAAAACTAAATTAAAGTTTTCATGAGACTAAAACTATGACTAAATGTCCAGATATTTTAGTCGACTAAAATAAGACTAAATAAAAATGAAAAGGAGAGACTAAAATCATCCAAACTTCTATTGACCGTCTGAAAGAGCCTCAGATCATGTAAACTCAGCTCTGAGCTTTGTTGATGTGGAGCAGCTCCATGAAGCAGAGGAGCTGATTAAATATGATTATAATGAATATTATAAATGCAAGTCTTTTATTTGTCTTAAATTCAGTCGACTAAATTTACTTGCAATTTAGTCGACTAAATCTAGACTAAATTGAATTACATTTTCGTCAAAAGACTAAGGCTGTATCCGAATGTCCACACTATTCCCTATATAGTGACTATATAGTGGTCACATGTTGTAGGGGCGTCCGAATGTCCAGAGAGAAAAAAGTAGTGCACTCAAAATTTCCCACAATGCATTCTGAAAAGTAGTGAGCAGCGGTGTTCACTACACGGGTCAATATAGCCCACATTGCGTGAGTCGGAAAATGCCTGACAGCAACAGGTCTTTGAACTAAACAACACGACTGAATGAAATCAGCTGTTTCAATCGTGTGTTGTGTATTTATCATGAATAAACGACTTAAATATAAACGGTTATGGTGAAAAATGCTAACGTTTGCTGCTAACCTTTAGCTTGAGCTGTTAAATGACGATAGCTTCCTCTCGAATAATCCAAGCCATTCATGTAAAATCCATGTTAAATATAACGTATCTGACTCGTAATTAGTCCTGTCTCATGAGTTTGGTCTTTATCGCACAAATACATTTTTCCTGGAGTTTAGTGACTATTAGCAGATGTAGTCACTCATTCTGCTGGCGCTCCGGACACCTGGCTCTGACCTACTTGCTGCACGTCTTCTGGAGTGATTTTTTTTCCTTTTAAATTTTTTTTTTTATGATAGTTTTAATTTGAATTTAAATGTAAAATAAAACGCCTGTAAAGTGCCAAAACTGTCGTTCTGTTTAATAAAATAAACATTTGTAACAATAAATAAATTCAGAAAAAAAAAAAAGGAAAAAAGTCTGCACACTGCAGCACGCGTGACGTCACGCAGCTCGGAGAAAGTAGTGCCTTCTGTCCGAATAGCCAACAGAATCAGTGATTATATAGTGCGGGCCTATGTAGTGAATGAGGGGTTAGGGACTAGGGTGGACATTCGGACACAGCCCAGGACTAAAACTAAATTAAAATATGTTGTCAAAATTAACACTGCTGTGCATGCGCCCTCTACATCTTATTCTATTATCAGTGGAAGCGTCACAGCGCCTCACACTGGTGTGGCAGATGAATCGCAGTGGTTTTACAAACATGACTGGTTTCATGTGGAAGCACATATTTACTGAGCTGGTTCTGTGTTTACAGAGAAAGTTTCTGAAATGATAAGCGTTTTGTCTTTGTGTGGATACAGCCTTAATGTTATAGCACCTTCACTGGGCCTGTTACCTGTGGGCTTCCATAAAGGTGAGGGATCACTGCTGTAGAGAGCGCTCTCACCTGTCAGCCTCACACTGTCCTGTAGGGGGCGCTCTCACCTGTCAGCCTCACAGTGTCCTGTAGGGGGCGCTCTCACCTGTCAGTGTCACAGTGTCCTGTAGGGGGCGCTCTCACCTGTCAGTGTCACAGTGTCCTGTAGGGGGCGCTCTCACCTGTCAGTGTCACAGTGTTCTGTAGGGGCGCTCTCACCTGTCAGCTCACAGTGTCCTGTAGGGGGCGCTCTCACCTGTCAGCCTCACAGTGTCCTGTAGGGGCGCTCTCACCTGTCAGCCTCACAGTGTCCTGTAGAGAGCGCTCTCACCTGTCAGCCTCACAGTGTCCTGTAGGGGGCGCTCTCACCTGTCAGCCTCACAGTGTCCTGTAGGGGGCGCTCTCACCTGTCCCCAGTGTCCTAGCGCTCACTGTCCCTCCAGTCCTGTAGGGGCGCTCTCACCTGTCAGCCTCACAGTGTCCTGTAGGGGGCGCTCTCACCTGTCAGCCTCACAGTGTCCTGTAGGGGGCGCTCTCACCTGTCAGCCTCACAGTGTCCTGTAGGGGCGCTCTCACCTGTCAGCCTCACAGTGTCCTGTAGGGGGCGCTCTCACCTGTCAGCTCACAGTGTCCTGTAGGGGGCGCTCTCACCTGTCAGCCTCACAGTGTCCTGTAGGGGGCGCTCTCACTGTCGCTCACAGTGTCCTGTAGGGGGCGCTCTCACCTGTCAGCCTCACAGTGTCCTGTAGGGGGCGCTCTCACCTGTCAGCCTCACAGTGTCCTGTAGGGGGCGCTCTCACCTGTCAGCCTCACAGTGTCCTGTAGGAGAGCGCTCTCACCTGTCAGCCTCACAGTGTCCTGTAGGGGGCGCTCTCACCTGTCAGCCTCACAGTGTCCTGTAGGGCGCTCTCACCTGTCAGCCTCACAGTGTCTGTAGGGGGCGCTCTCACCTGTCAGCCTCACAGTGTCCTGTAGGGGGCGCTCTCACCTGTCAGTGTCACAGTGTCCTGTAGGGGGCGCTCTCACCTGTCAGCCTCACAGTGTCCTGTAGAGAGCGCTCTCACCTGTCAGCCTCACAGTGTCCTGTAGGGGCGCTCTCACCTGTCAGTGTCACAGTGTCCTGTAGGGGCGCTCTCACCTGTCAGCCTCACAGTGTCCTGTAGAGAGCGCTCTCACCTGTCAGCCTCACAGTGTCCTGTAGGGGCGCTCTCACCTGTCAGCCTCACAGTGTCCTGTAGGGGGCGCTCTCACCTGTCAGCCTCACAGTGTCCTGTAGGGGGCGCTCTCACCTGTCAGCCTCACAGTGTCCTGTAGAGAGCGCTCTCACCTGTCAGTGTCACAGTGTCCTGTAGGGGCGCTCTCACCTGTCAGCCTCACAGTGTCCTTAGGGCGCTCTCACCTGTCAGCCTCACAGTGTCCTGTAGGGGGCGCTCTCACCTGTCAGCCTCACAGTGTCCTGTAGGGCGCTCTCACCTGTCAGGTCACGTGTCCTGTAGGGGGCGCTCTCACCTGTCAGCCTCACAGTGTCCTGTAGGGCGCTCTCACCTGTCAGCTCACAGTGTCCTGTAGGGGGCGCTCTCACCTGTCAGCCTCACACTGTCCTGTAGGGGGCGCTCTCACCTGTCAGCCTCACAGTGTCCTGTAGGGCGCTCTCACCTGTCAGCTCACAGTGTCCTGTAGGGGCGCTCTCACCTGTCAGTGTCACAGTGTCCTGTAGGGCGCTCTCACCTGTCAGCCTCACAGTGTCCTGTAGGGGGCGCTCTCACCTGTCAGCCTCACAGTGTCCTGTAGGGGCGCTCTCACCTGTCAGCCTCACACTGTCCTGTAGGGGGCGCTCTCACCTGTCAGCCTCACAGTGTTCCTGTAGAGAGCGCTCTCACCTGTCAGTGTCACAGTGTCCTGTAGGGGCGCTCTCACCTGTCAGGCTCACAGTGTCGTCACTGTCAGGGGCGCTCTCACCTGTCATGTCACAGTGTCCGTAGGGGGCGCTCTCACCTGTCAGTGTCACAGTGTCCTGTAGGGGGCGCTCTCACCTGTCAGCCTCACAGTGTCCTGTAGGGGCGCTCTCACCTGTCAGCCTCACAGTGTCCTGAGTGGAGGTGTTGGTGGAGCTCTGGGTCACTCTGCAGGTGAAGGAGCCGCTGTGCTTCACAGTCAGTCTGCTGCTGACTTAGAGAGGCCCCCGGGACCAGGCCGAGGGGGGTCTGAGAGGGGCCCCTCGTCAGCAGAGAGGGCCCTTCCTTCAGAGTCCAGCCACTGCAGCTCCGGCAGTGGATACCAGCCCTCAGATTGACACCGCAGCTCCACCGCTGATCTCCACACATGCACCGCCTCCACAGACACCAGCGCTGAGGAGCCCAGGGCCACTGCAGGAGACACAGCAGTGAGTTCATTACTTGAATAGAAGTAAAAAATTATACGGCCACCTTTTACGATTTTCTTCAGAGCCTTTATGGCAGAGGTGGGGAAGCTCGGGCCTCAGGGCTGTATTCAGCTCACGAGACCATCTGTCCAGGCCCATAGACGTGATGATCCTCCTCAGTCCTACCTCAGCGTTGTATGAACTAAAGAATGTGTGTTGCTTTATTGTAGGGCCCTTGGAGAACTTTACAAAACTACATTTGGCCCTTGATGTGAAAAAGGTTCCCCAGCCCTGCTTAATGGGGAAAGTAAAGAGTTAGAAATAACCATATGCAGCCGTGAAAGTAGCTCACCCTTTGGGCCCTCCTGCTCTATAGTGTTTGTTTCCCTCTGCTGTAAACTTACCCACGTGTAACCTCACAGTGGAGTCTATTCCCAGTTCGGGCACGAAGCACCTGTAGGTCCCGTCGTCACTGACGCCCACACTCGTCAGTTTGAGGGAGATGTTTCCGTGTTTGAGCTCGTCCGTGAACAGCGTCGCTCTCCCCGCGAAGGCCGGGTTCCTCAGCACCGTCAGCTCCAAGGACGATCTCCACACGAACACGAACGCGAACTTGGGGTCGAGGTCCGGGCGGCTCCACTCCAGCGTCTGACCGGACACGTCTCTGGGAGGACGAAACAGACACGGCAAAACCACGTCGTCCCCCACGGAGGCGACCACAGCGCGGGGCGACCAGAGGGACTGTCCTGGAAGAAAAGCCCAGCAATGATCAGTTAGAATGAGAAGATTTAATAAGTGCCTTTATATTTACCTGAACAATGGTGAGTTTGCAGCAGAAAGCAGCAGGTCAGAGCACAGAGGACTCGGAGAGGAGCTGCCATCTTTCAGATCTGTGAGGAGAAACATCAGGTCAGTGTGAACGAACCTGGATCTAATAAACACCCAAAAACATCCATGTTCTTCCGGGTTACAGAGACACCAGTCTGAGCAGAGAAGCCCAGACTTCCTCCTCCAGCTGTTCAGGGGGTCCCGGGGCGTCCCCAGCTCAGAGACATTGTCCCTCCAACGTGTCCTGGGTCTTCTGCCTTTCTAACGGGCTGATGCAGAGGACGAGGAACACTCTTCTCCATGGTCCTCACGGCGGGGGCTGACATTACTGTAATACCACCCCTGGTGGCCGGGGGCGACTCCAAAGACACTTAAAGAGTACCTAAACGGGCCAAAGCCTTTCCCCACCCACAAACAAAAGTCAAAAAGTGCTGTGAAAGAGGCGGTCTCTGAAGTTTGGGGGTGACATGCGGGGGTGAGTGTGTGGGCCTTTGCATTGGCACAATCACAGCAGACTGATTACGTGGGAGGGACTTGGTTATAAACCACAGGTACAGGGGCAGGACAATGGGCGGCACCTGATGACGATGTGTGGAGCTGGTGCGGCTTATGACGTTCTGTGGAGGCCGTGGACACGTCTCCAGCCAATCAGGAAATTCTAATTTAGTAGCAGAGTTTACCCTGAAGGGGCGCAACCCATTTGTTTTCAGGCCAAAGTTAGGATTTAACACATGTTTGCGCTATAATGTCAGAATAATGTCAGGGACCAGTGGACAACACTATGAGACACCCATTGAGACAGTTTATCAGTAAAAAAAAACTTGATTTGGTGTTTAGTTGCTCTTTAAACATGTTTCCAATGAACACTTTGCACCTCCCACACACCGATTAACCTCTTAACCCCCAAAGTGACAGAAACTCTCTCAGAACTGAAGCCAACATAAAATCACGACTCAGTGGAGAAAAGGCTCTTACCTTGGGAGTTTCTTGTCGAGTTATAAAGAAGAAGCTCTGAAACATGGACTGCAGCTCACATGAAGTGGATACTTTCACTTTCTCCTCTCCTTAATCCCTCTGACATTTGATCTGTGAGTAACGGGATAAAAATAAACTGTTGCTACAGCAGAGTCTGTGACAGAGAGAGAGTCAGACGGGAACTTGGTTTGAGGCGTTTCTTTTATAAGTAATTGATCCTTTAACCTCTTAACCCCGGCCGCACATTTTCTCCAGTGAGGCTGGATCTAAATCTAAAAGCTTCTTGAAAGACGTGTCAACATAGCAACAAGAATGAGACGAAAACGAGGATGAAAAAAGTCACAAAAACAGTGTTGAAAATGCAACAAAAAGCAACAAAAGAGCAACCGAAAAGTGACAATAATCTGTCAAAATTGTGAGAAAAGTAATAAAAATGTGACAAAACATATGGCAAAAAGTGACAAAACGTAAATGGACTCAACTATAGTGTTTTTCTACCTTTATCAGGCCCAAAGCGCTTTACTGTAAGGAACCATTCACTCTCTCATTCATACACCAGTGTACACAGACACTGGAGCATGGTGGGTAAAGTGTTTTGCCCAATGACACAACGAAACCCCGACCCGTGACCTTCCGATCACGAGACGACCCGCTCCACCACCTGCACCACCGTCGCCCCACAACACGACAACAACATGAGGAAAAAGATCCTTCTAGATCTGGGTCTTAGCTTTCAAATGAGGCGGTACTCTGGCCTGTAGCGGTTACCTTTTAGATTTAGGTAAAGCCAAACGGGAGAAGGTTCAGGCGGGGTTAAGAGGTTAAGGGAGGTGAAGCAGGGAGAGACGTTCAGCACATTGTCAGAGACTCGAACCCATCATGGTCAGAACAGTGTGTCGTAAAAACACAGTCTTTTCAGTCAAATACAAAGATCTGCCTTTAGTTGTGTTTCTGCACGTCAACACCAGAGGGCAGTATTGTTCCAGACACAACAAACACAGCTGATACGTTACAAAAGGACTTTTATTACTAATCTTTATAGACTTTGAGTCGCCCTTTATTCATTTTACATCGACAGATACAATACAATAAAACAGGCTTGTGTCATTATAACTAGTGTTTATAAAAGCACAAAATAACAGTGTAAAACAGTGCATTAAATCCATTATAGAGCATTTATAATCTCCAGTTCGGCTTACCCAAATCTAAAAGCTTCTCAGCAGTGCAACGCCTCATCTAAAAGAAGCCAAACTTAAGAGGTAGATAGATAGATAGATAGATAGATAGATAGATAGATAGATAGATAGATAGATAGATAGATAGATAGATAGACAGATAGACAGATAGATAGATAGATATGAGATAGATAGATAGATAATAGATAGATAGATAGATAGATAGATAGATAGATAGATATAGATAGACAGATAGATAGATAGATAGATCAGATAGATAGATGACAGATAGACAGATAGATAGATAGAAGATAGACAGATAGATAGACAGATAGATAGATAGATAGATAGAAGTAACAGATAGATAGATAGAAGATAGACAGATAGACAGATAGATAGATAGATAGATAGATAGATAGACAGATAGATAGACAGATAGATAGATAGATAGATAGATAGATAGATAGATAGATAGACAGATAGATAGATAGACAGATAGACAGATAGACAGATAGATAGACAGATAGACAGATAGATAGACAGATAGACAGATAGATAGATAGATATAGATAGATAGATAGATAGATAGATAGATAGACAGATAGACAGATAGATAGATAGATAGATAGATAGATAGACAGATAGACAGATAGATAGATAGATAGATAGATAGACAGATAGACAGATAGACAGATAGATAGACAGATAGACAGATAGATAGACAGATAGATAGATAGATAGACAGATAGACAGATAGATAGACAGATAGACAGATAGACAGATAGACAGATAGATAGACAGATAGACAGATAGATAGATAGATAGATAGATAGATAGATAGACAGATAGACAGATAGAATAGAAGATAATAGACAGATAGACAGATAGATAGACAGATAGATAGATAGATAGATAGATATAGATAGATAGATAGATAGATAGATAGATAGATAGATAGATAGACAGATAGACAGATAGATAGACAGATAGACAGATAGATAGATAGATATAGATAGATAGATAGATAGATAGATAGATAGATAGACAGATAGACAGATAGATAGATAGATAGATAGATAGATAGATAGACAGATAGATAGACAGATAGACAGATAGACAGATAGACAGATAGATAGACAGATAGACAGATAGATAGACAGATAGACAGATAGATAGATAGATATAGATAGATAGATAGATAGATAGATAGACAGATAGACAGATAGATAGATAGATAGATAGATAGATAGACAGATAGACAGATAGACAGATAGATAGACAGATAGACAGATAGATAGACAGATAGATAGATAGATAGACAGATAGACAGATAGATAGACAGATAGACAGATAGACAGATAGACAGATAGATAGACAGATAGACAGATAGATAGATAGATAGATAGATAGACAGATAGACAGATAGATAGATAGATAGACAGATAGACAGATAGATAGACAGATAGATAGATAGATAGATAGATAGATAGATATAGATAGATAGATAGATAGATAGATAGATAGATAGATAGATAGATAGATAGATAGATAGATAGATATAGATAGATAGATAGATAGATAGATAGATAGATAGATAGATAGATAGATAGATAGATAGATAGATAGATAGATAGATAGATAGATAGATAGATAGATAGATAGATAGATAGATAGATAGATAGATAGATAGATAGATAGACAGATAGATAGATAGATAGATAGATAGATAGATATAGATAGATAGATAGATAGATAGATAGATAGATAGATAGATAGATAGATAGATAGATAGATAGATAGATAGATAGATAGATAGATGCTTTATTGTCAGATACAAGGATCCGAAATTTGTTTTACAGTTCAGCAGCTCCATAAAAATACAACAAGACATACAGATATAAGACAATTCACAAAGACATTATAAACAATTGTCCGCTCGCTATAACACACTTTGATTTTATGACTTAAGATCCTCGTTTAGTTTCAGGATGGACTGATGGACAAAAGAGTTCCTCAATCTGACTTTATTAAAATGTGGCACACGGTACCGCCGCCCTGATGGTAACAGCGCATAGTCGAGGTTCAGAACATGGCTGGGGTCTGAAGTGATGTTCTTAGCCAGTCGCAGTGTGTTGTTATGGTACGCGGCCTCGTACAGTCCATCCCGGGGCTGTCCTACAATCTTTGAGCAGATTTTAATCAAGTGTCTCAGTCCAGATTTAGCAGTGACAGAGAGACAGCTGTACCACACAGCGTTACAGTATTGCAGGACACTGAGAATCACAGAAGTGAAGAACAGAAGCAGCACCTGACGAGACGCTCCAAAGGACCGCAGGCGACGGAGGAAATAACCGATAAACATTTGTAACTTTATTTCATTTTTTTTAAGATAAAAAGGACAAAATATGGTTTAAAACAGATGTGATCAGGACACTCATTTGAACTAACTATTTATTTTTTTCTAATTTTTCTATAAAAGCTAACGTTAAAATAAAGTGATCATAAAAACATACACAAAAAATTCCCCATGTGACAAATAACCCCGAGTGTCCAAGCTTAAAACAAACGGCTTTAGCATGTTAGCTCTAAAACGGCTAAGCTAACGTCTGTGTCTTTCAGATCAGTGTCTTTTGTTTAAAGCTCTAACATTAAAGTTTGTGTCTCTCCTCATGTCTTCGGTCCAAATGAGAAAATCATTATTGGAATAGAAGAATAAAACCAATACACCTGTTATATATCAGTACCCGCAGACAGCGCCCTCTAGTGTGGCTATAAAAGCAATGTGACATATGAATGTGTTCCTGCACGAGGGATAGTTTATGGAATAACTGCGATGATGGTGTTAATAGAATCATTTTAACCATTTTGCATTTAAAATAACTTATATTTGAGCAGCATCAGCTTCGTGGCTGTAAGCTAACGCAGCGGCGGAGTGATCTGCGTGAAAATAGTCCCTCAAAATGCCGTAATTCATGTGATACAAGGTCAGTTATATTTCAAACATGATTCTATTGACACAGACATTTATATGGTTAGTCTGGTGTTATAAGTGATTTACCTCAGGTGCACTGTGGAGTGGGTCACACTGTTTTTAATGCAGGCTAACTGATACCATAGAAATGCTTTAGCCTTGCCCTAGCCTAGCGCCACTAGACTCTTCAAATATAAGAACTGCATGAATTTAAGAAAAAAATATCTCCAGACATCAACAACACTCTGGATAACTAGGAAATGAGGCCCAATGTCAAAAATCCTGAAATATCCCTTTAAAGCGAGCAAATGTTTTCCAGTTTTTACCCAAATCTAAAAGCTTACAGCCTGTAGGCCAGGGTGACGCCTCATTTGAACATTTTCGGTGGGTTTTAGTCACGTTTTCGTTATGGTTTTGCAACAAAACAAAAGTAAAATTTGACAACAAAAACAAGGAAGAAACTTGAGTTTAGATGAGTTTTGTAGGTCTTAGCTTTCAAATGAAATGTTAGTCTGTGAGCTCCAGTCGAGAAGCTTTTAGGTTAAAACTGGTGAAAATGTGGTTAGTTATGGTGGGTAAGTAAAGATGCTGTGGTTTCGTGTTTAATACTTGATGTCGGGTGTAAAAACTTCAGCAGTGGAGACATGTCTGTGTTCATAAAAGTCGGAGAGTTTATCCTGAAGCTAAAAGCAAACATGTAATAAAAAAACAGATGCTTGTTTTTGAAAAGATGTGTTCATATTTTCACTCATTTTATGATTAAAATTCATCCAAACTCTCCTTTATGAACACAGACGTCTCCTCCACTATTTACATATTTAACACGCAGAAAGTATCTACAGGAACTCACTTTCCACCACAGAATCTTAATAACATATACTTATTTGAACAGGTCTAGTCAAAGGAAATGAACAGGAAGTTCACAACTTCAGGTCAACGGAATTAACATCAAGCAACAAAACAATCAGGAGACAGATCAAGTAAAAGGTTTTCTATCCTGAAGGTTAAATTTCTGGTTCAGCACAAGGTTTAGCACAAGTCTCACTGCTGCCAACGTCAACTTAATTCACCAAAGTTCATAAAAATCATCCCTGTTTTAAGGGTTTCTGACACAAAGGGAGAGAAGGTGAAGGGCATGGAGAGACATACAGCACATTGTTGGAGCTGAGACTCAGACCTGTGTCGTTGGATCAAAATAGTTTGTCGTAAATACGCAGCTGCACAAAGAAATAAGTCATTTCAGTCAAATACATAGATCTGTATTGAGTTGTGTTCCTGCACGTCGACACCAGAGGGCGGTATTGTTCCAGATACAGCAGACACGCAGCTGAAACATTACACACATACACTTTTATTCCTAACCTTAACCTCCACTTTAACTGAGCGCATTTTCTCCAGATCGGCTTCACCCAAATCTAAAAGTTTCTTGAAAAAAAGTGACAAAAACGAGAAGAAAACGAGGATAAAAACGCAATGAAAAAGTGGCAAAAATTCAGCTGGAAAAGTGATTTATAAAAACTCAATGACAAAATGGCTTATAGGATGGAGAAAATGTGCTAACGTGGGGTTAAGAGGTTAATTACAATAAAAAGTCTTTATTTCCATCATAGACTGTGGGTCATTCTTTATTAATTTTTACATTGACAGATTAAAACAACATAAGCTTCAACAATAAAACAAGTTACAGTCATTACATCATTACATCAACAAGAGGTTATTTTCACATCTTTTATTCTCTCTTAAAAGCACATTAGATCAGGGTTAAAACAGTGCATACAATCCATTACAGTGTAACTTATAAAACATTTTAGTCAGATTAGTGTCATTTTATGAAATATTTACAAAACTTTCAATTACAAAAGTGCATCGACGTTCAATACAAAAATATTATTTAGTAACTTCAACTCACAGTAAAGACTTACCCTTGTGTATTCAAAGTATTGTTAGTGTTCAGTTATCTTAGCCACAACATTTATTCACTATTTGGCACAAAGAACACACAGATCAACATGAACTGACAAAAGCAGCATATTCTCATGTGTATGATCTGTTAACGCTTCATTTACACCAAATCCGTTATATACAGTTATGTGACGTATTCTTCCTCACACAGAGTCTGATACAGTCTTCAGTAAAATTACAAGCTTTAAGTATGTTCGAGTAAGAAATAAGTAAAAAATGCTGTGGACAGAGTTTGGGCTTTAGCAGAGTCCTGTGTAGGGCCTGATGTTAATGTAAAGCCTTGTTGTTTCTTGTCTCACAGAAATATGGAAAACTATGTTCCTTTCAAAGCGTGCTGGGGAATGGGGAGAGTGCTTTTGGGCCGTCAGATTAAAATAATGAATCAATAATAGACTCCCATAGTTGTGCTACTCCAGGCCTGAAGGCTTTACCTGCAGCAGGAGCCTGGGCTGTTCCAGATGCCTCCTATGGACAGGTGTTGCAAATTAGCAGTTTTGCTATAACACTAAAAACAATGTATCTCGTTTGTCCAATGCAGTTGTTATGTCCATATCAAATAAACTAATAATAATAATAATAATAATAATAATAATATGAATGAAGCGTAATTATCATGGAAATCCATCAAATGAACTTTCGCACCAAGCTTTTAATTCATTGTTCGGCTTTACCCAAATCTTCTCAACTGGAAAGCAACAGTGTAACGCCTCATTTGAAAGCTAAGACTTACAAAAGTGATTGGAACCTTTTTTCTAAACGTCGTCACCACGTTGTCGCTTTTTAGGTCAATTTTTTTTTGCGTTTTCATCCTTGTTTTCGTCGCTATTTTGATGCTTTTTTTCCTAGAAGCTTTGGGTAATTTGGGTAAAGCCAAACTGGAGAAAATGTGCTCTGTTCCAGCGCTTGAGCTCAAGCTGGTGCAGTCGAGTCCAGCGGAGTGAAGTGTCCGCACGAGTGAAGAGAAGAAGGAAAAAGGCAGGTGAAAGGTAGAAAAGAGGACAAATAATACATGTTTCATCTCCAGTCGGTGCTGACTGTGGAGTTGTATCTGGCTCAGACTGTGTGTGCAGTCTGAGCCAGCTCACACAGTCTGAGCCAGCTCACACAGGCTGAGCCTGCTCCACCACCCCACCAGTCTGAGCCAGCTCACACAGTCTGAGCCCTCACACAGTCTGAGCCGTCACACAGTCTAGAGCCCAGTCTGAGCCAGCCACACAGTTGAGCCACTCACACAGTCTGAGCCTGCTCACACAGTCTGAGCCTGCACACACAGTCTGAGCCAGCTCACACAGTCTGAGCCAGCTCACACAGTCTGAGCCAGCTCACACAGTCTGAGCCAGCACACACAGTCTGAGCCTGCTCACACAGTCTGAGCCAGCTCACACAGTCTGAGCCTGCACACACAGTCTGAGCCAGCACACACAGTCTGAGCCAGCTCACACAGTCTGAGCCTGCTCACACAGTCTGAGCCAGCACACACAGTGTCTGAACCAGCACACACAGTCTGAGCCAGCTCACACAGTCTGAGCCTGCACACACAGTCTGAGCCAGCACACACAGTCTGAGCCAGCTCACACAGTCTGAGCCTGCTCACACAGTCTGAGCCTGCACACACAGTCTGAGCCAGCACACACAGGCTCAGACTGTGTGAGCTGCGGCCGTGGGAAAACACAAAGTGTTAGAAAATGGTTATTTCGAGCTATAATTCCGTAGACGATGGGGCCGGTCTAAATCTAGGCAAGGCAAGGCAAATTTATTTATACCGCGCATTTCATACACAAGGCAACTCAATGCGCCTACAAATTCCGGGGCCGAAATGACGTCCCAGCGCGGCCCTGGTTCCTTTTGTTTGGCTTGGACAGGTAAAGCATATTGTTAGTGTTTAAAATCAACAGTTAAAGGTGCATTATGCAACTTTTATGTGGAAAAGAAAAGTTGAAATTCCTTCAGCCGCTGGGTCACTACAAAGTCAAATACGCACAAATCTAAACTTATGTTTCCACATAAATGTTGCATAATGTTGCTTTAAGGTTAAGGTTGTACTTTACTGTAGGGCTGCACAATATGTGATACGGCGGTGCAATATTATGTGTGTCTGCGTAGGTTTCCCCTACCACTAAAAACATGTACAATAGGCCAGGATGAATGAGAGTGCACATGGGGGATGACGGATGGAAATTAGCCCAAGGCCCATTCACTCTCTCATTCATCCAATGTACTGGAGGCACAACGACAGTGTTCACCTGCGGGAGCTGGGGTTCAAACCCTGGAGCTTCCGATCATGAGACGACCCGCTTTACCACCTGTGCCACCTTTGCCCCACACAGATCCGAGCAGAAGTCATTAAAAAACACAAAAGGATCAAAACAAGGGTCAAATTTAACTAAATTAAGAAATGTTTAACTAAAACTGAACTTATACACATTTTGAAGTTCTGTTCATTGTTTGTTTTTGGCTGAGTTTGTGTCGACCTCAGTCAGACGAAGACTTTAGTGATGTTGCGATATATTGTGCAGACCCGTAGCAGTGGGCGACGCCAGTGCCGCCAGGCTCATGGTCAGAAACACCTGGCCGGAGGAATCACCTATTGTACATGTTTTAGTGGTGGGGGAAACCGGAGGAAACCTACACAAATGAGAGAACATGCAAACTCCACATAGAAAGACACAAAACCGTTAAAACCGTTAAAACCGAAGGTCGACCCATATGGGTTTTTCTGAGGCCGATATTCTAAACTGTAAAATGTGACTTCAGAGGGAACTTGTTTCAAAGACATAAAACATATACAATAGGAGAACAAACTTGTGACCGATGTTCAGTGTGATGTTTGTCTGCTTCTCTGAGGCCGAGGGAGTTGAGGAACGACTCATTTTAAGGCTGTTTCCAAAGCAAAAACGAGAAGTCTCCATCACTCTTGGCTTTGGGCGAAATCGGTCAACCTGAAGTTAAACTAAGACACTTCATTTCCTCTGCAGATTAGCTTAGACCCAGTGGAATAATGATATTTAGTAATGATTACATGTTAAATATTTGATGTAGGGTGTAAACACTTCAATGGAGGAGACGTCTGTGTTTATAAAAGTCGTAGAGTTTGTCCTAAGAGTAAGTATCATCTACAGGAACTTTACAAAATATGCTTATTCGATTCTGTTAAGAGGAAATGAACAGGAAGCTCACAACTTCAGGTCAACAGAATTCCAAAACTTATCTGGCGACGGATCAATCAAAAAACCTTTTTATCCTGAAGGTTCAAATTCTGGTTTAAAATATCAGTTAACTCCTCTACCTCCCCATCGGTGTTGTCCTGTTTCTCTCTGTTCTCTCCCTGAGCTTCTTGTGTCTGATCCAGAGCTTTGACCATCGCCACCGGGACGTTCACCTTCACCTCATCTGAAACCTGATGCAGCTCAGGAAGAATAGCTGCTTCTGGACGTTTATTCTCTTTTTCCGCCTGTTTTTTCACCATCTCCAGCTGCCCTTTCCTTTGAGACGCTTCCACAATCCCAGTCTCTAAAGTCTTTATTTTTTCTTCCAGAACCTTAACTGTTTCCTCGCACTCCTTCTTCTGTTCCTGCAGGTTTTTAATACACACTTGTTGCTCCTCTTTTTTGCTCTTGTCCATACGATCAAATGGGCCAAAATGCCTGTTCTTCTCCACAGCTATCTGAGAGTTCGTCAGATTAATCATCTCCTGGGTTTTCTCTTTGAGCTTCATTAAGAACTCTTTTGTCTCACTCAGTTTGTGGATCACATCTTCAACAAACTTCAGATCATCCTGTATCTTCTCCAGGTTCTCCTTGTGCTCAGACGACTTTGCTTCACTTGTAACTTCTTCTTCTTCAGGTTTGATCATCTTCTCCTTTTCTTCATTTTCTCCGAGCTCCATGTCTTTATTTTCTGACCTCTTTCCTGGAAATAAGAAGGAACTCTTTGGTCGACAGAAAACTGAGAAAAGCCTTCATTGATTCATGAGACATTCTTACTGTCTAAAAGTTTAAACTTCCACACGACAAACGCCACAGCAGCCGCGAGGAGGAGGAGGAGCCCGAGAGTGAAGAAGGTCCAGGCCACAGAGCAGGAAGAAACCTCCAGGAACTCACCTGAAATAATCCCACAGTAAAGCTGCCATTCTGTGATGTGGCAGATGTTTAGCCTGAGTCTGACCTGTGATCCTGATCTGATTCTCTCTGCTCTGCCTGGTCTCCTGATGCCTCACTCTGCAGGTGAAGCTGTTCCCAGGGCTCTGCTCCACAGAGAGTCTGCTGCTGACACTGAAGGTCTCCTCGTTCACTCCTCTCTGAGCCTCTGTCCTCGCTCCGGTCAGGACCGTCCCCTCAGAGTCCAGCCAGACCAGCTCCGGCTCCGGGAACCAGCCCCTGGACTCACAGCGCAGCTCAGGAGACCCCGAGTGGTCTTTGGTCAGACTCACGGAGACAGGAGACACCGACACTGGAGACACCAGGGAAATATGATTGATGATTGAGTTTTTATTTCGAGCTACACAAAAGGCACAAAAGCCAAAAAAAGAAAGAAAAAAATATATAATAAAAGAAAAAATAATTAACATTCTGGCTCGAAAAGGAGTGGGAAGAAGACAAGCTTATTGACTCCAACCCCTGTTCATAAACTTAAATAACAATATATAACAATAACACTGTTTAGTTCTTATCTTACAAAACGATTAACAATTAAGTTGGTTACATATTAACAGATGCAACAATGCATTATATTAGGTCAACATTCACAGTATCTTATACGTTATAACAAGTGTATAATTTTGTTTCCTATACCGAATTTATTACCATGTTGGTATTACTGTTATTCACCATCACCATTCACCAAACACGGTGAGGCTGCGTTTCAGTTTCATGCAGCTAAAATCTGGAACAGTCTTCATGAGGATGTGAGACAGGCCTCAACTCTGACAATGTTCAAATCCAGGCTGAAAACAGCTCTTTTTACCCGTGCATATGAAACTGAAAGTATTTTATCTGCACTCTTGCCTTTTGCTGTCATTGATTAACTTTATGTTGATGTTTTATTGATTAATTTGATCTGTTTTCTTGTAATTTTTTTCTGCAACTGTGAAGCACTTTGAATTACCTTGTGTATGAATTGTGCTCTACAAATAAACTTGCCTTGCCTTGCCTTGCCATTACAGCCCATATAAGATTACTCTGTATCAAAGTGTTTGAATGATATATAACATACTCCACTTTTATTCATGAAAGATACAATAATCGCAGACTGATTGATGCTCATGATAACCAGATTAATCTTAATGATGTGTGTTAAAAAGGAGTCGGGGCTTTTCTTTTTTCTTTCCTGTGTCTGGACCTGCTGCCAGAGGGGAGCAGCCCCCGAGCAACAGGACCATCATTTGTTAAGTGTCCTATACTATGCATTAAAAGAGACAAGTTTTAGGAGTCTGCTGCCAGAAGAGGCTTTCCTCGAGCTGTCTGCATGTCTGCCCTGTACTACGAGTTATGTTGAATGCGGAGTACATGGATATGTGCATGTTTTACTTCTAAGAATTTAATTCCATTATATTACCTTCAGCATCAATAACAGTACCGTTGTCTGAATCGATTAAGTTTGATTCTAACAATAATATATAGGCTATTGGGTATTAATCCTAGACTGTTACAGTTAAAGTTTAAAGTTAAAATAATGATGATAATAACACAACAGCAATAGCAATAACAATGGCAATAACAATTACAATTACTCCACCTGATTAATTCTTATACTAATATGACACAGTACCATATTAATAGCTATCATTATTAAGAATAAAGAAAACAAGAGAAAGAAAACAAAACAAAGAAAATAGAACAAAGACATATAGTTAATGTAAGATATTACTAATACAATATAATCACTTACTTATTCCTTGTTTACTGAATTACATGTTATATCCTCTTACAATAATAATAACCACCATAATGATAATAATAATAATACCAATATCAATAATATCAATAATAACAACTGCAATAGTATAATAGTAACAACAATATACTTCATCATTAGCTAGATTTGACCTTTAAAGTACACAGCACTTTGTAACACCCATTAACAATCAAGTACCCATTTCCTCCTTCTGGTACAATGACCATACCATTTTTTTATATCTTGATTTGAAATGATGAATATTTGGACATTGTTTAAATTCTGCCCCCAATTTGTTCCAGAGTTTAACTCCACATACAGACACACACATACTTTTCCTAGTGGAAGACACTGCTTGAACCTTAAAGTTATCACACCCCCTCAGGTTATATCCCCTTCTGTGCGTGCAAAAAGCATTTGTATCCTTGCAGGTAGCACATTTTTGTTGGCTTTAAACAGAGGTTGGGCAGTAGAGAAATCAACTAAATCATGCATTTTTAACAGTTTAGACTGCAGAAATAATATATTAGTGTGATCACAATATCCTACTTTGTGTATAATTCTTACAGCCCGTTTTTGGAGTATAACAAGGGGGTGTAATGATGATGAAGTAAACTCCCCCATCTTCACATACTGTTGTCTCCCAGTTAAATAGCTTTGAATCCAGCTCAAAGCCACTCCCCTTATGCCATATCTGTCTAATCTTTTAATAATATAGAATGATTTAGTGTATCAAATGCTTTTTTCAAGTCAATGAATATTCCAGCTGCATGTTTCTTTCCCTCTAAGCTATTAGTAATCTCTTCTATTGCATCAATGATGGCCATTGAAGTTGACCTTGCTGCTCGAAACCCGTACTGACCTTCATTAATTAGTTTATGCTTATCTATGAAATTATCCATTCTACTGTTATAAAGTTTCTCTAAGATTTTGGAAAACTGGGGAAGCAGAGAGACAGGTCTGTAGTTAGTGAAGATGTGTTTGTTCCCATTTTTATGTATAGGTATAACTTTAGCAATTTTCATTTTATTTGGAAATGTTCCTGTTTGAAACGATAAGTTGCATATGTAGGTTAATGGTTTCACGATACTATATATGTAAGGGATAATGCACGACGAGGTGTCCATTATCAGAAATAACTGGACTCCGCGGAGGCGTGAAGGTTGTCACATACTTTATAGAAATCGTTTTGTATAGTGTCCGTGCGCTCAGTGAGTTTCCTCTTCTCTTCTTTTAGAATATCCACCTCACCTTGCGTGAACTGCAGGCTTGTTTTCAGTTCTTGTATGTCCTTTAACTGTAAATCCAAACGGGTGTTTGTTGATTCCATGATGATTTTTATGAATCCTTTGAAGTTCTCCTGTTGTTGTTGTATTATTTCCCTGAACATGTCCCTCTGCTGCTCCATGAGTTCCTCAGTCGCCGTCTCTGCCTGCCAGGGTTTCGGCATTTGATTTACAAAACCAGTTGACAAAGGTTTTCAGCTTTTCAGAGCTATCGCTAACACAGCTAGCGATGACACAGCAGTACAACACAGCGCTCACTTCCCAAATAACAAAAAGACTTCAGTATCTAATATGAAATCTGCCATCAGGATTAAATTAACAGGACTAAACAACTTCGTCATAAATAGTAAATAAACAAAGCCAGTGTGTCCTGACTCACCGACGTGCAGCGTGACCTCTGCTCTCGTGTCCATCTGTGGGATGAAGCAGTGGTACGTTCCTGCGTCGCTCAGCCTGACTCTGCTCAGCGTCAGAGACATGTCTCCGTACGCCAGCCCGCGCTCCGACAGACGGGTGCGGCCCAGATACAGAGAGTTCTGGTCGATCAGCAGGTCCAGGCCGTCACGGCGGATGTGGACGTAGCGTGGCTTCAGGTCGTGCCGCGCCCACTCCACCACCAGGTCCTTAATGTTTTTAACAGACTCTAGTTCACAGGGCAGAGTCACTTCACTGCCCACGGGGACGACGAGGGGCTGAGACGGGACGACCAGAGTCTGACCTGTTAAAGATATGGGAATGTTGATATGAAGAAGTTTAGAAGTATCTTTGAATTAAAATGTTACTAGAAACTTTTGTGTTTGACAGCGGAATTTGCATCTGCAAATGTTGATATTGTTGAATTTGCAGAATGGGCACAAAATGGGCAGAAAAATGCAGAAGGTGTAATTTTACTGAACCTGCACAAATTGTAGAAATTGCACAACAGGAGGAAACATTTGATGAAAACCATGATTTTCACAGAAGCCCCATTATAGGTCAATGGGAAAAAATGGCAGAAATCCGTCCAATTGCGTAAAAAACTGAAATAGCAGAATTCCCCAAAGAAACAGCACAATTTTCCCAAACATGTGGAACGTTTTGAGGTATAAGGATTCTGCAGTCAATCAGTTAGCCAGGTGAGTGACCTCAGGGCCATGAAACAGCTTATTATAAAGTTAAAAAAAAATGAAAGTAGAGGTGGACGGTGGGTCCATATGACAGCTTCTTACCCCCAGGCCTCAGTAAGTCTGTTTACGGCCCTGTTTGAACTATTTTCTATGCATAATAGTCATGTTAGATACTTTATATCATTATCATCAAATTATTTAGTCTTTCTGTTGCGATGATACAACCCATACAAAACAACTGAGGGTCAAATATTGCAGCTGTGACACAGAATGGAAACTGTGGATAAATAAATAACTTTTATAAGTCTAGATAAGCTCAATGTCGACCTTATCAGAACCAGGAAACAATCATTAACGTGGTTCTGCTTTAACAATGATATATCTCTTAGAGACACCTGTTCTAAAGAGTGACTTACTGCAGCAGAAGTGCGTCTGCAGGACGAGCACGAGGACAGAAAACACCAGAGGCTTCTCCACATTCATTATTACTGAGACAGATCTGAGAATGAAACATCAGTCATTATTAATGGACTGACCTGTGACGGTGCAGAAACAGTGACGTCAAAGTTTAGCTGATCATAAACTATAGAGTTTATATACAAAAGTGGGTTAAGCACAGTGTGCGAAATACCCGTCAATATTCAGGGGGTCCCCATCCCCGAGTTGTTGTGCAATACAGATTAACATTTTCTCAACATAGCAACTCTTTTATTTACAGTCAAAATCCTGCGTGCTTGTCCCATAGCTTCTCTCCAGTCCCTCCTGCGTCAGCTCCGCCTCTGTGAGCTGCTGGAGCCTCACACTGACAGAGATACAGACTATAGACATAACTGAAGTTATAACTTAAGCCAGGACTCCTGTACTACTTTTGTAATGCGCTCACACACATGACACCCCAGACACACAGAGGCGTAGTTTGCCATAAGGCAAGGCAGGCAGCTGCCTGGGGCCCCAAGCCAGCAGGGGCCCCCAGAGGGCCAACAGATTTGACAGAAATGACCAAGAGAATGAAGTCACTGCACCAGCATTGACAAGGTGCAACGACAGTTGTCCGTCGCATACTCCCTGAAAGAGCCCCATGAGCGCCCCTCCCCCACCTGCTTCTCAGAGGGGAAGGAGAGAGAGAGAGAGACAGCGCAAACCCACGTGTTGGTGTAAACAGAGCAGTTACGCATCTCCTCCAAAATGAAGAGAAGTGATGCCTCTGGCAGCAAGAACGAAAGAAAAGGAGAAAGAAGAAGAAGGAGAGCAAGACAGGAGTGTAATAAGTTACTGTAGTTGTATGTCTCTGCCTTCTTTTATTAGCCTTCATTGCTTGGCAAACAAATATCATTGTCCCTCCTCCTCGCCCCATTGCAGAACACAAAACGGCCACCAGAGGGCCCCCTACTGACATTCCTGCTTGGGGCCCCCTCGTACCCTTGCTACGCCACTGCAGACACACCGGCCGTGTTTATGACCCTGTTCTGCGTAAACTCATTGCCTTTTTGACGCGTTTTGACATCGAATAATTGACGATGGATTGAAGCGGCCACACTGAGCTGTGGGTAACATGTGCCGGGGCAACGCACAGGACGCATTGCTCAAAATAGAACCAGTCCTATTTTTCCACACGTGTGTCAAGTGTTGCACGTTACGTGGCCAGTGTGTTTGGGGTCTGAGAGGAAAAGGCCGACATCGCGTCGTATCGCCGCTCAGCACGTGATCGTATTGTTTTCACACCACAAACCCAGCCTAACTTTATCCAACCATAAAACCGAAAATATGAAGCGGATCTCTCTCAAATAAGAAGTGGCTGAAAGCTAGGGATGCACTGACTAAGTTTGTAGAGATCTAGATTTTGTGTAAATAGCAGGTTCATTCCTCGTAGACGGGCTGCACCTGCAGAGTTCTCCTTTCTCCCTCTCTCCTCGATCCCATTCCCTTTACTCATTTAGTCTTTGCGTTCTATATTTTTCTCAAATGTAGCAGAGAGCTGTGCATGTGATGCTTGATAAACATGCGGGTGAGACTCGGCTCTTATCGTTCACTTAAAAGAGCCGGCTCTTTGTACCGACCCATCACTAACATGCTCCGCCGACTGTAGGGATGGGCGATACCAGTCATTTTGATTCGATCCAATATCAAGTAATACCTGGGGCAAAAATGTCAATATCGATCCGATAAAGATAACATTTTTATCATTTGCATCAACAGCTGAACAAAACAGTCTTCTATATTCTGGCAACAAAAAGAGTCATTTAACAAGACAGGTGCTTTATAGCAAGTGCAAAAAGAAAAATAAATATGCAATTTTCTGGGTATAACGTATAAAGGTCATGTAAATTCAGGAGTGCTGGGTTAGGAAAAAAAGACACAAATGTGTCTATATAACTTGGTAAATGACTCCCATAATCATGATTGTACACTCACCATGGCTGCCTTCACCTGCCTTGGTCTATTTTCACTTGTTGCAAATGACATGGCATGTTCCCTACCTGACTGCTATAACAGTAGATGTCTGATTATATGAAAACTTCTGCACAAAGTAAAAACAAAAAACAGATACAGCACCTTAGCTTTAGCCTACCACGTTTGCCTTGGCCCTTAAGATCGGCCCCAGGGGTCTGATGGGTTAATCAGGGGGTCACACCCCCCTCCCCCGCATTTCACACACGGGTTATGCTTTATTACACTGTAACTATAGTTTTCCTGTAATTTATTCTATTCTTATTTGAAACGTCTAGCAGCTAATGGACGATTCAAAGTGAAAGTAAAAACACCACAGATGTTTATGATTTGAATCAGAACAGTAGAATAAACAGAAATGTCATAAAGTTACCGTCGCGTTCATGAGTTAATCTTACCTGTTCCTGTTCAGGAAAGTGTAGCGTTTGTTCACAGTTCACAAACTCGCCCTGACGCTCCAGAGAAACTATGTCTATGTAATGTAAGTGACAGGGCCTAGCAGATTTGGCACCCAAGGCATGGGGTTCAAAAACTAAATATATTAATAAATATGTATAACATATAATACGTGTAAATGATAAATGACACGGTTTAGCACAAGTTTCACCAAAGTTTAGAAAACAAACAAAGTTTAGAAAACAAACTTACCTCCGGGAGATTCTTTGAGACACAGCAGCTGTGAGTAACAAGATAAAAATAACCTGCATAGACACGTCAACATGTTTTAACAAGAACAAGTCATTCCTGTTTTACGGGTTTCTGACACAAAGGGAAAGAAGGTGAAGGGTATGGAGAGACATACAACACATTGTTGGAGCTGAGACTCAAACCTGTGTCGTTGGATAAAAACAGTTTGTCGTAAATACGCAGCTGCACAAAGAAACAAAAGTCATTTCAGTCAAATACATAGATCTGTATTGAGTTGTGTTCCTGCACGTCGACACCAGAGGGCGGTATTGTTCCAGATACAGCAGACACGCAGCTGAAATATTACACACATACACTTTTATTCCTAACCTTAACCTCCACTTTAACTGAGCGCATTTTCTCCAGATCGGCTTCACCCAAATCTAAAAGTTTCTTGAAAAAAAGCGACAAAAACGAGGATAAAAACGCAATGAAAAAGTGGCAACAATTCAGCTGGAAAAGTGATTTATAAAAACTCAATGACAAAATGGCAACAACACAAGGGGAACAAAAGCATTTCGATCAGTTTTGTAGGTCTTAGCTTTCAAATAAGGCGTTAGTTTGGCCTACAGGATGGAGAAAATGTGCTAACGTGGGGTTAAGAGGTTAATTACAATAAAAAGTCTGTATTTCCATCATAGACTGTGGGTCATTCTTTATTAATTTTTATATTGACAGATTAAAACAACATAAGCTTCAACAATAAAACAAGCTACAGTCATTACATCAAGAGGTTATTTTAACATCTTTTCTTTTCTTTTTAAAAACCACATTAGATCAGGGTTAAAACAGTGCATACAATCCATTACAGTGCAACTTATAAAACATTTTAGTCGGATTAGTGTCATTTTATCAAAGACTTACAAATACATTCAATATAAACATTTAATTTAGTCCCTTCAGCTCAGTCACATTTTCACAGACTTTCACTTGTATATTCGTACAAAGTATTTTTAGTGTTATCTCAGTCACATTTTAAGACGCATTACAAAAGTTATAAAAATATACCACTTTTTACAGTAACTAAGGAATGTAACAAAATACACAAAATACGGTAATGTGTTAGTCATTACAGTTGAAGTAATTCGAGTTACAAGAGCATTGAAATGTGCATTAAATATAAAGCACCAGATGAAGTTAGACACTGAGGAATAAGATCTGCAGTTGTGTTTATTTAATGTCCTCTAAACAAAACACGAGAATGAGGGAAAGTGAAGGAAAAGGAAATCTTTGACTGTACTTCTACTCAGCGGCTTTATTGCTACTTTCAGGGGACATTTTGTCTAAAGTAACTCAAAGTAACTCAAAGTCGTGTAACTCAGCTACATTTTGAAACAGTAATATGTAATTCAAACAGTAACTTGCCCAACACTGCAAATACAGCACTGGATCTGACACTACACACGCAGTTCTTACATTAACATCTGTAACGTTTGCTGTTCGGACTTTGATGAAAGTTGAAGCACACACATATTGGTTCTGTTCAGTAATACTTGTGCAAGACGCTTCGCTCACCTATTTGTTCGAGGTGAAACGTTGTCTTAGATTAATTTCACTGGTTCAAACTATGTCGATATTAAATATGTACGTACTTACACTGATGTGAATTCAAGTCACTGTTCCATCAAAGACAAAGGAAATGTTTACTTAAGGCTAGAAGTTAAGATTTTAGGCCCAAGCCCGACACGAAATTCGGGGTGGGGGTCAATTGCTGGGTTTCAGTGACATCACAGCGTTCTAAAGGCCTATAATATTATATAGACGTAAAATTATTTTGTTTTGAGGAAATGTTTGGTCTTGTACAGAGAGATCATGGACCCAGTGACTGATATTAATGATCATTTTTGTAATTCATACATTTTCTTTTTAGATACGACTTGTGAAAGAGCAATGCTGTTAATACGTTTGTTAAGTGTGACGTCACGACTTCCGCTTCCGGGTCCTGGCAGACGGGCAAATATGCGAGAAAAAAACATTAAAAACTCTTAAAAACAACCGTTAATATTTCTGAAACTCAACAGAGAGTTACTGAAGCTACTTATTTCTCAGACTCATTAACCAAAAATGCTGCACCTACTGCTAAAAAAGTAATATTTACTAAAGTCGCTACTTCCGGGTTTAGCGTAGCGTTAGCATTTTCGCCGCTAACCCGGAAGTAGCGATTTTGGTCAATATTACTTTATAGCAGTAGGTACAGCATTTGTGGCTAATGGGTAATGGCTAATAAGTATGTTCAGTAACTCTCTGTTGAGTTTCAGAAATATTGATTGTGGTATTAAAGAGTTTTTTGTAGTTTCTCGCACATCTGCGGACCCGGAAGTAGCGCTGTGACGTCACCACTTAACAAACGTATTGCTGGGTTTCAGATGACATCACAGCGTTTTAAAGGCCTGTAATATTATACAGAGGTAAAATTATTTTGTTTTTGTACAGGGAGATCATGGACCCAGTGACTCATATTAATGATCATTTTTGTAATTCATACATTTTCTTTTTAGATATGACTTATAAAAGTGTAACGCTGTTAATAGGAAAAACTGGCTCCGCCCCCCGCTAGGTCCGGTGACATCATCACATTTTAGAACCTGCAACCCAGTAATAGGTTTCTTTGTTTTAAAGAAAAGCCTATCGACGTTGCAAAAGCATGGCAAGGCAATCGCTGTGATACCGGCGCTGCACGGAGAACATCGCTCTTCTTTCTCTCAGGACAGAGTTTAACTTACAGACGATACATCAGCAGTTTGGTTCCTGCTTGTGCGTGAAAAGGAGGCTTTTGTAAATGTAGCGCAATGTTCATGAACAACGAGGAGGAGGAGAGAGACGGCAGAGAGGAGGGACACTGACCGCCTGAGCTGCTGCTGCGCGTAACCTGCCCCGCACCGCGCACGTCTCTCGGCCTGCCCAGGTGTGTGTGCAACACTGCTGCGCGCACGTGTGATAATGAATATTTATCTACGTCGGGTTTGTTTCGGGCTCGGGCACAATTCAAGTTAATTGCTCGGGCTCGGGTCGGGCTTGAGTTTTGGGCCGGATCTCAGCTCTACTTCAGGTCAACCAATAGTTATTATAAATGTTCTATAATCGCGCCGCGCCTTTATTTTGTTGCTGTTATAAATCATAGCAAGTTCAGTCGGCGTCCTGATCCACTTCAGACGTGAACAACATTATTAACAGTTTAATTTTATAATTGAAGTTATTGTTATTGTTGGTAAAGCGAGGTCAGTGTGATCCGTGAGGCTCGGGACAGACTTGACCCTCGGCGGTGGCGTCGCCGGGTGAGGCCGATGTGAGAGCGAGGGCGGGGTCGTCCTGAGAGAGGGAGTCGTGCTCTGGGGCGAGGGCTGTTTTCGGCGCTTGTGGCTTGAATTTCATCAGATTTTTAAAAGATTTTGTGAGAGTTTTTCCAGTGTTTCCGGCAGAGTCAGATGCTCCTTCAGCTGTGGATCCTTGTTCTGTCTCTGTCGTCTCTGTCTGGGCGGCTCTGACCTCCTCACTCTGAGTCGACTCTTCTCTGTTTTCAGGACTTTGATCATTAAGTTGTGTTTTAACAACATTAGAGCATAAATCATTGATCTCTGTTTCATCCACGACAGTCACCTTCTCTTCTCTTTCCCCAGACTCCTGAGCAGCTGCTGCCAGACGTTTCTTCTCCTTTTCCAACCGTTTGTCATGAGTTCAAACTCCGCCTTCAGCTTACCTTTCCTCTCATCTTTTTTCCGAATTATCTCGTCAATTTTCTTAATTTCTTTGTCTGTGTGATTAATGATGTCACTGAACTTTTTAATTTGACTCTCATTTTTTTGTATTTGATCCTCACGCTCTTTGTTTTTGTCTTTGCTTTTGCTTTGTGACGTTCTTAACTTTTCCTGCTTTACCTCAATGTCTGCCTTCAGTTCCTCATTACACTGATTCATTATAGTGATAAGATTTTTTAAAAATTCCTTTGACTCCAACAGTTTCTCAGACTCTTCAATAAACTGTATTTCCTCTGAGATCCTCAAACAGGCCTCCTCGTATTCATTCAGCTTCTGCTCAGCACTGTGTGGTTTTGTCTCTGTTTTCAGCATCGGCACAGACTCTTCAGTTTCCTCCAGTTTGACCTTTGTGATCTCACTCTCTGTTTCTGTAGGAAATTACAAGATTAAATGTCAAGGAAAACATTTAGTCTTTGAGTCAATTTACATTTGTGATACTGGAGTAATGACATTTTTTTCTTGGGTTAACAATAATACAAATTTTAATTTTAATTTTTTCTTGGTAGCTTTTGTTACTTTCATTTTTTGGTAGTACCTAAATGTATTTTCCGACACCAGACTGGTATTGTTAAAGGACTAATGGTACCTAATTGCACAGACAATCACCCACACAACTTTCAAAATAAGATAAACAAATACAAAATCTGTACTTACTCTGTATTTTATATTTCCACAAGACAAAGGCACCGACTGCTGCACAAAGAATCAGCCCCAAAACAAAGAGAGTCCAGGCCACGGAGCAAGAGGAACAGGCCTCCAGGAACTCCCCTGGAACAACAGTGATATATTCATGTCTGAGTGTATTATTCTGTAACTAAACTGTAGTGTGAGGCGTGTCTTTTCTCACCTGTGATCCTGATCTGATTCTCTCTGCTCTGCCTGGTCTCCTGATGCCTCACTCTGCAGGTGAAGCTGTTTCCAGGGCTCTGCTCCACAGAGAGTCTGCTGCTGACACTGAAGGTCTCCTCGTTCACTCCTCTCTGAGCCTCTGTCCTCGCTCCGGTCAGGACCGTCCCCTCAGAGTCCAGCCAGACCAGCTCCGGCTCCGGGAACCAGCCCCTGGACTCACAGCGCAGCACAGGAGACCCCGAGTGGTCTTTGGTCAGACTCACGGAGACAGGAGACACTGACACTGGAGACACAAGAGAAATAACAAAAAGGCTTCAGTATCTAATATGAAATCTGCCATCAGGATTGAATAAACAGGACAATGCAACTTAATGTTGTTCTCAATAAAACAAAGCCAGTGTGTCCTGACTCACCGACGTGCAGCGTGACCTCTGCTCTCGTGTCCATCTGTGGGATGAAGCAGTGGTACGTTCCTGCGTCGCTCAGCCTGACTCTGCTCAGTGTCAGAGACATGTCTCCGTACGCCAGCCCGTGCTCCGACAGACGGGTGCGGCCCAGATACAGAGAGTTCTGGTCGATCAGCAGGTCCAGGCCGTCACGGCGGATGTGGACGTAGCGCGGCTTCAGGTCGTGCCGCGCCCAGTCCACCACCAGGTCCCTGAGGTCTTTAACAGGCTCTAGTTGACAGGGCAGAGTCACTTCACTGCCCACGGGGACGACGAGGGGCTGAGACGGGACGACCAGAGTCTGACCTGTTAAAGATAGAAGAATGTTGATGAAGAGGTTTAAGCAGGAACTTTCAATGAAAATATAATAAACTGGGTAAGTTGCACTGGGCCCTGGGGACCGATAAAGGAGCCCACCTGTTTTTTCCAAAATAATAGAAATGAGGGGCTGGAGGGGCCCGTGTAGACCCTTCTGTTTAGAGGTCGACTGATATGGGTTTTTCTAAGGTTGATGGTGATGCTGATATTTTGGGATGTTAATTGGCCGATGCCGTTATGTTCGGCCGATATTTTTGTGGTCGATTTATTTATTATTTTATGTGATCCAATCATAGTTTCTGTCTCCGCTTTGATTAGTTGTCGTTAGCATTAGCATATTGTTACTAGCTGCAGCATTTTGCGCGGCGATCAAAAATACAATAGTGAAGGTTAAAACTAACTCAGCGATTGAATTCTCCAGATTCTGCACTTCAAAATGACCTGCAGCATGTCCATATTGATGGAGGTTTAGTGAAACTTGTGTTTAACAAACTTGAAGCTGAACAGTTTTCATTGCGATGTTTCTCACCTCACCTGAGGTCGAGGGAGTTGTGGGAGGACTCGAAATATTTTCATTCAAAGACAATAAAACAAACCAGCTAAGCAATGTGGATCCTGACATGCATTTTTTCATAATATATGTCGTAACTGTAAGTATTATTAAGACAATCAAATTTCACAATTAGGCAAACCTGAAAACATGCCAATAGTTCATTTAAATTGCCGTAGTTTGTATGTTAATTTTGAACATATAAAAGATTATCTGAACAAACTTAGTTTAAATGCTGCTATTATTATGCTATCAGAAACATTGATAAAGGAAAACAAAATTGGGAATTTTGAGCTTGAGGAATATCAAATGTTCAATCTAATCAGAAAACATAAATCAGGTGGTGGAGTTGCTCTGTATGTGCACAAAGATTTCAATGCAAAATTGGTTGATAAAATGACAATGGCAATGGATCATATGTTTGAATGTGTGACAATAGAAATAATTCTTGAATAATATATTAGTCTCTTGTGTCTACCGAGCACCGGGTGCAGATATTGAAGGTTTTCTTGAATATATTGAAAATATATTCACTTATAGTAACCACAAAGATGTCTTTATTTGTGGGGACTTCAATATTGACTTATTGAAAACAAAATCGCACTAAACCTACCAAAAAATGTGTGGACACTATGTACAGTCTGTCAGTTGACCCTTTAATCACACGCCTCACAAGGATAACTGCACACGGTGCTACACTGATTGAAAATATCTTCACAAATGTTCTCGACAATATGACAAGTGGAAAACTGATTAATGATATCAGTGACCAGTTTTCACTCTATTTGAAATACAACAAAAAAGTAAGAAAAACAAAAGTACTACTATGGTAAAGAATGTAAGACTAACATCTGAGCGCTCCATGGATGCTTTCAAGCTGAGTTTGTCAGATCAGGACTGGAATAATGTCCTTGGAGAACAAGATGTTTTTTGTTAACACAATCAAACAGCTTTATGATCAACATTGTCCAGTAGTAACGCGCAAATATACGCAAACAAATAAATGTGTCCCATGGATGACAAGGGGTTATTGAACGCATGTAAAATGAAAAACTCCTTATATAAAACATTTATAAAAAGAGAACATTGGAAACGGAAACTAAATATAAAAAATAGAAGAACAAACTAACAAGTATATTCAAAAACTGTAAAAGAAATTATTATAGAAACATGATTGAGGTCAATAAAAACAATATGAAAGGACTATGGAAAGTCTTAAATCATGCAATGTCTAAAGACTCGAAAGCTTTAAGTTACCCAGACTACATGATTAATAATGATGAGAAGATTACAGAAGGGAAGAGTGTAATTAATGCGTTCAAGGACTATTTTGTCACCATTGGGCCTCACCTGGCATCAAAAATAGCCAAAACAAACAGTGACGTCTCTCAACATAAAAACATGAATGTTCACTCCTTCTTTCTCACGGCAACGAATGAAAATGAAATAATTAAAATAGTTCAAGCTTTCAAGAATAAAAAAATCGACTGATTGGAACGACTTTGACATGAACATGATCAAAAAAGTAATACATAACATATCAATGCCTTTAACACATATATGCAACCAATCCTTTTCCACTGGTGAATTCCCTGACCTCATGAAGATTGCCAAGGTCGTTCCAATTTATAAACGTGGGGATAATCATCAATTTACAAATGATAGACCGATCTCTATACTTCCTCAATGATCTAAGATTCTGGAAAAACTTTTTGCCGCCCGCTTGGACAGCTTTGTGAATAAACATAACTTACTCAGTGACTGTCAGTGTGGGTTCAGAAACAACAGGTCAACTGCACATGCATTAATCAATCTAACAATATTGACAATAAGCTGTATTCATTGGGTATATTCATAAACCTCCAGAAAGCCTTTGACACCATAGATCATGAAATACTTTTAAATAAACTAAATAACAATGGGATCAGAGGGATCGCTAACAATTGGCTGAAGTCAAACTTGACTGAAAGAAAACAGTACGTACAAATTAATGTATTGTACCAGGACGAAGGAACATTGTATGCGGAGTCCCCCAGGGGTCAATATTAGGACCCAACTTGTTTTTGTTGTACATAAATGATCTGTGTGAAGTCTCAACAAAGTTAAAATGTATATTATTTGCGGACGACACAACAATTCTGAGTTCCGGCAAAGATTTACAACTGCTTGTCTCAGAGGTCACAACAGAATTATACAAATTCAAAGAATGGTTTAATAGAAATAAATTATCGCTGAACATATTTAAAACAAAAGGATTTTATTTGGTAAACGGAATAGTGACGTTCAGATTCAAATCAATATTGACAATGCTCGAATAGAACAAGTAAAGGAATATACATTCTGTGGGTGTGATCTTCAGTCATAAGGTTAGCTGGAGACCACAAATAGATAACATTCGTGGAAAAATAGTGAACAATGTGCCCATAATGGGCAAGTGTAGATTTTTTCTGGACCACAAGGCTCTCTTCATCCTGTACTGTTCCTTAATCCTACCGTACATAAATTATTGATATATTGGATATAGGGACCATACAAATATATTGTTCTTAAAGATCTAACACCATGAAACTTGATGACCTTATAAAATATTATACTTTGTTACTGATATACAAAGCAGTAAATAACCAGCTAACTAGCAATATACAACAAATGTTTGGTAAAAGAGAGGAAAGATATGATCTAAGGGGTACTCATAATCTGAAAGTACAATGTATTCATTCTACCCTAAAAGTAATTGTATCACCTGGAGAGGTGTAAATCTGTTGAATAATCTAGAGAAACCCTTAAACGGCGCTGATAGTGATGGGGGCTACTGCCCTCTACCAACTGGCCATATTATACCCTGGCGTTTTAAGGCACCTCACTAAACAAGGCAAACAATAAATATAACAAAAAAATCACA
Source organism: Neogobius melanostomus (assembly GCA_007210695.1). Taxonomy (NCBI): domain Eukaryota; kingdom Metazoa; phylum Chordata; class Actinopteri; order Gobiiformes; family Gobiidae; genus Neogobius; species Neogobius melanostomus. The sequence continues at coordinate 51,603 of VHKM01000787.1, read as the reverse complement.
AGTTATATTTTTACAGTGGAAATGGGAATGACTGCAAGGGGACAAATAATAATAATGTGTAGTGTTGATTATAAAACTATGACAAATGTTATACTTAAATAATAACTAAATCATGGTCAATTAATAGAATGGTGACTGATGTTTATAAGTAATGATTGGATAAGATTACTATGTGGATGGGAAAAAGGAAAAAGTACAATAAATAAAAATAAAATAAATAAATAAATGAAATAAAAATAAAAATGAATGTTTATATTTACTGGTAAACTGTATACATTTCTATTTTCGTGCTATGTCTTATTACTTTGGAAGTTTTGTAAATCTCATGTGATTTTCTTCTTGTAAAACTTGAATGCTTTTCTTTATCAATGCTGCTATACTTAAGGTTAATGCGGACAATTGTAATTGTTGAAAGGACATAATTATGATTCATAGATGGGCAAACCCACAGGGCTGTGTGTGTGCCTATGTGTGGAAAATGATTATTATATACAGTTATGTATATTCTCAGTGTTATGATGGGCCTTTTCTTTGAAAGGACTTACAATTATGTTTTGTATTTCTAGAATTAATCTGAACTGCATGTAAGTAATTACTTTGAATGGGGGGGAGGCATTTATAAGCTTTCTTGCTTCGGCCTGTTCCTTTTGAGTTTGATTTTATTGCAATGCAATGTATGTTTTATAAAGTGCTCAAATAAACAAACTAAACTAAAATGAACACAGTGGTAAAGCTTGACTTACTGCAGCAGAAGTGCGTCTGCAGGACGAGCACGAGGACAGAACACAGCAGAGGCTTCTCCACACCCATCATTACAGAGACAGATCTGAGAATAAACACAATCAATGATCACATCACACTGGATCATCTGTCTGTTCTGCACAAGTGGGAGTAAAAAAGCTGTTCTGATTATTACAGATACTTTCTACACAGCTTTCCCAATGCTTCATGCTCCATACAGATTATTCATTACTAAGCTATAACGAGTTTCCTGTAACTTCAGTCACTTATTAGAAACAGTGGAGATGATATTGAAAGTGAAAGTAAAAGAAACGAGACAAAAACACGTCTTAAATCACTGCACGGTATAAACGAGGCATAACATGTTCATGTATGAGTTTAGTGTTCGCACATCAGCAGCACGCGCGTCATGATCGATAAGAAGAGTTTAAATGTGATCATAACAATAACAGTGACCCATAATCTGCGCCTCTGGTCCGCCTCAGAAACACGCGCTCCGTGAGTTATTTCTGTCCGTCAGTGAACAATGAAGCGTAAAGTCTGATCGCGTTAATAATCTGTAATCTCACCTGTTTTATGGCTTTATGTCTTCAGGAACGTGCAGCGTCAGTTCACAGTTCAGGCTCACGCACGCGCATTGACTCTGCGCCTTTACGTCACACATGAAGCTCCTGCAGACCCGGAGCAGCTGCAGATTCAGGACCCTGCTGTTTTTATTTCCTCTCGTTGCTGCTGCGTTGTCGTCACTTTTTAATTGTTTTTTTTTCATTATTTACATATTGTGTTTTTATTCCTTTTCCAATGTGTTTCAATGCACTTTTCCCTCACGTTTCTGAAGCTCTTTTGTGTCTTTTTCGTCGCTGTTTTCATCCTTGTTTCCAATTTGTCGATATTTTGACGCTTTTCCCCCAAAGAACTTTTAGATTTGTGTAAAGCCAGACTATGATGTGCTCGGTTCATTTGGGGTTAAGAGGTTAAGGATGGTATTTTCTGTATTAGTGCACAGACTTTCACAGTGAATATGATTTTGACTGACAAACAGGGAGTGACTGAAAACTAAATAAATATATTGTGTAGTGTGTGCTCAGTTTATGACCGTGATCCTGCAGACTTATATCGTTCCTGTTGTTGCAGATGTTCATCCACGTGAACAGCAGATGGCGCTGTTTCACAAAATGAGGAACGTAAATCTGCGGCCCTGAATCTGCAGCTGCTCCTCGTGGGCAGTGAAGACGAGAGGAGAGTTTTGGATTCTTACCAAAGGCGCAGCCCCTGTAACTGCATATGTTCATGGCTGCAGTTCAGACAAGTTCACATTATACTAATATTCTACTATAATCAGCTGCTCACACAGGAAACTAAACTGTAAAGATTATAACTTTACTTAAAATACATTTGCTTTAACAAAACCTTTACACAATACAAAAGTACATTCCACATTCAACACAAAAACATTGATGATTTGAGTCACTTCAGCTGAATTACATGTTCAGTTGTGCATGTGTATTTTAACTAAGCATTTACTGTTGAATCATGTGCTTCATTTCCAAAGGGGGTTTCAGTCTGTAGCTCGACTCTAAACAACAAAATCACAAATCTACAGTATTCAGGGAAACATATTACAAAAGTAACGAGTTACAAACAATATATTAGTGCATTTAAATGGTTTGTGTAAAAACAACAACATATGGGGGAAAGTGAAGGAAAAGGAAATCTTTGACTGAACTTTTGTGGCTTATTACTATTTTCAGTCTATATGTTCCCAAAGTTACTCGGAGTAACTTAAACAGGTAGAAATGGATCATCTTGTTTATATACTGTATATTCTTCTTTTGTTACCATTGCCTGAAATAAATAAATAAATAAATAAATGAATGAATGAATGAAATGAAAGTGTAACTTGGCAACATTTTGGAAACAGTAATATCACAAACATTACATCTTTAAAGCTGTAACTACTAATATAGAATGTTACACTTTTAAAGTAACTTGCCCAACACTGCAAATACAGATCTGATACTCACTACAGCCCACAGTTTTTACATTATATATGTTTTATATGTTTGTTACGGGTCCGGTCTAGGGGGCAGACCCGCACCAGAAGAATAATTACCTGAATAAACAGAAGAAATGATGAGACAAGAGGCAGTGAGCTTTGGTTCGATGCAGCCTCGCTTCATGTATGAGGGAAGGCCGCAAACGTGTTGACAAGAAGGACCCGCCTGGCGGAGCCGCTGCTTTCTCACTACATTGCCCCCTTGTGGCGCACCCCAATATTGCAATCACCTCAAAATAAAAGAAAGACATTAATACCTTGAATTAAAGACTCTTTTTAACTGAAGTGCTACTAATAAAAATACTGATTATAAAATAACATAAAAATGTGACTGCACATTTCGTGTGCGTCACATGTTTTATGTTGCACGTCTGCACGTTTGTGAACTGTTCTCAAACAAAGACAATAAAATATAATCTAACGTTTGCTGTTTGGACTTTGATGAAAGTTGAAGCACTGATGTGAATTCAAGTCACTGTTCCATCAAAGACAAAGACAAAGTTTACTTCAGGTCACCCAATACTTATTTTAAATGTTCTATAATCGCGCCTTTATTTTTGTTGCCGTTATAAATCAAGTTCAGTCGGCGTCCTGATCCACATTTCAGACGTGAACAACATTATTAACAGTTTAATTTTATAATTGAAGTTATTGTTATTGTTGGTAAAGCGAGGTCAGTGTGATCCGTGAGGCCCAGGACAGACGTGACCCTCGGCGGTGGCGTCGCCGGGTGAGGCCGATGTGAGAGCGAGGGCGGGGTCGTCCTGAGAGAGGGAGTCGTGCTCTGGGGCGAGGGCTGTTTTCGGCGCTTGTGGCTTGAATTTAAACATATTTCTTAAAGATTTTGTGAGAGTTTTTCCAGTGTTTCCGGCAGAGTCAGATGCTCCTTCAGCTGTGGATCCTTGTTCTGTCTCTGTCGTCTCTGTCTGGGCGGCTCTGACCTCCTCACTCTGAGTCGACTCTTCTCTGTTTTCAGGACTTTGATCATTAAGTTGTGTTTTACCAACATTAGAGCATAAATCATTGATCTGTGTTTCATCCACGACAGTCACCTTCTCTTCTCTTTCCCCAGACTCCTGAGCAGCTGCTGCCAGACGTTTCTTCTCCTTTTCCAACTGTTCATACTCCACCTCCAGCTTACCTTTACTTTCATCTTTTTTCCGAATTATCTCGTCAATTTTCTTAATTTCTTTGTCTGTGTGATTAATGATGAAACTGAACTCTCTCATTTGTCTTTTATTTTTTACTATTGTATCACTTTCTTTCTTTCTTTCTGTCTTTGTTGTTGATTGGTAACGTTTTTTTCTTTTCCCTTATTACCTTATTGTCTTCCTCCAGATCACATTTACATTGACGCATTTTGTCTTTAAGCTTTACCAAAAAATTCCTTTGACTCCAACAGTTTCTCAGACTCTTCAATAAACTGTATTTCCTCTGAGATCCTCAAACAGGCCTCCTTGTATTCATTCAGCTTCTGCTCAGCACTGTGTGGTTTTGTCTCTGTTTTCAGCATCGGCACCGACTCTTCAGTTTCCTCCAGTTTGACCTTTGTGAACTCACTCTCTGTTCTGCAGGAAATTATAAGATTAGATGTCAAGGAAAAACATTTAGAATTACAGTCAATTAACATACAGTGGCGAGAAAAAGTAAATACACCATTTGGAATTTGTCACATTTCTGCCTTCATCGGTCACTAAATGTGGTCTGATCCTCATCAGAATCATAAGAATGAATAAACAGTGTCTGCTTAAACTAATACCACCCAACATTTTATCATAATTTATTGGCCATAACATGTAAACATTCACAGGACAGCGTGGAATAAGTGAGTACACCGCCTGAATCTCACTGAACTGCAGCAGTTTTGTAAAGAGGAATGGTCCCAGATTCATCCTGATCGTTGTGAGCGTCTAATCTGCAACTACAGAAAAGCAGTTATTGCTGCAAAAGAAGGATCAGCAGATATTTAATACAAGGGTTCACTTACTTATTCCACACTGTTGTGAATGTCTCAGGTTTATCTGCAAAATATCATTGAAAAATGTGTTTCTATTGATGATGTCATGTTGTCCAGGCCCTGAGGAAACAAAACAGCTCCACACCATGATGCTCCTGCTCCAGACTTCACAGTGAGGAGAGGGTTTAGATGTTAGAAATACTGGAAATATACTGTGGACTGTTGGACCCAAAGTGGAATAGTTTGGGAGGAACACACAGGCGTAGGGCTGCAACTATCGATTATTTAGTAATCGATTAATCTATCGATTATTTACATCGATTAATCGATTAATCTGATAAGTATTTTATTTATATTGAAAAACTAAATTCCATGACTTTAGAGCAGATTATAAAAGGAGAAAAAACATAGTTTTAAACAAAGGATTTTTCTGCTAGAAATAACATCATTTATTCTTCATTTCTTATCAGTTTGTCCCAAAAGCAGCAACATTTGACTCTCATAAAGAGACACCTGTCCTTATGTTCATGATGAGGAAAGAGAGCAGCTTCATAGAGTCTTTTATATCAGTACTTTTACTCTTATTCAAGTGAAGTAGGTCCTGACTGGAGACATAATCTTGAAATGTTCTGCTGAAGCTCAGGTGATTCATTTCTTTCCCAGGATCTCAACCAGAGGGTTCCTAAAAGAGAGAAAACATTTTAATTATTTTTGTCATAGTATTTCTATTTAACAGGGGATAATGTGTCAATTTGCATGGTTCATAAATGTATTTGTTGTGAGCAATGAAAGGATGGATATGAGAAACCTTTAAGTACATGTGAAATAGTATGACTGTTGGAGTTTATTTTGCTTTTGAAATAGTGTGACCACCTCAAATAGTTTAAACAGAGACCAGTGGGACAATTTGGCAGAACTTTGAAGTACAGAGGAATTAGTTTTTGGTTTTTTTATAGATCAGGGGTCTCATTTATAAAGCCCACGTACGGACAAAATGAGGCCACAACCTTCCGTAGGAACTGTTCTGCGCCAAAGGTGGTATTTATAGAAATGGAACTGAACGTGAAACATTACGCACCGCCACACTAGGTTTGTACCTGGCGTACGCAGTCCGCACTTTTCAGAAACGCTGCAAACACAGGAGGAGAGGCGAGGGAAAGCAGCAAGGGGAGGTCAGACTGAGGAAATGAAGTCTGGTGCACATTTTAAACTGCTCATTTCTTTATTTTCTACAGAAATGATTAAGATCATTAAAATAAAATCTAGGAAATCAACCGTTGGCTTTGTGTAGTGTTTCAATCTTTCGTTTATATACTTAATAAAAATATTGTAGTAATGTGTGACGCTCAAAGACGTGCACGCTCATGTACGCTCATGCACGGACACCGGTGCGCACTGCCGCCGGCTGGGAGCGAGAAGCAGGAAGGATCCGAGGCGCTCTGTGCTTTTAACCAAAGTCTGACCAACTCCTGCAGAGACCGCGCTGAGGGCTGGTCCAAGGCACAAGTCCATTCAGAGACGCTGCAGCTCCACAACCTCCTCTCTCTCACACCACCCGGACTCTGCTCCTCATTCACGCCCAAAGCGAACCGGTGCCTCATCCCCACTGCACGTACAGCGAGCTCAAAAAACAATAGACTATCTGAGTGATTCAAAGCTCACCGAGCTTATTCTGTAGTTTCAGGAAATTTGAGCTCCGTGAACAGCACTGGGAAATATCACAATCAGCGTCTAAAAGGCTCTTCTTTACGTTCTAAGAGTGCAATTCCAAAAGTGTTATTGATGAGACTCTGCACTCTGCCAGTAGGTTACTTGTGATCAGAGAAACAGCGGTAACATGTCAGTAACGATCCACCCGGCCTCCGCTGTCACCATAGCTGTCACTACTGCGGGCGTGTGGCCCTCCCTCTCTACTGCGGCGTGTGGCCCCTCCCTCTCTACTGCGGCGTGTGGCCCCTCCCTCTCTCGCTCCCGGGGTCTCGGTAAAACCCTGTCATTATCGCCTCATGTTTAGGTAAATCTCATTCATAAGTTACTTTGCATATCCTTATATGGTGACATGGAGGCGTGCAGGGGCGGGACGTGAGGAGGGATCATGTGACCACATTTCTGCTCCAGGTGGAATTTGTGAAGGGGAGTTTACGTGGTGCTGCGCGTACGGAGGGTTTCATAAGTCCCAATTTTTTTCTCCGTACGTGAAGTTTGGGTTTTGCTCGTACGGACTGTTATAGGCAGATTCTCACTAAAGAATGACACACACCTTTTCACTATTACAACTTATATAACACTGGGCTAGCAACAGATCACAATATATTATAAAGCAGTTAGACGTTAACAAATAAATACAATCACGAGGTAGGCTTCAATGAAAAAGTGGGACATCTTAAGCACCAGGGTCTCATTTATGAAACTGTCCGTGAGAATCTGCCTATAAGAGTCCGTACGAGCAAAACCCAAACTTCACGTACGGAGAAAAAAATTGGGACTTATGAAACCCTCCGTACGCGCAGCACCACGTAAACTCCCCTTCACAAATTCCACCTGGAGCAGAAATGTGCGCACATGACCCCTCCTCACGTCACGCCCCTGCACGCCTCCATGTCACCATATAAGGATATGCAAAGTAACTTATGAATGAGATTTACCTAAACATGAGGCGATAATGAGAGGGTTTTACCGAGACCCCGGGAGCAGAGAGGGAGGGGCCACACGCCGCAGCAGTGACGGCAGAGGCCGAGGTGGATCTTTACTGACATGTTACCGCTGTTTCTCTGATCACAAGTTACCTACTGGCAGAGTGCAGTGTCTCATCAATAACACTTTTGGAAATACACTTTTAGAACGTAAAGAAGAGCCTTTTAGACGCTGATTGTGATATCTCCCAGTGCTGTTCACGGAGCTCACATTTCCTGAAACTACAGAATAAGCTCGGTGGGCTTGAATCACTCAGATAGTCTATTGTTTTTTGAGCTCGCTGTACGTGCAGTGGGGATGAGGCACCGGTTCGCTTTGGGCATGAATGAGGAGCAGAGTCCGGGTGGTATGAGAAAGAGGGAGGTTGTGGAGCTGCAGCGCGTAATTACGCAGCGTCTCTGAATGGACTTGTGCCTTGGACCAGCCATCCGCACGGCCTCCACAGGAGTTGGTCAGACTTTGGTTAAAAGCACAGACCGGCTCGGATCCTTCCTGCTTCTCGCTCCCAGCTGGCGGCAGTGCGCTCCGGTGTCCGTGCATGAGCGTACATGAGCGTGCACGTCTTTGAGTGTCACACATGACTACAATATTTTTATTAAGTATATAAACGAAAGATTGAAACACTACACAAAGCCAACGGTTGATTTCCTAGATTTTATTTTTAATGATCTTAATCATTCCTGTAGAAAATAAAGAAATGAGCAGTTTAAAATGTGCACCAGACTTCATTTCCTCAGTCTGACCTCCCCTTGCTGCTTTCCCTCGCCTCTCCTCGTGTGTTTGCAGCGTTTCTGAAAAGTGCGGACTGCGTACGCCAGGTACAAACCTAGTGTGGCGGTGCGTAATGTTTCACGTTCAGTTTGATTTCTATAAATACCACCTTTGGCGCAGAACAGTTCGTACGGAAGGTTTTGGCCTCATTTTGTCCGTACGTGGGCTTTATAAATGAGACCCCAGGAGAGACAGAGAACGACATGGCTCTGCAGTACAAAAGAGGTGGTCACTATATTTAAATCTGTGGATTTATTTATCTTAATTTAAATCGTAGATGCAACGTAAAGATATTTAGCGCAAAAACTTTGCAGCAAGGGAGAAGTAGACAGAGTAGGATGTTAAAGTCTGCGTTTGGTGAGGGGGGGAAAGGAGATAAGTTTGCCATCATACCTTACCTTATGTCACACTTTAAACAGTGGATGAATGTGTAGGTCGCCCGTCCTGATGGTAAATCATCATTGATGCAGCTGTTAGCATTGTTGTGGCGCGATAGCGGGGAGAGCCGTGTCCTTTTGCCTCGTTAGCCTCCGTCCTATCTTCACCTCTCGTTGCTGAGTTTCTTGTTTGAGCCGTGTTTTGATGATTATGACGGCCTGGTTCTCCGCTCTGCTACCTGGTTCTACCCGGCTACGAGTATTAGCACAACTAGCTCCGCTCTGTTGTTTACTACCACTAGACTCTAGACTGAGCTGAGCTGTGCTCCTCAGAAGCGGTCGTACGGAAACAAGCGCCGCTTAAAGTTCCGGGCGCGTAAGCGGCCCTGTTTCACGCGGTTTTAATGAGATATATTAATTAAACGATAATCGAAGCGGGAAAATAATATTCAAGCATTTACTAATCGAGTTAATCGATTTAATCGATTAATCGTTGCAGCCCTACACAGGCGGTGTACTTAAAGGTCCTATATCATGCAAAATCGACTTTTGGAGTTTTTAGCCATGTTGTTATGCTATTTCCTTCTTTAAAACACCCCCAGAGCGGTTTTTGGCTTCATTCACACAGTTCTCAGTAATCCTCTGAATCCTGAGCTGTTCTGTTGTGTGTAGTGCTCTACGTCTGTAATGTATGCCTTACGGCCTGGTTTTTAATTTATAAAACAGCTTTTTCATTTTGTTTGTTGTAAGAGAGAAATAAAGAAAGAATAAAAAAAAAGGAAAAAACGGAACTCTCTGACGCGTCTGTGCTGTCCCGCGACGCTAATCAAACGCACCCACGGCCGGAGGATCCGAACAGAAGTCATGTTTGTGAAGACTGAGCTCTTTCTAACCTACTCTGGACACGCCTGTTCTTTTTTCTTACCCAACGATAATGTCACGGGTTCGCGTTTGGCTACGAGAGGAACAGGACTATTCAACCTTCCTAAAGAAGAGTGCACTCGCCACAAGTTGGAATTTCTTTCTGGGATTCAGCGACTTTATCAACCAACCTGATGGATGCTTGGTGAACCTCGGCCAGAATCAAAGTGGATTCACTTTTATAACCAACGCGATCCCATAACCCGATGGGAGGCCAGACTGAGCGGTGAGTCAATCAAAACGCATGTTATCGTGTGTGTTAGCGTGTGTGTTAGCATGTGTGTTATCGTGTGTGTTAGCGTGTGTGTGAGCGTGTGTGTTATCGTGTGTGTTAGCGTGTGTGTTAGCATGTGTGTTAGCGTGTGTGTTAGTATGCGTGTTAGTGTGTGTGTGTGTTAGCGTGTGTGTTAGCGTGTGTATGTTAGCGTGTGTGTTAGCGTGTGTGTTAGCGTGTGTATGTTAGCGTGTGTGTTAGCGTGTGTGTTAGCATGTGTGTGTTAGCATGTGTGTTAGTGTGTGTGTGTGTTGGCGTGTGTGTTAGCGTGTGTGTTGGCGTGTGTGTTAGCGTGTGTGTTAGCGTGTGTATGTTAGCGTGTGTGTTAGCGTGTGGTAGGTGTTAGCGTGTGTGTTTAGCGTGTGTGTTAGCGTGTGTGTTAGCGTGTGTGTTAGCGTGTGTGTTAGCGGTGTGTGTGTTAGCGTGTGTGTTAGCGTGGTGTGTTAGCGTGTTGTTAGCGTGTGTGTTAGCGTGTGTGTTAGCGTGTGTGTTAGCGTGTGTGTGTTAGCGTGTTGTGTTAGCGTGTGTGTTAGCGGTGTGTGTTAGCGTGACTGTGTTAGCGTGTGTGTGGTGTGTATGTTAGCGTGTGTGTTAGCGTGTGTGTTAGCGTGTGTGTTAGCGTGTGTGTTAGCCATTTATGAAACTGTGTTGCACGTCAACTCCTTATAACTGCATTATGTGAAGTAACTTCACTTTTGCAGCGATATTTATATTTATAATACTGCAAATGTGGAATGAGCGGAGAGAGGGGCGGAGTTAACTGAATCGAAGTGTCTTGTCTTCCGGGTTTGGAAAATACCCCCAGAAAATACTTATATTTCTCTAAAAATGAGTACTCCATAGTGATAGAGGTACAATATATCATATAAATGCCTATACTTTACTTTGGAATGGCTAAATAGCATGATACAGATCCTTTAATTATTCCACGCTCTCATGTGAATGTTTACATGTTATGGCCAATAAAATATTGGCCACATTTAGTGACCAGTTTAGGCAGAAATGTGAGAAATTCCAAACAGTGTACTTACTTTTTCTCGCCACTGTATCTGATACTGGATTAAAACGTTTATTTTCCTTGGCTCATGGTGACATTTGTAAAATAACAAAAACACACTATTGTTAACTATTCTTGGCATTCACAAACACAGAAGTGGCTGTTTTTGTTATTAGCATTACTGGCTCGTCCACCTCCACCTTGACCACACAACAGTTTAAACCAGGCAGATCCAAAGTGCGGCCCGGGGGCCAAATGTGACCCTCAGACCAATTTTTGAGTGGCCCTCAGGCTTCTTGTTTTATTGGCACACATCACCAAAGGTGGTACTTTTTACTGAAATCTTAATAATTCCACACAAGTAAAAGTGATATTTATTGTGAGACAGAGCTGCATTATGGTTCTGAGCCTTAATAAAGGTGTGGGGCGTGGTTTAAACCTCTTTTAAATACACCCAGTTGAATGTTGAATGCACTGACCACCGATCTGTGGCTCTCCATGCTGAACATGCGGCCCTCAGTGAAAAAAGTTTGCACACCCCTGGTTTAAACAAAGTAGCTCACTATATTACGCTTACAAATCAGAAAGATCACGAGCCTTGTATATGGGGCTGGGGACCGTTAAATCTTTTCCAATGCCTATACTAAAATATTTGTCATCACGAATCAGAAAACAGGAGAATAATGTTTGGAAGATCTGCACATTTACAATATAGGGTTCATCTCAAATGTCAGGAAATATGTGGGGGGAAAAATATATATATACAGTGAGGAAAATAAGTATTTGAACACCCTGCTATTTTGCAAGTTCTCCCACTTAGAAACCATGGAGGGGTCTGAAATTGTCATCGTAGGTGCATGTCCACTGTGAGAGACATAATCTACAAAAAAAATCCAGAAATCACAATGTATGATTTTTTTAACTATTTATTTGTATGATACAGCTGCAAATAAGTATTTGAACACCTGAGAAAATCAATGTTAATATTTGGTACAGTAGCCTTTGTTTGCAATTACAGAGGTCAAACGTTTCCTGTAGTTTTTCACCAGGTTTGCACACACTGCAGGAGGGATTTTGGCCCACTCCTCCACACAGATCTTCTCTAGATCAGTCAGGTTTCTGGGCTGTCGCTGAGAAACACGGAGTTTGAGCTCCCTCCAAAGATTCTCTATTGGGTTTAGGTCTGGAGACTGGCTAGGCCACGCCAGAACCTTGATATGCTTCTTACAGAGCCACTCCTTGGTTATCCTGGCTGTGTACTTCGGGTCATTGTCATGTAAACTACTGTGTAGAAGTTTGGGGCAATAACTATAAAAGCTCATTACACCCCCTTGTTATACTCCAAAAAAGTGCGGTAAGAATTATACATAAAGTAGGATATTGTGATCACACTAATATATTATTTCTGCAGTCTAAACTGTTAAAAATGCATTATTTAGCTGATTTATCTACTGCCCAATTCTGTTTAAAGCCAACAAAAATGTGCTACCTGCAAGGATACAAATGCTTTTTGCACGCACAGAAGGGGGATATAACCTGAGGGGGTGTGACAACTTTAAGGTTCAAGCAGTGTCTTCCACTAGGAAAAGTATGTGTGTGTCTATATGTGGAGTTAAACTCTGGAACAAATTGGGGATAGAATTTAAACAATGTCCAAATATTCATCATTTCAAATCGAGATATAAAAAAATGGTATGGTCAAAGTACCAGAAGGAGGAAATGGGTACTTGATCTACTAATGGGTGTCACAAAGTGCTGTATACTTTAAAGGTCAAATCTAACTAATAATGAAGTATATTGTGGTTGTTACTATTATACTATTGCAGTTGTTATTGCTATTGTTATTGCTATTGCTGTTGTGTTGTTATCATCACTATTTTAACTTTAAACTTTAAATGTAACAGTCTAGGATTAATACCTAACAATCTATAGATTATTCTTAGAATCAAACTTAATCGATTCAGACAGCGGTACTGCTATTGATGCTGATGGTAATATAAAGGAATTAAATTCTTAAGTAAAACATGCACATATCCATGTACTCCGCATTCAACATAACCCGTAGTACAGGGCAGACATGTGGGGGCCGGCAGCTCGAGGAAACCCTCTCCTGGCAGCAGACTCCTAAAATGTGTCTCTTTTAATGCATAGTATAGGACACTTAACAAAGGATGGTCCGGTTGCTCGGGGGCTGCTCCCCTCTGGCAGCAGGTCCAGACACAGAAAAGAGAAAAAAACAAACAAAAAAAAAAACGAATCCCTTGTAACACACATCATTAAGATTATTCTTGTTATCATGAGCATCAATCGGTCTGAGAATACTGTACCTTTCATGAATAACACCACACTATTCTTTTAACTCGTTTAAAACACATTGGCCTCTCTGGTGCTGTTCACAAATGGTTTACATCCTACCTCACAGACAGGACATTCATGGTGAGTGTGGATACCTGCTCCTCTAAGGTCCATAAAATTACATGTGGTGTGCCCCAGGGTTCGATTTTAGGCCCAGTGCTATTTAACCTGTATATGCTCCCTCTTGGTGATGTCATCAGAAGACATGGAGTCAACTTTCATAGTTATGCTGATGATACACAGTTGTACATCTCCATGTCTCCTGATGACACCAGGCCAATGGATGCACTTTTTAACTGCATTTTAGATATCGAATCCTGGATGACAGAAAACTTTCTCCAGCTTAACCAGGACAAAACTGAAGTTTTAGTCATCGGTCCTGAGGCCCAGAGAGAGAAACTTTTACCCAAACTACAGTCATTGTCTTTTAATCCTTCCCCACAGGTGAAGAACCTGGGCGTGATCTTTGACTCTGAGCTGACTTTTATTCCACACATTAAGAATATCACAAAGATAGGTTTTTACCATCTAAAGAACATAGCCAGAGTCCGCCCCATTCTCTCTCGGGCCAACACGGAGACGCTGATGCATGCTTTTATCACCAGTCGTATCGACTACTGCAATGCCCTGCTTTCTGGTCTTCCCAAAAAGAGTATCTCAGGTTTACAACTTTTACAAAATTCAGCAGCTCGTGTCCTGACGAAGACCAGGAGGCGGGACCACATTACACCGGTTTTAGAGTCGCTGCATTGGCTCCCCGTGTGTTTCAAGATCGATTTTAAAGTTCTTTTAATGGTTTTTAAATGTCTTAATGGTCTTGGTCCTTCTTATCTCTCAGAATTGCTTTTACCTTATGAACCTTCACGGCCCCTTCGCTCCACCGGCAGAGGTCTGCTAGTTATTCCTAAAGTCAACAGAAAGACTCACGGCGAGGCGTCTTTCCAATATTACGGCCCTCGCCTCTGGAACGACCTGCCGGAGGAGCTCAGGACCGCAGAGAACGTTCATGTTTTTAAAAGCAGGCTCAAGACCCACCTTTTAGTTTAGCTTTTAACTGCTAGGCCTATTTATTTAATTGTTATTAATATTTATTTATTTATTTCTTTATTTATGTTTTCTTTATGTATTTTACCTCTCGGCCTATTTTAGTGGTCCTTATATTCTTATTTTTACCTTTACTTTTTACTTATTTTAACCATTTTTATGGTCTCCCAGTTTCCTCTGGAGGAGCCCTCTGCCTCGGGAGCGGGGATTGGCTGTGGCTGCTGGGGTGCTGTCCTGTGGGTGTCTGGATGGAGGTGTGGTGTTTCTACCGCGCCTCCTCCGGGCGTCCTATGTTGGTGCCCTGTGGCTGCAGCCGAGATGCTGCTCCCGATGCAGACGGCTCCTTGGATGGTGTTTCCTTACCTGGTTTATCTGTACCCAGCCTTACCTCAGCCTTATGTCCATTGTGTCCATTGTTTTACCTTGAGTGTGTGTGTTGTGCTTGTGTGGTGTGTCTCTGGGAAGGTGGGTGGGGAGAGTGTGAGTGCGACAATGTGTTTGTATTTGTGGGAGGAGGTGGGTGTGAGAGAATGTTTTTAAATCTGTAAAGCACTTTGTGTTACATGAAATGTATGAAAAGCGCTATATAAATAAAGATTGATTGATTGATTGATTGAATAAATGTGGAGTATGTTATGTATCATCAAACACTTTGATACAGAGTAATGTTATATGGGTTGTAATGGTGATGGTGAATAACGGTAATGCCAACATGGTAATGAATTCGGTATGGGAGACAGAAATAATACACTGGTTGTAGCGTGTGACATACTGTGAGTGTTGACCTGGTATAATGCAATATGGCATCTGTTATGTAACCAACTCGGTTGATAGTTGTCTTGTAAGATGGTAAGAAATATGAAGTGTTATTTATTTATTGTTCTTTAAGTTTATGAACAGGGGTGGGAGTCAATAAGCTTGTCTTCTTCCCACTCCTTTTCGAGCCAGAATGTAAATTATTTTTTTCTTTATTTTTTTAAATTCTTTTATTGTGTATATATATATTTTTCGTTTTTTTTTTTTTCTTGGCTTTTGTGCCTTAGCTCGAAATAAAACTCTAAATAAAAATAAATAAAATAAAAAAATGTTGGAAGACCCAGCCTCGACCCATCTTCAATGCTCTAACTGAGGGAAGGAGGTTGTTCCCCAAAATCTCGGAATACATGGCCCCGGTCATCCTCTCCTTAATACAGTGCAGTCGCCCTGTCCCATGTGCAGAAAAACACCCCCAAAGCATGATGCTACCACCCCCATGCTTCACAGTAGGGATGGTGTTCTTGGGATGGTACCACGGGGCGATGGTGGCGCAGATGGTAGAGCGGGTCGTCTCATGATCGGAAGGTCGGGGGTTCGAATCCCGCCTCCTGAAGATGCACACTGTTGTTGTGTCCTTGGGCAAGACACTTCACCCACCTTGCCTCCAGTGTCTGCGTACATTGGTGTGTGAATGAGTGTGAATGGGTGAGTGGATCCTTGCTGTAAAGCGCTTTGAGTGCCTAACATAGGTGGAAAAGCGCTATATAAGTTGAGACCATTTACTCATCATTCTTCTTCCTCCAAACACGTTTAGTGGAATTATGACCAAAACGTTCCATTTTGGTCTCATCTGACCACATGACTTTCTCCCATGACTCCTCTGGATCATCCAAATGGTCATTGGCAAACTTAAGACGGGCCTTGACATGTGCTGGTTTAAGCAGGGGAACCTTCCGTGCCATGCATGATTTCAAACCATGACGTCTTAGTGTATTACCAACAGTAACCTTGGAAACGGTGGTCCCAGCTCTTTTCAGGTCATTGACCAGCTCCCCTGTGTAGTTCTGGGCTGATTTCTCACCTTTCTTAGGATCATTGAGACCCCACGAGGTGAGATCTTGCATGGAGCCCCAGTCCGAGGGAGATTGACAGTCATGTTTAGCTTCTTCCATTTTCTAATGATTGCTCCAACAGTGGACCTTTTTTCACCAAGCTGCTTGGCAATTTCCCCGTAGCCCTTTCCAACCTTGTGGAGGTGTACAATTTTGTCTCTAGTGTCTTTGGACAGCTCTTTGGTCTTGGCCATGTTAGTAGTTGGATTCTTACTGATTGTATGGGGTGGACAGGTGTCTTTATGCAGCTAAAGACCTCAAACAGGTGCATCTAAATGTAGGATAATAAATGGAGTGGAGGTGGACATTTTAAAGGCAGACTAACAGGTCTTTGAGGGTCAGAATTCTAGCTGATAGACAGGTGTTCAAATACTTATTTGCAGCTGTATCATACAAATAAATAGTTAAAAAATCATACATTGTGATTTCTGGATTTTTTTTTTTAGATTATGTCTCTCACAGTGGACATGCACCTACGATGACAATTTCAGACCCCTCCATGATTTCTAAGTGGGAGAACTTGCAAAATAGCAGGGTGTTCAAATACTTATTTTCCTCACTGTATATATATTATTATTATTTTTTTCTTGGAAGGGTGTTCTGTTGTTTTTTTTTACCTTTTCTATTTTCAACAGGGACCCTTCTTTCCACGTCTCGGTCTGCGTCTAGATCCACATCAGTCTGTGTGAGTGCCGTAAACACTTCTGGCTGTGTCTTCTCTGACTGGACGTCTCTGAGCTAATTTGTCTCAGGACTTTGTGCTTTAATGTCCAACACTGAGGTTACATCTTCACTTTTGTTCTCCATGATTTTCTGTTCTTTCTTCGTCCCGGACTGAGCTGCTTCCACATGATCAGGAGCTTTATTCACTTTCTCTGGAACATCAATCTTCACTTCAGTTTCCTCAGACGCCTTCCGTGGCTTAGGATCAACAGCTGCTTCCTTATGATCAGACACTTTATTCACTTCCTCTGGAATATTGATCTTCACTTCAGTTTTCTCAGACGCCTTCTGTGGCTCAGTATCAACAGCTCCTTCCTTATGATCAGGAGCTTTATTCATTTTCTCAGACGCCTTCTGTGGCTTAGGATCAACAGCTGCTTCCTTATGATCAGGAGCTTTATTCATTTTCTCAGACGCCTTCTGTGGCTCAGTATCAACAGCTGCTTCCACATGATCAGGAGCTTTATTCATTTCCTCAGACGCCTTCTGTGGCTTAGGATCAACAGCTGCTTCCACATGATCAGGAGCTTTATTCATTTTCTCAGACGCCTTCTGTGGCTTAGGATCAACAGCTGCTTCCACATGATCAGGAGCTTTATTCATTTCCTCAGACGCCTCCTGTGGCTTAGGATCAACAGCTGCTTCCTTATGATCAGGAGCTTTATTCATTTCCTCAGACGCCTCCTGTGGCTTAGGATCAACACCTGCTTCCTTATGATCAGGAGCTTTATTCACTTCCTCAGACGCCTTCTGTGGCTTAGGATCAACAGCTGCTTCCTTATGATCAGGAGCTTTATTCATTTTCTCAGACGCCTCCTGTGGCTTAGGATCAACAGCTGCTTCCACATGATCAGGAGCTTTATTCATTTCCTCAGACGCCTCCTGTGGCTTAGGATCAACACCTGCTTCCTTATGATCAGGATCTTTATTCACTTCCTCAGACGCCTTCTGTGGCTTAGGATCAACAGCTGCTTCCTTATGATCAGGAGCTTTATTCATTTCCTCAGACGCCTCCTGTGGCTTAGGATCAACACCTGCTTCCTTATGATCAGGAGCTTTATTCACTTCCTCAGACGCCTTCTGTGGCTTAGCATCAACAGCTGCTTCCACATGATCAGGAGCTTTATTCATTTTCTCAGACGCCTTCTGTGGCTTAGGATCAACAGCTGCTTCCACATGATCAGGAGCTTTATTCATTTTCTCAGACGCCTTCTGTGGCTTAGGATCAACAGCTGCTTCCTTATGATCAGGAGCTTTATTCACTTCTCAGACGCCTTCTGTGGCTTAGATCAACAGCTGCTTCCTTATGATCAGGAGCTTTATTCACTTCCTCAGACGCCTTCTGTGGCTTAGGATCAACAGCTGCTTCCTTATGATCAGGAGCTTTATTCATTTTCTTAGACGCCTTCTGTGGCTTAGGATCAACAGCTGCTTCCTTATGATCAGGAGCTTTATTCATTTTCTTAGACGCCTCTGTGGCTTAGGATCAACAGCTGCTTCCTTATGATCAGGAGCTTTATTCATTTTCTTAGACGCCTTCTGTGGCTTAGGATCAACAGCTGCTTCCTTATGATCAGGAGCTTTATTCATTTTCTTAGACGCCTTCTGTGGCTTAGGATCAACAGCTGCTTCCTTATGATCAGGAGCTTTATTCATTTTCTTAGACGCCTTCTGTGGCTTAGGATCAACAGCTGCTTCCTTATGATCAGGAGCTTTATTCATTTTCTTAGACGCCTTCTGTGGCTTAGATCAACAGTGCTTCTTATGATCAGGAGCTTTATTCATTTTCTTAGACGCCTTCTGTGGCTTAGGATCAACAGCTGCTTCCTTATGATCAGGAGCTTTATTCATTTCTTAGACGCCTCTGTGCTTAGGATCAACAGCTGCTTCCACATGATCAGGAGCTTTATTCATTTTCTCAGACGCCTTCTGTGGCTTAGGATCAACAGCTGCTTCCTTATGATCAGGAGCTTTATTCACTTCCTCAGACGCCTTCTGTGGCTTAGGATCAACAGCTGCTTCCTTATGATCAGGAGCTTTATTCACTTCCTCAGACGCCTTCTGTGGCTTAGGATCAACAGCTGCTTCCACATGATCAGGAGCTTTATTCACTTCCTCAGACGCCTTCTGTGGCTTAGGATCAACAGCTGCTTCCTTATGATCAGGAGCTTTATTCATTTCCTCAGACGCCTCCTGTGGCTTAGGATCAACACCTGCTTCCTTATGAATAGGAGCTTCATTCATTTCCTCAGACGCCTTCTGTGGCTTAGGATCAACAGCTGCTTCCTTATGAATAGGAGCTTCATTCATTTCCTCAGACGCCTTCTGTGGCTTAGGATCAACAGCTGCTTCCTTATGATCAGGATCTTTATTCATTTCCTCAGACGCCTCCTGTGGCTTAGGATCAACACCTGCTTCCTTATGATCAGGAGCTTTATTCACTTCCTCAGACGCCTTCTGTGGCTTAGCATCAACAGCTGCTTCCTTATGATCAGGAGCTTTATTCACTTCCTCAGACGCCTTCTGTGGCTTAGTATCAACAGCTGCTTCCACATGATCAGGAGCTTTATTCATTTTCTCAGACGCCTTCTGTGGCTTAGGATCAACAGCTGCTTCCACATGATCAGGAGCTTTATTCATTTTCTCAGACGCCTTCTGTGGCTTAGGATCAACAGCTGCTTCCTTATGATCAGGAGCTTTATTCACTTCCTCAGACGCCTTCTGTGGCTTAGCATCAACACCTGCTTCCTTATGATCAGGAGCTTTATTCACTTCCTCAGACGCCTTCTGTGGCTTAGGATCAACAGCTGCTTCCACATGATCAGGAGCTTTATTCATTTCCTCAGACGCCTTCTGTGGCTTAGGATCAACAGCTGCTTCCTTATGATCAGGAGCTTTATTCATTTTCTTAGACGCCTTCTGTGGCTTAGGATCAACAGCTGCTTCCTTATGATCAGGAGCTTTATTCATTTTCTTAGACGCCTTCTGTGGCTTAGGATCAACAGCTGCTTCCTTATGATCAGGAGCTTTATTCATTTTCTCAGACACCTTCTGTGGCTTAGGATCAACAGCTGCTTCCTTATGATCAGGAGCTTCATTCATTTCCTCTGGAATATTGATCTTCACTTCAGGTTCCTCAGACGCCTTCTGTGGCTCAGGATCAACAGCTGCTTCCACATGTTTCTTCTCATTATCCAACAATTCAGTCATCTGGTTATACTCGTCCTTCAGCTTCAATTTTCTTTGAGATGATTCCAAACAATCTCCTGCACTTTCTCAATTTCTTTGTTTGTTTGTTCCATGATGCCCTTGATTAAATCTATTTGAATCTTATTTTTCTTTATTTGATTTAAAAGTGTATCCTTAATCTGTATGTCTATGTTTTTTTTCGATGCTGTTTTCTTCTCCTCTATGTCAGCGCTCATTTCATAAGTACAGCGATGCAGTTTCTCTCTAAGTGTTTGTAAAAACTCCTTTGTCTCCGACAGTTTCTCAGATTCTTGAATAAAATGTAATTCTTCTTTAATTCTTGAACAGGTCTCTGACTTCAGCATAGGCTCCAATTCTTCTCTTTTCACAGTTGTTGTTTCTGGGGGAAAGTACAAAAGTATAAATGCAGAGGTGGGTAGTACTTAGTTTATTTTAAACTCTGTTTAAATGTAGGTCAACAGCCAATAGGTGTGTTTAAGATGAAATGCACCTCGCTTGGACTGTAGAGACCAGAAAGGAGAAAGGCGCCTGGAATAAAGTCAAGACACATCACGGCCTCGAGAACAGAGAGGAGCATCAGATCTCACAGCGACTTGCGGTTGTTAGAAATAATTTGTAAATAAATCAAATATGAAAGTTTGGGAACGCATTTCTTTTCCTCCTACACACCAGACAGACTCATCAAAGAGGATTTAGGATTAAAATGGATAATAAACCTCTGCTTAAACGACTTATTCAAATTTATAGTTGGACACATCCTTGATACTTTCTGTCAAAGAGGAGCACGAGGCTGCGGAGCGTCAAGGCAACACATTTCTGATCAAAAAGAAGTCAGACTCAGTCATCTGTCACTGAGCTGTCAGAGCACGTACTGACCGCACTTCATTTCCCATCATCCCTTTGGTCTTTGTAGTTCAGGCGGGCGAGCCTGACCCAGGCGCTGCAGCCCTCGCTCTCAGAGACCAGGACCGTCACACAGGTCAGATGGAGGCGGTGAACTCTTGGATCAAATCTGACAGACACGCAAAAGACTGCAAAGACTGTCTCATCTTAAACACACCTATTGACTCTTGTCAGACCGGCACCAGAGTCAAAACATGTAGAAGAAGCAATATTTGTTCACATTAATAACGGGCCATGCAACTACACTCGAACACTTACAAAGTAATGATGAAAAGTAAATACTTACTCTGTGTTTTATATTTCCACAAGACAAAGGCTCCAGCCACTGCAGCAAGAATCAGCCCCAAAACAAAGAGAGTCCAGGCCACGGAGCAAGAGGAACAGGCCTCCAGGAACTCCCCTGGAACAACAGTGATATATTCATGTCTGTCTGAGTGTATTATTCTGTCACTAAACTGTAGTGTGAGGCGTGTCTTTTCTCACCTGTGATCCTGATCTGATTCTCTCTGCTCTGCCTGGTCTCCTGATGCCTCACTCTGCAGGTGAAGCTGTTCCCAGGGATCTGCTCCACAGAGAGTCTGCTGCTGACACTGAATGTCTCCTCGTTCACTCCTCTCTGAGTCTCTGTCCTCGCTCCGGTCAGGACCGTCCCCTCAGAGTCCAGCCAGACCAGCTCCGGCTCCGGGAACCAGCCCCTGGACTCACAGCGCAGCACAGGAGACCCCGAGTGGTCTTTGGTCAGACTCACGGAGACAGGAGACACTGACACTGGAGACACCAGGGAAATAACATAAAAAGTCATTCAGTATCTAATCAGAAATGTACATTACCACACTGACGAAGCCATCAATATAGAATATACAAACACTGAAGTGATAGAAAATGTGCTGCTGTGTTTGGTCCATTGACCCAGAGCTTCATAGTGTGTCCTGACTCACCGACGTGCAGCGTGACCTCTGCTCTCGTGTTCATCTGTGGGATGAAGCAGTGGTACGTTCCTGCGTCGCTCAGCCTGACTCTGCTCAGCGTCAGAGACAGGTCTCCGTACGCCAGCCCGCGCTCCGACAGACGGGTGCGGCCCAGATACAGAGAGTTCTGGTCGATCAGCAGGTCCAGGGCATCACGGCGGATGTGGATGTAGCGCGGCTTCAGGTCGGGCCGCCCCCAGTCCACCACCAGGTCCTTAATGTTTTTAACAGACTCTAGCTGACAGGGCAGAGTCACTTCACTGCCCACGGGGACGACGAGAGGCTGAGACGGGACGACCAGAGTCTGACCTGTTAAAGATAGAAGAATGTTGATGAAGGGGTTTAAGCAGGATCTTTCAATTAAAATATAATAAACTGGGTAAGTTGCACTGGGCCCTGGAGACCAATAAAGGAGTTGCCTGGCCTGCCAGACACTCCTCCTTTCTGTTCAAAAGAAGAACCGTCTGGGCAGCTGCTCGCAGCCAATCATTTCACGATTTGACCCACATCGGTCCAATCACGCACCAAGAGACGGAAGCGTCACCTGTCACCACCACGCACTCTTCCAAAACATTAAAGATGGCGGCCGATACACTGTTTTCTTCGGCTCTTTCGTCTGTTTTAAATCATTTGGAAAATATGAAATCCCTAAACCGGAGCAAGAAACAGCGTTCGAAGAGTTCCTCGTAAAAAAGGACGTTTTTGGAAAGGCTTTCTGCCGCTTGTTACTGCAACGTATCTAGCGTTGCTCTAATTGGTGGATGCCGTCTGTCAATCACGCCCACCGGGAAATTGTTGAGATCACGCTCGCTCCCAGACTATATGTCTTTGAAATATCTATGAAAAGGCATGTCGTTTGGCAGGTCAGGCAAATAAAGGAGCCCACCTGTTTTTTACCAAAATAATAGAAATGAGGGGCTGGAGGGGCTCATGTAGACCCTTCTGGTTAGAGGTCGACTGATATGGGTTTTTCTAAGGTTGATGGTGATGCTGATATTTTGGGATGTTATTTGGCCGATGCCGTTATGCTCGGCCGATATTTTTGTGGTCGATTTAATTTTATTATTTTATGTGATCCAATCATAGTTTCTGTCTCCGCTTTGATTAGTTGTCGTTAGCATTAGCATATTGTTACTAGCTGCAGCATTTTGCGCGGCGATCAAAAATACAATAGTGAAGGTTAAAACTAACTCAGCGATTGAATTCTCCAGATTCTGCACTTCAAAATGACCTGCAGCATGTCCATATTGATGGAGGTTTAGTGAAACTTGTGTTTAACAAACTTGAAGCTGAACAGTTTTCATTGCGATGTTTCTCACCTCACCTGAGGTCGAGGGAGTTGTGGGAGGACTCGAAATATTTTCATTCAAAGACAATAAAACAAACCAGCTAAGCGATGTGGATCCTGACATGCATTTTTTTCATAATATATGTCGTAACTGTAAGTATTATTAAGACAATCAAATTTCACAATTAGGCAAACCTGAAAACATGCCAATAGTTCATTTAAATTGTCGTAGTTTGTATGCTAATTTTGAACATATAAAAGATGATCTGAACAAACTTAGTTTAAATGCTGCTATTATTGCGAAACATCAGAAACATGGATACAGGAAAACAAAATTGGGAATTTTGAGCTTGAGGAATATCAAATGTTCAATCTAATCAGAAAACATAAATCAGGTGGTGGAGTTGCTCTGTATATGCACAAAGATTTCAATGCAAAATTGGTTGATAAAATGACAATGGCAATTGATCATATGTTTGAATGTGTGACAATAGAAATAATTCTTGAAAAAAAAATATATTAGTCTCTTGTATCTACCGAGCACCGGGTGCAGATATTGAAGGTTTTCTTGAATATATTGAAAAGATATTCACTTATAGTAATCACAAAGATGTCTTTATTTGTGGGGACTTCAATATTGACTTATTATAAACAAAATCGCATTAAACCTACTGAAAAATGTGTGGACACTATGTACAGTCTGTCAGTTGACCCTTTAATCACACGCCTCACAAGGATAACTGCACACGGTGCTACACTGATTGATAATATCTTTACAAATGTTCTTGACAATATGACAAGTGGAAAACTGATTAATGATATTAGTGACCAGTTTTCACTCTATTTGAAATACAACAAAAAAGTAAGAAAAACAAAAGTACTACTATGGTAAAGAATGTAAGACTAACATCTGAGCGCTCCATGGATGCTTTCAAGCTGAGTTTGTCAGATCAGGACTGGAATAATGTCCTTGGAGAACAAGATGTTAATATTGCATATACACATTTTGTTAACACAATCAAACAGCTTTATGATCAACATTGTCCAATAGTAACGCGCAAATATACGCAAACAAATACATGTGTCCCATGGATGACAAGGGGGTTATTGAACGCATGTAAAAAGAAAAACTCCTTATATAAAACATTTATAAAAAAGAGAACATTGGAAACGGAATCTAAATATAAAAAATATAAGAACAAACTAACAAGTATATTAAAAAACTGTAAAAGAAATTATTATAGAAACATGATTGAGGTCAATAAAAACAATATGAAAGGACTATGGAAAGTCTTAAATCATGCAATGTCTAAAGACTCGAAAGCTTTAAGTTACCCAGACTACATGATTAATAATGATGAGAAGATTACAGAAGGGAAGAGTGTAGTTAATGCGTTCAAGGACTATTTTGTCACCATTGGGCCTCACCTGGCATCAAAAATAGCCAAAACAAACAGTGACGTCTCTCAACATAAAAACTTGAATGTTCACTCCTTCTTTCTCACGGCAACGAATGAAAATGAAATAATTAAAATAGTTCAAGCTTTCAAGAATAAAAATCGACTGATTGGAACGACTTTGACATGAACATGATCAAAAAAGTAATACATAACATATCAATGCTTTTAACACATATATGCAACCTATCCTTTTCTACTGGTGAATTCCCTGACCTCATGAATATTGCCAAGGTCGTTCCAATTTATAAAAATGGGGATAATCATCAATTTACAAATTACAGACCGATCTCTATACTTCCTCAATGATCTAAGATTCTGGAAAACTTTTGCCGCCCGCTTGGACAGTTTTGTGAATAAACATAACTTACTCAGTGACTGTCAGTGTGGGTTCAGAAACAACAGGTCAACTGCACATGCATTAATCAATCTAACAATATTGACAATAAGCTGTATTCATTGGGTATATTCATAAACCTCCAGAAAGCCTTTGACACTATAGATCATGAAATACTTTTAAATAAACTAAATAACAATGGGATCAGAGGGATCGCTAACAATTGGCTGAAGTCATACTTAACTGAAAGAAAACAGTACGTACAAATTAATGTATTGTACCAGGACAAAGGAACATTGTATGCGGAGTCCCCCAGGGGTCAATATTAGGACCCAACTTGTTTTTGTTGTACATAAATGATCTCTGTGAAGTCTCAACAAAGTTAAAATGTATATTATTTGCGGACGACACAACAATTCTGAGTTCCGGCAAAGATTTACAACTGCTTGTCTCAGAGGTCACAACAGAATTATACAAATTCAAAGAATGGTTTAATAGAAATAAACTATCGCTGAACATATTTAAAACAAAAATGATTTTATTTGGTAAACGGAATAGTGACGTTCAGATTCAAATCAATATTGACAATGCTCGAATAGAACAAGAAAAGGAATATACATTTCTGGGTGTGATCTTCAGACATAAGGTTAGCTGGAGACCACAAATAGATAACATTCGTGGAAAAATAGTGAACAATGTGCCCATAATGGGCAAGTGTAGATTTTTTCTGGACCACAAGGCTCTCTTCATCCTGTACTGTTCCTTAATCCTACCGTACATAAATTATTGATATATTGGATATAGGGACCATACAAATATATTGTTCTTAAAGATCTAACACCATGAAACTTGATGACCTTATAAAATATAATACTTTGTTACTGATATACAAAGCAGTAAATAACCAGCTAACTAGCAATATACAACAAATGTTTGGTAAAAGAGAGGGAAGATACGATCCAAGGGGTACTCATAATCTGAAAGTACAATGTATTCATTCTACCCTAAAAGTAATTGTATCACCCGGAGAGGTGTAAATCTGTGGAATAATCTAGAGAAACCCTTAAAAGGCGCTGATAGTGATGGGGGGCTACTGCCCTCTACCAACTGGCCATATTATACCCTGGCTTTTTAAGGCACCTCACTAAACAAGGCAAACAATAAATATAACAAAAAAATCACAAGTTATATTTTTACAGTGGAAATGGGAATGACTGCAAGGGGACAAGTAAGGGATAATGTATAGAACGCCGGTCATTATCAGTAAAATAAGTACCGACAGGGCGAACTGGATCCCGACGCGCAGCGGAGGGGTCCGCTTATTATACGGCTGTTTGCCAACTGTACACACACAAATAAACTGCATACACTTTTATGAAGGCAGAAAGGTTTATTTAATGATTTCCGCGGCAAATAGTTCCCAAAAGTTTGCGCGTTGCTTGGCAACGTTTGTTGATTCCAGGCAGTGTGGCGAGGCTAGTAGCAGCACAGCTAGCTACTTATTGCTAGCCTAGCTACTTAGTTGAAGGTGCAGTTGGAGAGGAGGAATGGTGGTGAATCTCTGAGTAAGTTGAACGTCGGACTCCCGTTAACTTCACGAGCGATTCCCTCAACTTCTCTCGCAGGGACGGGGACAGAGATAGTGTCCGCCTGTCCGCTACTACTACTCGCGGAGTGATATGAAAGACCTGTATTACAAGCACGAACTCCGTTGCCATTTGCAGCGGTCATTATTTTTTTCAGAGGTCTTCTATCAAAAAATAATGACCGGTAGAACGTTGGGAAATCACATTCAAATCAATGGAGCGTTCTACTTGCATTGTGAAGGGCCGTATAAT
The DNA here is from genome assembly GCA_007210695.1 of Neogobius melanostomus. NCBI lineage: Eukaryota > Metazoa > Chordata > Actinopteri > Gobiiformes > Gobiidae > Neogobius > Neogobius melanostomus. Next base: position 24,824 of record VHKM01000787.1, on the reverse strand, counting down.
AAATAATAATAATGTGTAGTGTTGATTATAAAACTATGACAAATGTTATACTTAAATAATAACTAAATCATGGTCAATTAATAGAATGGTGACTGGTGTTTATAAGTAATGATTGGATAAGGTTACTATGTGGATGGGAAAAAGGAAAAAGTACAATAAATAAAATAAAATAAATAAATGAAATAAAAATAAAAATGATTGTTTATATTTACTGGTAAACTGTATACATTTCTATTTTCGTGCTATGTCTTATTACTTTGGAAGTTTTGTAAATCTCATGTGATTTTCTTCTTGTAAAACTTGAATGCTTTTCTTTATCAATGCTGCTATACTTAAGGTTAATGCAGACAATTGTAATTGTTGAAAGGACATAATTATGATTCATACAGTAGATGGGCAAACCCACAGGGCTGTGTGTGTGCATATGTGTGGAAAATTATTATTATATACAGTTATGTATATTCTCAGTGTTATGATGGGCCTTTTCCTTTGAAAGGACTTACAATTATGTTTTGTATTTCTAGAATTAATCTGAACTGCATGTAAGTAATTACTTTGAATGGGGGGGAGGCATTTATAAGCTTTCTTGCTTCGGCCTGCTCCTTTTGAGTTTTATTTTATTGCAATGCAATGTATGTTTTATAAAGTGCTCAAATAAACAAACTAAACTAAAATGAACACTGTGATAAAGCTTGACTTACTGCAGCAGAAGTGCGTCTGCAGGACGAGCACGAGGACAGAACACAGCAGAGGCTTCTCCACACCCATCATTACAGAGACAGATCTGAGAATAAACACAATCAATGATCACATCACACTGGATCGTCTGTCTGTTCTGCACAAGTGGGAGTAAAAAAACTGTTCTGATTATTACAGATACTTTCTACACAGCTTTCCCAATGCTTCATGCTCCATACAGATTATTCATTACGAAGCTATAACGAGTTTTCCTGTAACTTCAGTCACTTATTAGAAACAGGGAGAGACTGATATTGAAAGTGAAAGTAACAGAAACGAGACAAAAACACGTCTTAAATCACTGCACGGTATAAACGAGGCATAAACATGTTCATGTATGAGTTTAGTGTTCGCACATCAGCAGCACGCGCGTCATTATCGATAAGAAGAGTTTAAATGTGATCAGTAACAATAACAGTGACCCATAATCTGCGCCTCTGGTCCGCCTCAGAAACACGCGGGTTATTTCTGTCCGTCAGTGAACAATGAAGCGTAAAGTCTGATCGCGTTAATAATCTGTAATCTCACCTGTTTTATGGCTTTATGACTTCAGGAACGTGCAGCGTCAGTTCAGGCTCACGCACGCGCATTGACTCTGCGCCTTTACGTCACACATGAAGCTCCTGCAGACCCGGAGCAGCTGCAGATTCAGGACCCCTGCTGTTTTTATTTCCTCTCGTTGTTGCTGCGTTGTCGTCACTTTTTTTAATTTTTTTTTTTTCATTATTTACATATTTGTGTTTTTATTCCTTTTCCAATGTGTTTTCAATGCACTTTTTCCTCACGTTTCTGAAGCTCTTTTGTGTCTTTTCGTCGCTGTTTTGACTCTTATGACGCTTTTTTTGCCTCGTTTTTCATCCTTGTTTCCAATTTGTCGATATTTTGACGCTTTTCCCCCAAGAACTTTTAGATTTGTGTAAAGCCAAACTATGATGTGCTCGGTTCAGGTGGGGGTTAAGAGGTTAAGGATTGTATTTTCTGTATTTAGTGCACAGACTTTCACAGTGAATATGATTTTGACTGACAAACAGGGAGTGACTGAAAACTAAATAAATATATTGTGTAGTGTGTGCTCAGTTTATGACCGTGATCCTGCAGACTTGTTCCTGTTGTTGCAGATGTTCATCCAGGTGAACAGAAGATGGCGCTGTTTCACAAAATGAGGAACGTAAATCTGCGGCCCTGAATCTGCAGCTGCTCCTCGTGGTCAGTGAAGACGAGAGGAGAGTTTTGGATTCTTACCAAAAGGCGCAGCCCCATGTAACTGCATATGTTCATGGCTGCAGTTTAGACAAGTTCACATTATACTAATATTCTACTATAATCAGCTGCTCACACAGGAAACTAAACTGTAAAGATTATAACTTTACTTAAAATACATTTGCTTTAACAAAACCTTTACACAATACAAAAGTACATTCCACATTCAACACAAAAACATTGATGATTTGAGTCACTTCAGCTGAATTACATGTTCAGTTGTGCATGTGTATTTTAACTAAGCATTTTACTGTTGAATCATGTGCTTCATTTCCAAAGGGGGTTTCAGTCTGTAACTCGACTCTAAACAACAAAATCACAAATCTACAGTATTCAGGGAAACATATTACAAAAGTAACGAGTTACAAACAATATATTAGTGCATTTCAATTAAATGGTTTGTGTTGATGTAAAAACAGCAACATATGGGGGAAAGTGAAAGAAAAGGAAATCTTTGACTGCACTTTTGCTCAGTGGCTTTATTACTATTTCAGTCTATATGTTTCCCAAAGTTACTCGGAGTAACTTAAAGTAACAGGTAGAAATGGATCATCTTGTTTATATACTGTATATTCTTCTTTTGTTACCATTGCCTGAAATAAATAAATGAATGAAATGAAACTGTAACTTAACAACATTGAGGAAACAGTAATATCATTTATAATACAAACATTACATGTTTAAAGCTGTAACTACTAATACATAATATGTTACAATGTTAAAGTAACTTGTCCAACACTGCAAATACAGATCTGATACTCACTACAGCCCCACAGTTTTTACATTATATATGTTTTATATGTTTTATGTTGCACGTCTGCACGTTTGTGAACCTGTTCTCAAACAAAGGCAATAAAATATAATCTAACGTTTGCTGTTTGGACTTTGATGAAAGTTGAAGCACTGATGTGAATTCAAGTCACTGTTCCATCAAAGACAAAGACAAAGTTTACTTCAGGTCACCCAATAGTTATTTTAAATGTTCTATAATCGCGCCGTGCCTTTATTTTTGTTGCCGTTATGAATCAAGTTCAGTCGGCGTCCTGATCCACTTCAGACATGAACATTATTAACTGTGTACTTTTATAATCAATGAAGTTATTGTTATTGCTGGTAAAGCGAGGTCAGTGTGATCCATGAGGCTCAGGACAGACGTGACCCTCGGCGGTGGCGTCGCCGGGTGAGGCCGATGTGAGAGCGAGGGCGGGGTCGTCCTGAGAGAGGGAGTCGTGCTCTGGGGCGAGGGCTGTTTTCGGCGCCTGTGGCTTTAATTTCATCAGATTTTTTATAGATTCAGTGAGACTCTTTCCAGTTTTTCCGGCAGAGTCAGATGCTCCTTCAGCTGTGGATCCTTGTTCTGTCTCTGTCGTCTCTGTCTGGGCGGCTCTGACCTCCTCACTCTGAGTCGACTCTTCTCTGGTTTCAGGACTTTGATCATTAAGTTGTGTTTTACCAACATTAGAGCATAAATCATTGATCTCTGTTTCATCCACGACAGTCACCTTCTCTTCTCTTTCCCCAGACTCCTGAGCAGCTGCTGCCAGACAATTATTCTCCTCTTCCAACTGTTCATACTCCACCTCCAGCTTACCTTTCCTCTAATCTTTTTTCCGAATTTTCTCGTCAATTTTCTTAATTTCTTTGTCCGTTTGATCAATGATGCGACTGAACTCTCTAATGTGTTCCTTTTTTTTGCTATTGTACCATGTTCTTTCTTTTTGTCTTTGCTTTGGTTCGGTAACTTTTTTTCCTTTTCCCTTAATACCTTAATGTCTTCCTCCAGATCATACTTACATTGACGCATTTTGTCTTTAAGCTTTACCAAAAAGTCCTTTGACTCCAACAGTTTCTCAGACTCTTCAATAAACTGTATTTCTCCAGAGATCCTCAAACAGGCCTTCTTGTATTCATTCAGCTTCTGCTCAACACTGTGTGGTTTTGTCTCTGTTTTCAGCATCGGCACCGACTCTTCAGTTTCCTCCAGTTTGACCTTTGTGATCTCACTCTCTGTTTCTGGAGGAAATTACAAGATTAGATGTCAAGGAAAAACATTTAGAATTACAGTCAATTAACATACAGTGGCTAGAAAAAGTAAATACACCGTTTGGAATTTGTCACATTTCTGCCTACATCGGTCAGTAAATGTGGTCTGATCCTCATCAGAATCATAAGAATGAATAAACAGTGTCTGCTTAAACTAATACCACCCAAACATTTACATTTGATCTTATTTTTATTGGCCATAACATGTAAACATTCACAGGACAGCGTGGAATAAGTGAGTACACCGCCTGAATCTCATTGAACTGCAGCAGTTTTGTAAAGAGGAATGGTCCCAGATTCATCCTGATCATTGTGAGCGTCTAATCTGCAACTACAGAAAAGCAGTTATTGCTGCAAAAGAAGGATCAGCAGATATTTAATACAAGGGTTCACTTACTTATTCCACACTGTTGTGAATGTCTCAGGTTTTTCTGCAAAATATCTTTGAAAAATGTGTTTCTGTTGATGATGTCACGTTGTCCAGGCCCTGAGGAAACAAAACAGCTCCACACCATGATGCTCCTGCTCCAGACTTCACAGTGAGGAGAGGGTTTAGATGTTTAGATGCTCCACAGCACTACTGGAAATATACTGTGGACTGTTGGACCCAAAGTGGAATAGTTTGGGAGGAACACACAGGCGGTGCACTTAATTATTCCACACTCTCATGTGAATGTTTACATGTTATGGCCAATAACAATATTGGCCACATTTAGTGACCAGTTTAGGCAGAAATGTGAGAAATTCCAAACAGTGTATTTACTTTTTCTCACCACTGTATCTGATACTGGATTAAAACGTTTATTTTCCTTGGCTCATGGTGACATTTGTAAAATAATAAAAACACACTATTGTTAACTATTCTTGGCATTCACAAACACAGAAGTGGCTGTTTTTGTTTTTAGCATTACTGGCTCGTCCACCTCCACCTTGACTACACAAACAGTTTAAACCAGGCAGATCCAAAGTGCGGCCCGGGGGCCAAATGTGACCCTCAGACCAATTTTTGAGTGGCCCTCAGGCTTCTTGTTTTATTGGCACACATCACCAAAGATGGTACTTTTTTACTGAAATCTTAATAATTCCACACAAGTAAAAGTGACATTTATTGTGAGACAGAGCTGCATTATGGTTCTGAGCCTTAATAAAGGTGTGGGGCGCGGTTTAAACCTCTTTTAAATACACCCAGTTGAATGTTTGAATTCACTGACCACCGATCTGTGGCTCTCCATGCTGAACATGCGGCCCTCAGTGAAAAAAACGGGGCAAACAATGTGGGGGGGAACATGTATTTGACCAACAGCATCAAAACATATATATATATATATATATATATATATATATATATATATATATATATATATATATATTTAATTATTATTTTTTTCTTGGAAGGGTGTTCTGTTTTTTTACCTTTTGTATTTTCAACAGGGACCCTTCTCTCCACGTCTCGGTCTACGTCTAGATCCACATCAGTCGGTGTGAGTGACGTAAACACTTCTGGCTGTGTCTTCTCTGACTGGACGTCTCTGAGCTCATCTGTCTCGGTCGGCTCGTCACCGTTTACAGGACTTTGTGCTTTAATGTCCAACACTGAGGTTACATCTTCACTTTCGTTCTCCATGATTTTTTGTTCTTTCTTCGTCCCGGACTGAGCTCCTTCCACATGAGCAGTATCTTTATTCACTTCCTCTGGAACATTGATCTTCACTTCAGTTTCCTCAGACGCCTTCTGTGACTCAGGATCAACAGCTGCTTCCTTATGATCAGGAGCTTTATTAATTTTCTTAGACGCCTTCTGTGGCTTAGGATCAACAGCTGCTTCCTTATGATCAGGAGCTTTATTATTTTCTTAGACGCCTTCTGTGGCTTAGGATCAACAGCTGCTTCCTTATGATCAGGAGCTTTATTCATTTTCTTAGACGCCTTCTGTGGCTTAGGATCAACAGCTGCTTCCTTATGATCAGGAGCTTTATTCATTTCCTCAGACGCCTTCTGTGGCTTAGGATCAACAGCTGCTTCCTTATGATCAGGAGCTTTATTCATTTTCTTAGACGCCTTCTGTGGCTTAGGATCAACAGCTGCTTCCTTATGATCAGGAGCTTTATTCATTTCCTCAGACACCTTCTGTGGCTTAGGATCAACAGCTGCTTCCTTATGATCAGGAGCTTTATTCATTTTCTTAGACGCCTTCTGTGGCTTAGGATCAACAGCTGCTTCCTTATGATCAGGAGCTTTGTTCATTTCCTCTGGAATATTGATCTTCACATCAGGTTCCTCAGACGCCTTCTGTGGCTTAGGATCAACAGCTGCTTCCTTATGATCAGGAGCTTTATTCATTTTCTTAGACGCCTTCTGTGGCTTAGGATCAACAGCTGCTTCCTTATGATCAGGAGCTTTATTCATTTCCTCAGACGCCTTCTGTGGCTTAGGATCAACAGCTGCTTCCTTATGATCAGGAGCTTTGTTCATTTCCTCTGGAATATTGATCTTCACTTCAGGTTCCTCAGACGCCTTCTGTGGCTCAGGATCAGCAGCTGCTTCCACATGTTTCTTCTCATTATCCAACAATTCAGTCATCTGGTTATACTCGTCCTTCAGCTTCAATTTTCTTTGAGATGATTTCCAAACAATCTCCTGCACTTTCTCAATTTCTTTGTTTGTTTGTTCCATGATGCCCTTGATTAAATCTATTTGAATCTTATTTTTCTTTATTTGATTTAAAAGTGTATCCTTTATCTGTATGTCTATGTTTTTTTTCGATGCTGTTTTCTTCTCCTCTACATCAGGGATCATTTCATAAATACAGCGATTCAGTGTCTCTCTAAGTGTTTGTAAAACTCCTTTGTCTCCGACAGTTTCTCAGATTCTTCAATAAAATTTAATTCTTCTTTAATTCTTGAACAGGTCTCCTTGTGTTTGTTCAGCTTCTGTTCATCACTGGGTTCTTTTATCTCTGGCTTCAGCATAGGCTCCAATTCTTCTCTTTTCGCAGTTATTGTTTCTGGGGGAAAGTACAAAAGTATAAATGCAGAGGTGGGTAGTACTTAGTTAATTTTAAAACTCTGTTTAAATGTAGGTCAACAGCCAATAGGTGTGTTTAAGATGAAATGCACCTCGCTTGGACTGTAGAGACCAGAAAGGAGAAAGGCGCCTGGAATAAAGTCAAGACACATCACGGCCTCGAGAACAGAGAGGAGCATCAGATCTCACAGCGACTTGCGGTTGTTAGAAATAATTTGTGAATAAATCAAATATGAAAGTTTGGAAACGCATTTCTTTTCCTCCTACACACCAGACAGACTCATCAAAGAGGATTTAGGATTAAAATGGATAATAAACCTCTGCGTAAACGACTTATTGAAATTTATAGTTGGACACATCCTTGATACTTTCTGTCAAAGAGGAGCACAAGGCTGCGGAGCGTCAGGGCAACACATTTCTGATCAAAAAGAAGTCAGACTCAGTCATCTGTCACTGAGCTGTCAGAGCACGGACTGACCGCACTTCATTTCCCATCATCCCTTTGGTCTTTGTAGTTCAGGCGGGCGAGCCTGACCCAGGCGCTGCAGCCCTCGCTCTCAGAGACCAGGACCGTCACACAGGTCAGATGGAGGCGGTGAACTCTTGGATCAAATCTGACAGACACGCAAAAGACTGCAAAGACTGTCTCATCTTAAACACACCTATTGACTCTTGTCAGACCGGCACCAGAGTCAAAACATGTAGAAGAAGCAATATTTGTTCACATTAATAAACGGGCCATACAATTACACTCGAACACTTTCAAAGTAATGATGAAAAGTAAATACTTACTCTGTGTTTTATATTTCCATAAGACAAAGGCACCAGCCACTGCAGCAAGAATCAGCCCCAAAACAAAGAGAGTCCAGGCCACGGAGCAAGAGGAACAGGCCTCCAGGAACTCACCTGGAACAACAGTGATATATTCATGTCTGAGTGTATTATTCTGTCACTAAACTGTAGTGTGAGGCGTGTCTTTTCTCACCTGTGATCCTGATCTGATTCTCTCTGCTCTGCCTGGTCTCCTGATGCCTCACTCTGCAGGTGAAGCTGTTCCCAGGGCTCTGCTCCACAGAGAGTCTGCTGCTGACACTGAAGGTCTCCTCGTTCACTCCTCTCTGAGCCTCTGTCCTCGCTCCGGTCAGGACCGTCCCCTCAGAGTCCAGCCAGACCAGCTCCGGCTCCGGGAACCAGCCCCTGGACTCACAGCGCAGCTCAGGAGACCCCGAGTGGTCTTTGGTCAGACTCACGGAGACAGGAGACACTGACACTGGAGACACAAGAGAAATAACATAAAAAGTCATTCAGTATCTAATCAGAAATGTACATTACCTCACTGACGAAGCCATCAATATAGAATATACAAACACTGAAGTGATAGAAAATGTGCTGCTGTGTTTGGTCCATTCACCCAGAGCTTCATGGTCTGTCCTGACTCACCGACGTGCAGCGTGACCTCTGCTCTCGTGTTCATCTGTGGGATGAAGCAGTGGTACGTTCCTGCGTCGCTCAGCCTGACTCTGCTCAGCGTCAGAGACATGTCTCCGTACGCCAGCCCGCGCTCCGACAGACGGGTGCGGCCCAGATACAGAGAGTTCTGGTCGATCAGCAGGTCCAGGCCGTCACGGCGGATGTGGACGTAGCGCGGCTTCAGGTCGTGCCGCGCCCAGTCCACCACCAGGTCCCTGAGGTCTTTAACAGACTCTAGTTGACAGGGCAGAATCACTTCACTGCCCACGGGGACAACGAGGGGCTGAGACGGGACGACCAGAGTCTGACCTGTTAAAGATAGAAGAATGTTGATGAAGAGGTTTAAGCAGGAGCTTTCAATTAAAATAGAATAAACTGGGTAAGTTGCACTGGGCCCTGGAGACCAATAAAGGAGCCCACCTGTTTTTTACCAAAATAATAGAAATGAGGGGCTGGAGGGGCCCGTGTAGACCCTTCTGGTTAGAGGTCGACTGATATGGGTTTTTCTAAGGTTGATGGTGATGCTGATATTTTGGGATGTTAATTGGCCGATGCCGTTATGTTCGGCCGATATTTTTGTAGTTGATTTTATTTTATTATTTTATGTGATCCAATCATAGTTTCTGTCTCTGCTTTGATTAGTTGTCGTTAGCATTAGCATATTGTTACTAGCTGCAGCATTTTGCGCGGCGATCAAAAATACAATAGTGAAGGTTAAAACTAACTCAGTGATTGAATTCTCCAGATTCTGCACTTCAAAATGACCTGCAGCATGTCCATATTGATGGAGGTTTAGTGAAACAGTTTTCATTGCGATGTTTCTCACCTCACCTGAGGTCGAGGGAGTTGTGGGAGGACTCGAAATATTTTCATTCAAAGACAATAAACAAACTCACACTGGAGCAGTGTGAGAGCAGTGTGGCAGCTAACGTTTTTGAGTCCGGTTGAGAGAGAGCAAAATGCCTAAACCGCCAAAAACAGAGGCGAAGCAACTGCAAGATTCGGCGGCGGATGAGGATTACGTGAGCCTCAGTCGAGTCACAGAACTCATGGAGCAGCAGAGGGACATGTTCAGGGAAATAATACAACAACAACAGGAGAACTTCACAGGATTCATTAAAATCATCATGGAAGCACATAAAAAGGACAAAGGACATTCAAGAGCTAAAAACAAGCCTACAGTTCACGCAAGGTGAGGTGGACACTCTGAAAGAAGGAACATTGAAACTCACTGAGCGCACGAACACAATACAAAACGATTTTTATAAAGTATGTGACAATTTGCATATTATCACGGACAAACTGGAGTATCTGGAGGGACAGAGCCGCAGAAACAACCTGGTCTTTGAGGGAATGAGGGAGAAGTTACAACTACAACATCCGGTGGAGGTGGAGAGGGCTCACCGCATAGGGAAACCCGACGGCGGGAGAGACTGGCCGAGACCCATCATCGCCAAACTGCTGCGTTGGAAGGATCACGAAGCAATCCTGCAGCGCGCTAAACACCTCAAAGGGACCAAAATCTTCATAAACGAGGACTACACGGAATCCATCAAAAGGAAGCGAAAAGAACTGATGCCGGAGCTGAGAGCTGCCAGGGAAAGGGGGGAGATTGCCTTTTTGCGATATGATAAACTCACTGTACGTCCGCGCACCAGTACACCAAATCAAGTATAAACACCGGGAAAAGCGTATGGATTTTGGTATGTAAAAGCACATAACTTAACATGTCCTGTAATACATATAGTTCTATAGGAAGCATCGACTTGGACCTTTCATTAAGGAGAATTGCTGAAGCAAATAACCAGGACTTTACATTATCACAATATGACTTACAGAACACTGAGATCGACATCGACCCTGAAATAACTTCTTTACTAGAGCTACTAATGACTGTCAATATTATACAGAGGATCTTTACAATAGTAAACTTAAGAACATTAAGGCATTCACTGTAATCCACTTCAATAGTCAAAGCCTCTATGCAAACTTTAACCATATCAAAAGCTTCTTAAAACAGTTTTCTAAACCATTTAGTGTAATTTTAATCACACAGTTTTCTATTGATGGTTATGAATTTATCAGTATGAACAGAAGAAACAAGCAGGGTGGGGGCGTAGCTATGTTTGTAGACTCCAACTATAGTTATAAAGTAATGGAAATGAGACTATGGTAGTGGATGATGCACTTGAATGCCTTACTGTAGAAATTACAAGGCAAAAAAAGAAAAATATTATTGTAAGTTGTATTTATAGAACACCTGGCTCTGATATAGATGTTTTTTCTAATTGGATGGAGGAGCACTTTTCAGGTTTAAATCATAAAGTCATGTTTGTGGGGGGAGACCTTAACATCGATCTGTTAAACCCATATAAACATAAAAAGACGGACGAATTTATACTTTATTTAGTATAGGTCTGTTTCCTCTAATAACTAAACCGAGTAGAATCACAACCTATAGTGCGACTTTGATTGATAACATTTTCTCAAATGAAATAGATAGTGATACAGTCAGTGGATTAATGATAAATGATATTAGTGATCACCTGCCAGTTTTTGTATTGTACAAAAATGGATATTTAAATATTGATGATGAAAACATTTATTGGTTTAGAAGGGTAAAAACAGAAAAAACTATTGATGCATTTAAAAAGGAACTATTAGCTCAAGACTGGAGTATTGTATACAGAGAGAATGACACTAATAAGGCATATGATGAGTTTACGCGAATATTTCATAAAGTATATGACAAAAATTGCCCAATGAAAAATATTGTAAAAACAGAAAGGTTAAAGAAAACCCATGGATGTCTAAGGGATTACTAAATGCATGCAAGAAAAAAATTCACTCTACAAAAAATGTATAAATGATAGAACAAAAGAAGCTGAGGATAAATATAAGAAATATAAAAATAAACTGACAGGTATCATTAGAAAATGTAAACAGGATTATTATAATAAGTTGTTAGATAGCAATAAGAATAATATTAAAGGTTTATGGAATATCTTAAAAAGTATAATTAGAAATAAACCGAGAACGATTAATTATCCAATTCAAAGATGAGGATAACACTTATCTTACAAATAATATGAATGAAGTAGTCGATACACTTAATAAATTCTTTGTAGATGTTGGACCGAATCTTGCTGCAAAAATTACAAATGTTGAGAATTATAATTGTGAACTGATAGACACAAATCCTCTGTCCATGTTCCTCAACCTGTGGAGGAAAAGGAGATACTGGACATTGTTAAAGGGTGTAAAAATAAAACCTCGACAGATTACCATGACATGGATATGAAAACTTTAAAAACTGTTATTGAAAGTATCTCTAAGCCGTTAACATACATCTGTAACCTATCGCTGCAAACTGGACAATTTCCTGAAAGTATGAAAGTAGCAAAAGTGATTCCTCTGTTCAAGGCAGGAGATAAACATCTCTTCACAAACTACAGGCCTGTTTCCCTTTTACCGCAATTCTCAAAATCTTAGAGAAGGTTTATAACTCTAGACTTGACAGCTTTATTGAAAGGTGTAATTTACTCTCGGACAATCAGTTTGGTTTTAGGAATAATCACTCAACCTCACACGCGCTATTTGATATAATTGAAGAAATAACTAATGCTGTAGATAACAAGAAATATGCAATAGGGTTATTTATTGACCTGAGTAAAGCGTTTGATACAATAAACTATGATATACTAATTAATAAACTAGAACATTATGGGATTAGGGGGGTAGCTCTACAGTGGTTTACCAGTTATTTAAAAAATAGAAAACAATGTGTGAAAATAGGTGATTATCAGTCGAGTTGTCGACAAATTGTGTGTGGTTTACCTCAAGGTTCCATTCTGGGCCCAACATTGTTTAACATGTACATCAACGACATTTGTAAAACGTCTCAAGTACTTAAATTTATCTTGTTTGCTGACGATACAAATATTTTTGCATCAGGTGACGACTTACAGCAACTGTGTCGGATTGTTAACTTGGAACTCAAAAGTGTCAATAAGTGGTTCAAACAAAATACATTATCTCTAAATCTGAGTAAAAGTAAAATGATGATATTTGGCAACCGTAATTCCAATGCTCAGGAAGCAATTCAGATAGAGGGTGTTGTCATAGAGCGAGTGCATGAAACCAAATTCCTTGGTGTTATTATAGATGACAGAATTACTTGGAAAGCTCATATTAAATATATATCTACGAAAATTTCTAGAAGCATTTCAGTAATAGCAAAAGCAAAGCACATTTTAAACATCAAAGCTCTACATATCTTATACTGTTCTCTGATTTTGCCATATTTATATTATTGTACTGTGGTTTGGGGTAGTACTTATAAAAACACATTAAAACCAATAGTATTGTTGCAAAAAAGAGCTATCCGAGTAATTCATAAAGTTGGGTTTTTGGACCACACAAACTCATAGCTCAACTTTGAAAAGTTTTAGCCCAACAGTTAATGGTGTACAATTGTGGAATAAACTGGAAATGGAGTTGAAACGATGTCCAAACATCAACCTGTTCAAATATAAATACAAACAAAAGACTTTTGAAATATACAGAGAACAAGAAATGTGTTGCCACTAGGAGGCGCAGTAGGATCAATTATGTGTGTTTCCTCTATAATCAAGGAAGAGTGTTGCTGCTTGGAACGGTTGTCATTCTATTGCTCAAATTTACAATTTGAGAATTAGGGTAGGCAAGTTATGAATCTGTTGAGAAGGACCCTCCCAACAGGCTCAAAACCTTGTCTTTTAATGCACCACTCAGCATAGGAACATCACCTACAAAATCAGCTGTTAGGGCAGCTGGGTGGGGTTTGTTGAGGGGGAGTTACTGCCCTTTTCAACTGGCCTGCTCTACACCCTGGCTTTTTAATGCACCAGACTATGCAGGGCTTACATCATACTTCACATATAACTCAATTAAACAAATATAATAATAATGATAATTAAACCCAAATTAAATTATATTGAGGATGGTAATGACAACTGGGAAGTAGCAAGATCTCAGAGTATAATATGTATTAATGCACCTTTGTAACATAAAAGTAGCAAATTTTTTTAGTTGTTCTTTATTTGCTGTTGTTTTTATTTTATTCTTCTTCATTATTTATTGTTACTTTGCCCTATGTTCCTTTGTTTATGATTTGCTACCTTGTAAATATTAAATATAATGTTATTATTTTTATTTTGGGGTGGGCGCTTATAAGCCTTTGGCTTCAGCCCACTCCCTTTGAGCAGGTTAACTGCTCAAACAAATAAATAAACTAAACTAAACTAAACTAAACTAGCTAAGCGATGTGGATCCTGACATGCATTTTTTTTCATAATATATGTCGTAACTTTAAGTACTATCATGAAAATCAAATTTCACAATTAGGCAAACCTGAAAACATGCCAATAGTTCATTTAAATTGTCGTAGTTTGTATGCTAATTTTGAACATATAAAAGATGATCTGAACAAACTTAGTTTAAATGCTGCTATTATTGCGCTATCAGAAACATGGATAAAGGAAAACAAAATTGGGAATTTTGAGCTTGAGGAATATCAAATGTTCAATCTAATCAGAAAACATAAATCTGGTGGTGGAGTTGCTCTGTATGTGCACAAAGATTTCAATGCAAAATTGGTTGATAAAATGAAAATGGCAATGGATCATATGTTTGAATGTGTGACAATAGAAATAATTCTTGAAAACCGGAAAATATATTTGTCTCTTGTATCTACCGAGCACCGGGTGCAGATATAGAAGGTTTTCTTGAATATATTGAAAAGATATTCACTTATAGTAACCACAAAGATGTCTTTATTTGTGGGGACTTCAATATTGACTTATTGAAAACAAAGTCGCATTAAACCTACCGAAAAATGTGTGGACACTATGTCTGTCAGTTGACCCTTTAATCACACGCCCCACTAGGATAACTGCACACGGTGCTACACTGATTGATAATATCTTTACAAATGTTCTTGACAATATGACAAGTGGAATACTGATTAATGATATCAGTGACTAGTTTTCACTCTATTTGAAATACAACAAAAAAGTAAGAAAAACAAAAGTACTACTATGGTAAAGAATGTAAGACTAACATCTGAGCGCTCCATGGATGCTTTCAAGTAGGGATGGGCGGATCAATACCAAAATATTGATATTCCGATCCAGGCGGCTCTTTTTAAAGTATTGATCCTTAAGCTTAAATATCGATACTTTTATTTAAATTAATATTTGTGTATTTTCTGATATATTTTTGTGCGCAACAGCTTTTCCTCCTTCTGTCTTCTGCCTTCCAGCAGCACCGGCGTATGCCCCGCCCCCTTTCCCCCTGTATTTGCGCTCTCTCCCAATTCTCTCCCCATGCTCTCGCGTCCACAGTAAACAGAACAAGCAGCGGCAAAAAGAGAAAATTACTGGAGCTAGCGAGGAGACACGATGCAGAGCGGGTGAAGAGACAGTCAAATGTTCTGTGCATGTAAAGTGTCCAGCTAGATTTATTAACAGATGAGTAGGGCGTCTGCTAGCCTAGTTTTTTTTTAATTTTTTTTTTTCAGAAGTTTTCATATAATCAGACATCTACTGTTATAGCAGTCAGGTAGAGAACATGGCATGTCATTTGCAACAAGTGAAAATAGACCATTCATCTGGTGAAGGCAGCCATGGTGAGTGTATAATCGTGATTATGGGAGTCATTTACCAAGTGTTTGTTCAAGTGCAAAATAAGTCACACATTTTTCTTTTTGCACTTGTATTAAGCACATCCATCCATCCATCCATCCATCCATCCATTTTCTTCCACTTTTCCGTTGCCGGGTCGTGGGGGCAGTTGGAGCTGCCCAAATCATTAATGTATCATGTATTAAGCACCTGCCTTGTTAAATTGCTCTTTTTGTTGTTCATGTAATCCAGAATATAGAAGACTGTTTTGTTCAGCTGTTGATGCAACATGAAAAAAAAAAAAAACAACAACATCTACTTCCGGTATCGGTATCGGATCGATATCGACTTTTTTGCCCCAGGTATTACTTGGTATCGGATCGAATCCAAAATGACTGGTATCGCCCATCCCTACTTTCAAGCTGAGTTTGTCAGATCAGGACTGGACTAATGTCCTTGAAGAAGAAGATGTTAATATTGCATACACACATTTTGTTAACACAATCAAACAGCTTTATGATCAACATTGTCCAGCAGAGGTTACATTAACCGAAAATTCTCCGTCATTTACGGAATATTTTAAGCTTTGACGGAACATTTCAAAGGCCGTCTGTCATTTTGACAGATTGAAAATCAACCCGTGATTAAAATAAAAACGCAGGGTTGCTTTTTTCAGAGTGCGCGGGGCTCTCTCTCTCTCTCTCTAAACGCAGCTTCACTGTTTCACTTGTATCACTGCCTAGCTAGCTAACTTTCTGGGCGCTAACAACAACACAGGGAAGAAAACCACGATCCAAACGCGGTTAAAGGCTAATAATATCCTTCTCGTCTGGAGCCGCTCTTTAACTGTCATCTATTTCTCTCCCCTCTCTCTCTCTTTCCCTCCCGTGTGTGTTTCTGTGCGCGGCGCGCTGTGCAGTGATGCGAACAGGTAAATATTGTCCGCTGTTTCTTAAACATTAACGTTAAAAGAGAAAGTGCAAATAATAAGCTCCACTTTACATTTGTATTAGTGTAATATGAGCCCTGATATGAGGAGCAGATGACGCTCTGAATAAGCCTCTGAGAATTTTACGCACGAGTTCATACACATTTCTGTAGCAAAATTTGTGTTCTATGATTGTTAAAATGTTTAGTTAACTCCATTTATCCAGCGATCTCACATTTTTCCTAACATACACAATATGCAGCTTATATATAGCCTATGTAAATGTCTTTAAAAATTGCTTATAATGTGAGATTAAGTCATGAAGGATAAAAATAGCCCATGACGGATTTTTTATAAACCTGCCTGTCAAAATGAAGGAGAGAAATTATCCCTAGTGAAACCACTGTTGTCCAGTAGTAACGCGCAAATATACGCAAACAAATAAATGTGTCCCATGGATGACAAGGGGGTTACTGAACGCATGTAAAAAGAAAAACTCCTTATATAAAACATTTATAAAAAAGAGAACATTGGAAACGGTAACTAAATATAAAAATATAAGAACAAACTAACAAGTATATTAAAAAACTGTAAACGAATTATTATAGAAATATGATTGAGGCCAATAAAAACAATATGAAAGGACTATGGAAAGTCTTAAATCATGCAATGTCTAAAGACTCAAAAGCTTTAAGTTACCCAGACTACATGATTAATAATGATGAGAAGATTACAGAAGGGAAGAGTGTAGTTAATGCGTTCAAGGACTATTTAGTCACCATTGGGCCTCACCTGGCATCAAAAATAGCCAAAACAAACAGTGACGTCTCTCAATATAAAAACATGAATGTTCACTCCTTCTTTCTCACGGCAACGAATGAAAATGAAATAATTAAAATAGTTCAAGCTTTCAAGAATAACAAATCGACTGATTGGAACGACTTTGACATGAACATGATCAAAAAGTAATACATAACATATCAATGCCTTTAACACATATATGCAACCTATCCTTTTCCACTGGTGAATTCCCTGACCTCATGAAGATTGCCATGGTCGTTCCAATTTATAAAAGTGGGGATAATCATCATTTACAAATTACAGACCGATCTCTATACTTCCTCAATGATCTAAGATTCTGGAAAAAAAAAACTTTTTGCCGCCCGCTTGGACAGCTTTGTGAATAAACATAACTTACTCAGTGACTGTCAGTGTGGGTTCAGAAACAACAGGTCAACTGCACATGCATTAATCAATCTAACAATATTGACAATAAGCTGTATTCATTGGGTATATTCATAAACCTCCAGAAAGCCTTTGACACTATAGATCATGAAATACTTTTAAATAAACTAAATAACAATGGGATCAGAGGGATTGCTAACAATTGGCTGAAGTCAAACTTAACTGAAAGAAAGCAGTATGTACAAATAAATGTATTGTATCAGGACGAAGGAACATTGAATGCGGAGTCCCCCAGGGGTCAATATTAGGACCTAAATTGTTTTTGTTGTACATAAATGATCTCTGTGAAGTCTCAACAAAGTTAAAATGTATATTATTTGCGGACGACACAAGAATTCTGAGTTCCGGCAAAGATTTACAACTGCTTGTCTCAGAGGTCACAACAGAATTATACAAATTCAAAGAATGGTTTAATAGAAATAAATTATCGCTGAACATATTTAAAACAAAAATGATTGTATTTGGTAAACGGAATAGTGACGTTTAGATTCAAATCAATATTGACAATGCTCGAATAGAACAAGTAAAGGAATATAAATTTCTGGGTGTGATCTTCAGTCATAAGGTTAGCTGGAGACCACAAATAGATAACATTCGTGGAAAAATAGCAAACAATGTGCCCATAATGGGCAAGTGTAGATTTTTTCTGGATTTTTTTCTTTTTACCCTGTACTGTTCCTTAATCCTACCGTACATAAATTATATGTATATATATATATATATATATATATATATATGTATATATATTATATAATATATATAATAATATATTGCTCAGAGGTCTGGGGAAATACCTTCAATAGTCATTTACAGGTTTTATATACACTACAAAAGAAGGCTATTAGAATTGTTCACAATGTAGGATATAGGGACCATACAAATATACTGTTCTTAAAATCTAACACCATGAAACTTGATGACCTTATAAAATATTATACTTTGTTACAGATATATAAAGCTGTAAACAATCAGCTCCCTAGTAATATACAACAAATGTTTGGTAAAGAGAGGGAAGATACGATCTAAGGGGAACTCATAATCTGAAAGTACAATGTATTCATTCTACCCTAAAAAGTCATTGTATCACCCGGAGAGGTGTAAATCTGTGAATAATCTAGAGAAACCCTTAAACGGCGCTGATAGTGATGGGGGGCTACTGCCCTCTACCAACTGGCCTTATTATACCCTGGCGTTTTAAGGCACCTCACTAAACAAGGCAAACAACAAATATAACAAAATAATCACAAGTTATATTTTTACAGTGGAAATGGGAATGACTGCAAGGGGACAAATAATAATAATGTGTAGTGTTGATTATAAAACTATGACAAATGTTATACTTAAATAATAACTAAATCATGGTCAATTAATAGAATGGTGACTGATGTTTATAAGTAATGATTGGATAAGGTTACTATGTGGATGGGAAAGAGGAAAAGTAAAATAAATAAAAATAAAATAATAAAATAAAATAAAAAGGAATGTTTATATTTACTGGTAAACTGTATACATTTCTATTTTCGTGCTATGTCTTATTACTTTGGAAGTTTTGTAAATCTCATGTGATTTTCTTCTTGTAAAACTTGAATGCTTTTCTTTATCAATGCTGCTATACTTAAGGTAATGCGGACAATTGTAATTGTTGAAAGGACATAATTATGATTCATACAGTAGATGGGCAAACCCACAGGGCTGTGTGTGTGCCTATGTGTGGAAAATGATTATTATATACAGTTATGTATATTCTCAGTGTTATGATGGGCCTTTTCTTTTGAAAGACTTACAATTATGTTTTGTATTTCTAGAATTAATCTGAACTGCATGTAAGTAATTACTTTGAATGGGGGGGAGGCATTTATAAGCTTTCTTGCTTCGGCCTGTTCCTTTGAGTTTGATTTATTGCAATGCAATGTATGTTTTATAAAGTGCTCAAATAAACAAACTAAACTAAAATGAACACTGTGTAAAGCTTGACTTACTGCAGCAGAAGTGCGTCTGCAGGACGAGCACGAGGACAGAACACAGCAGAGGCTTCTCCACACCCATCATTACAGAGACAGATCTGAGAATAAACACAATCAATGATCACATCACACTGGATCGTCTGTCTGTTCTGCACAAGTGGAGTAAAAAAGCTGTTCTGATTATTACAGATACTTTCTACACAGCTTTCCCAATGCTTCATGCTCCATACAGATTATTCATTACTAAGCTATAACGAGTTTTCCTGTAACTTCAGTCACTTATTAGAAACAGGGAGAGACTGATATTGAAAGTGAAAGTAACAGAAACGAGACAAAAACACGTCTTAAATCACTACACGGTATAAACGAGGCATAAACATGTTCATGTATGAGTTTAGTGTTCGCACATCAGCAGCACGCGCGTCATTATCGATAAGAAGAGTTTAAATGTGATCAGTAACAATAACAGTGACCCATAATCTGCGCCTCTGGTCCGCCTCAGAGACACGCGGGTTATTTCTGTCCGTCAGTGAACAATGAAGCGTAAAGTCTGATCGCGTAATAATCTGTAATCTCACCTGTTTTATGGCTTATGATTCAGGAACGAGCAGCGTCAGTTCAGGCTCACGCACGCGCATTGACTCTGCGCCTTTACGTCACACATGAAGCTCCTGCAGACCCGGAGCAGCTGCAGATTCAGGACCCCTGCTGTTTTTGACACTTTTTTTAACCCATTTTTAATAGTTTTTTTTATATTGTTTTATGCCTTTTTGGTCGTTTTTCGTCACATTTTCATCTCTTTTTATTCCTTTTCCAATGTGTTTTTCAATGCACTTTTTCCTCACGTTTCTGAAGCTCTTTTGTCTCTTTTTCGTCGCTGTTTTCATCCTTGTTTCCAATTTGTCGATATTTTGACACTTTTTTCCCCAAGAACTTTTAGATTTGTGTAAAGCCAAACTATGATGTGCTCGGTTCAGGTGGGGGTTAAGAGGTTAAGGATTGTATTTTCTGTATTTAGTGCACAGACTTTCACAGTGAATATGATTTTGACTGACAAACAGGAGCGACTGAAAACTAAATAAATATATTGTGTAGTGTGTGCTCAGTTTATGACCGTGATCCTGCAGACTTGTTCCTGTTGTTGCAGATGTTCATCCACGTGAACAGAAGATGGCGCTGTTTCACAAAATGAGGAACGTAAATCTGCGGCCCTGAATCTGCAGGCTTGCTCCTCGGTGGTCCAGTGAAGACGAGGGAGAGTTTTGGATTCTTAACAAAAGGCGCAGCCCCCTGTAGAGACTGCATATGTTTATGGCTGCAGTTTAGACAAGGTTTACATATACTAATATTCTACTATAGATCAGCTGCTGTACACAGGAACACACTAAACTGTAAAAGATTATAACAATACTTAAAATATTTGCTTTTAAACAAAACCTTTACACAATACAAAAGTACATTCCACATTCACCAAAAACATTGATGATTTGAGTCACTTCAAGCTGAATTACATGTTCAGTTTGTGCATGTGATTTTAACTAAGCATTTACTGTTGCATCATGTGCTTCATTTCCAAGGTTTCAGTCTGTATGCTCGACTCTAAACACAAATCACAAATCTACAGTATTCAGCGGAAACATATTGACAAAGTAACCAGTTACAACAATATAATTAGTGCATTTAAATGTTTGTGTAAAAACAACAACATATGGGGGAAAGTGAAAGAAAAGGAATCTTTGACTGCACTTTTGTGGCTTTATTACTATTTTCAGTCTATATGTTTCCCAAAGTTCATCGGAGTTCAACTAACAGGTAGTAGATGGCATCATTTGGATTATACTACTGTATATTCTTCTTTTTGTTTACCATTGCCTGAAATAATAATAAATGAATGAAATGAAATGAATGAAATGACTTGGCAACAATTTTGAAACAGTAATATCACAAAACGCATTACATCTTTAAAGCTGTAACTACTAATATAGAATGTTACAACTTTTTATAAGTACATTGCCGCAGCCTGTGCAAATACAGATCTGATACTCATACAGCTCCCACAGTTTTCTACATTATATATGTTTTATAATGTTTGGTTACGGGTCCGGTCTAGGGGGCAGACCCGCACCAGAAGAATAATTACCTTTGAAATAACAGAAAATGATGAGACAAGAGGCAGTGAGCTTTGGTTCGATGCAGCCTCGCTTCATGTATGAGGGAAAGGCCGCAAACGTGTTGACAAGAAGGACCCCGCCTGGCGGAGGCCGCTGCTTTTCTCACTACATTGCCCCTTGTGGCGCACCCCAATATTGCAATCACCTAAAATAAAAGAAGACATTAATACCTTGATTAAAGACTCTTTTAACTGAAGTGCTACCTAATAAAATACTGATTATAAAATAACATAAAAATGTGAACTGCACATTTCGTGTGCGTCACATGTTTTATGTTGCAACGTCTGGCACGTTTTGGTGACCTGTTCTCAAACAAAGACAATAAATATCAATTCAACGTTTGCTGTTTGGCTTGATCGAAAGTTTGAAAGCACTGATGTGAATTCAAGTCACTGTTCCATCAAAGACACAAGGCAAAGGTTTACTTCAGGTCACCAATAGTTATTTTAAATGTCTATAATCGCGCCTTTATTTTGTTGGCGGTTATAAATCAGTTCAGTCGGCGTCCTGATCCACATTTTCAGACGTGAACAACATTATTACAGTTTAATTTTAAATAATTGAGTTATTGTTATTTGTTGGTAAAGCGAGGTCTGGGATCCGTGAGGCCCAGGACAGACTTGACCCCGGCGGTGGCGTCGCCGGGTGAGGCCGATGTGAGAGCGAGGCGGGGTCGTCCTGAGAGAGGGAAGTCGTGCTCTGGGGCAAGGGCTGTTTTCGGCGCCTGTGGGCTTTATTTCATCAAGATTTTTTATAGATTTCATGTGAGACTTTTTTCCAGTGTTTCCGGCGAGTCAGATGCTCCTTCAGCTGTGGATCCTGTCTGTCTCTGTCGTCTCTGTCTGGGCGGCTCTGACCTCCTCACGTCTGAGTCGACTCTTCTCTGTTTTCAGGATTTGATCATCTAAGTTGTGTTTTTACCAACATTAGAGCATAAATCATGATCTCTGTTTCATCCCGAGTCACCTTCTCTTCTCTTTCCCCAGACTCCTGAGCAGCTTGCTGCAGACGTTTTCCTTCTCCTTTTCCCACTGTTCATATCCCCTTAGCTTACCTTTACTCTCATCTTTTCCCGAATTATTCGTCAATTTTCTAATTTCTTTGGTCTGTGTGATCAGTGAGTAAATTGAACTCTCTCATTTGTCTCATATTTTTTTACTATTGTATCAGCTTTCTTTCTTTTGTCTTTGTTGTTGATGGTAACGTTTTTTCTTTTCCCTTGCTACCTTAAAAGTCTTCCTCCAGATCACACTTACATTGACGCATTTTGTCTTTAAGCTTACCAAAAAGTTCCTTTTTGACTCCAACAGTTTCTCAGACTCGTCAGTAAACTGTATTCCTCTGAGATCTCAAACAGGCTCCCTTGTATGTCATTAGCTCTGCTCAACACTGTGTGATTTTGTCTCTGTTTGCAAAGACTCTTCAGTTTCCTCCAGTTTGTTCTTTTGATCTCACTCTCTGTTTTCTGGAGGAAATTACAAGATTAGATGTCAAGGAAAAACATTTAGATTTACAGTCAATTAACATACAGGGCAAGAAAAAGTAAATACGAAAAAAAAAGTACCGTTTGGAATTTGGTCACATTTCCGTGTCAGTGTCTGTTTAAACTAAATACCGACCCAAACATTTACAATTGATCATATTTTATTGGCCATAACATGTAAACATTCCACAGGACAGCGTGGAATAAGTTGAGTTACAACCGCCCTGAATCTCACTTAACTGCAGCAGTTTTGTAAAGAGGAATGGTCCCAAGATTCATTCCTGATCGTTGTGAGCGTCTAATCTGCAACTACAGAAAAGCAGTTTATTGCTGGCAAAAGAAAGAATCAGTCAGATATTTAATACAAGGGTTCACTTACTTATTTCCACACTTGTTGTGAATGTCTCAGGTTTTTCTGGCAAATATCTTTGAAAAATGTGTTTTCTAGTTGATGATGTCATGTTGTCCCAGGCGCCTGAGGAAACAAAACGCTCCACACCCATGATGCTCCTGCTCAGACTTCACAGTGAGGGAGAGGGTTTAGATGTTTAGATGCTCCACAGCACGCTACTGGAAAAAATACTGTTGGACTGTTTGGACCCCAAAGTGGAATAGTTTGGGAGGAACACACAGGCGGTGTACTTAAAGGTGCCCTATATCATGCAAATCGACTTTTTGGAGTTTTTAACCATGTGTTTATGCTATTTCCCCTCTAAAACACCCCAAGCGGTTTTTTGGCTTCAATTCACGGCAGTTCTAAGTAATCCTCCTGAATCCTGCTCTCTGAGCAGCTGCTCCGCCCTCTCCTGGTAAACCACTGAGCGTTCAGTTGTGTCGTCACAAAGGAACAGAAGTGCTCTACGTCTGTAATGTAATGCCTTACGGCTGGTTTTAATTTATAAAACAGCTTTTTCATTATGTTTGTTTGTAAGAGAGAAATAAAGAAAGAAAAAAAAAGGAAAAAAGGAACTCCGACGCGTCTGTGCTGTCCCACGAGCACACTAATCACAGCGCACCGACGGCCGGAGGATCCATGGATCGGAGCAGAAGTGTTGTTTTTTGAAGACTGAGCTCTTTTCTAACCTACTCTGGCCAACTCCTGTTCTTTTTTGTCTTACGAACGATAATATCACGGATGCGCGTTTTGGCTACGAGAGGAACAGGACTATTCAAACCTTCCTAAAGAAGAGTGCGCTCGGCAGAAGTTGTAATATTCTTACTGGGATTCAGCGACTTTATCCAACCAACCTGATGGACTGCTTGGAGAACCTTGCCAGAATCAAAGTGGATTAACTTTTATACCAACGCGATCTATGGGAAGCCAGACTGAGCGGTGAAGTATCAAACGCGTGTTATCGGTGTGTGTTAGCGTGTGTGTTAGCGTGTGTGTTAGTGTGTGTGTGTTAGTGTGTGTGTTAGCGTGTTGTGTTAGTGTGTGTGTTACATGTGTGTGTTGGCGTGTGTGTTAGCGTGTTGTGGTTAGCATGTGTGTTAGATGTGTGTTAGTGTGTTGTGTTGGCGTGTGTGGTTAGCGTGGTGTGTTGGCGTGTGTGTTAGCGTGTGTGGTGTAGCATGTGTGTTTAGCGTGTGTGTGGGTAGCGTGTGTGTTTAGCGTGTGTGTTAGCATTGCGTGTTAGTGTGTGTGTGTTATTGTGTGTGTTTAGCATGTGTGTGCGTGTGTGTTAGTATGCGTGTTAGTGTGGTGTGTGTTATTGTGTTGTGTTAGCATGTGTGTTAGCGTGTGTGTTGCAGTGTGGTTAGTGTGTGTGTGTTGGCGTGTGTGGTTAGCGTGTGTGTTGGCGTGTGTGTTTAGCGTGTGTGTGTGTTAGTATGCGT
>VHKM01000786.1:230000-330707 GCA_007210695.1 Neogobius melanostomus | reverse complement strand
GGGAGGTGTAGAGAGAGTTAGGGAGGTGTAGAGAGAGTTAGGGAGGTGTAGAGAGAAGTTGGGAGGTGTAGAGAGAGTTAGGGAAGGTGTAGAGGAGTTAGGGAGGTGAAGAGAAGTTAGGGAGGTGTAGAGATTAGGAGGTAGAGAGATTAGTAGGGGTGTAGAGGGAGTTAGGGAGTTGGTAAGAGAGTTTAGGGAGTGTAGAGGGAGTTAGGGTGTAGAGGGAGTTAGGGAGGTGTAAGAGAGAGTTAGGGAGGTGTAGAGAGTTAGGGAGGTGTAGAGAGAGTTCGGGAGGTGTAGAGAGAGTTTAGGGAGGTTTGTAGAGAGAGTTAGGAGGTGTAGAGGGTGTAGGGAGGTGTAGAGATTAGAGTTGTAGAGAGAGTTAGGAGGTTGTACAGAGAGTTAGGGCAGGTGTTAGAGAATTAGGGAGGTGTAGAGAGAGTTTAGGGAGGTGTGGAGAGAGTTAGGGGAGGTGTGGAGTGAGTTTAGGGAGGTTGTAGAGAGAGTTAGGGAGGTGTGGAGTGAGTATAGGAGTTGTAGAGAGTTAGGGAGGTAGAGAGATTAGGGAGGTCAGAGAGTTTATGGAGGTGTAGAGAGTTAGGAGTGTAGAGAGAGTTAGGAGGTGTGAGGGACTTAGGGAGGGACTTAAGGGAGGTGTAAGATGGACTTAGGGAGGGGTAGAGGGACTAAGGAGTGGACTTAGGGAGGTGTAGATGGACTTAGGGAAGGAGTTAGGAGTGGGGGATTGTTAGGAGGTGTAGAGACTTAGGGAGGTGTAGAGAGCTTAGGATGGTGTATAGGGGTTAGGAGTGTAGAGAGAGTAGGATGTAGAGAGAGTTGGTGAGGTGTAGGAGGACTTAAGGACGGTGTAGAGACTTAGGGAGGTGTAGAGAGAGTTGGGAGGGTGTTAGAGGGAGTTAGAGGGAGTTAGGGAAGGTGTCGAGAGTTAGGGAGGTAGAGGGTTAGGAGGGAGTTGTAAGGATTATGGAGTGTAGGGGTTAGGAGTATGTAGAGAGTTTAGGGAGGTGTAGAGATTTAGGAGTGTAGATGGACTTAGGAAGGAGTTAGGGGAGGTGTAGAGGACTTAGGGAGGTGTAGAGGGACTTAAGGAGGTGTAGAGGGACTAAGGGAGGTGTAGAGAGAGTGGGGAAGATGTAGGGAGTTGGAGGTGAGAGTTAGGGATCGTGTAAGATAGGGAGGTTTAGGAGTTAGGAGTGTGTAGAAGATTGATAAGAGGGTGGAGTTAGGAGTGTAAGAGAGAGTTAGGGAGGGTAGAGAGAGTTTAGGGAGGTGTAGAGAGATTCGGGGTGTAGAGTGAGTTAGGGAGGTGTAGAGAGAGTTAGGGAGGTGTAGACGAGAGTTCGAGGTAAGGGAGTTAGGAGGTGTAGAGAGAGTAGGGAGTGTAGAGAGTTAGGAGTGTTAGAGAGAGTGAGGGATGTAGAGAGTTAGATGTAGAGAGTTAGGAGGTGTAGAGGAGAGTTAGGGAGGTGTAGTAGAGTTAGGGAGGTGTAGAGAGAGTTTAGGGAGGTGTAGAGAGTTAGGGAGTGGTAGAGAGGAGTTTAGGAGGTGAGAGGGTGTTAGGGAGGTGTTAGGAGGACGATTAGGAGGTGTTGTAGAGAGTTAGGGGGTGTTAGGAGAGTAGGAGGTGTAGAGGATTAGGGAGGTGGTAGAGGGACTTAGGGAGGACTTAGGGAGGTGTAGAGGGACTTAGGGAGGGACTTAGGGAGGGTGTAGAGGGACTAAGGAGGGACTTTAATGAGGAGTTAGGGGGTTAGAGATTAGGGAGGTGTAGAGCATTTTGGAGGTGTAGAGGAGTAGGAGGTGGTAGAGGAGTAGGGAGGTGAGAGATTAGGAGGTGTAGACAGAGTTAGGGAGGTGTAGAGAGAGTTGGGATGGTGATAAAACAGAGTTAGGGAGGTGTAGAGAGAGTTAGGGAAGGTGTAGAGCAGAGTTAGGGAGGGTAGAGAGAGATTTAGGAGGTGTAAGAGTTAGGAGGTGTAGAGAGAGTTGGAGGTAGAATTAGGAGGTTGTAAAGTTAGGAGGTGAGAGGGAGTTAGGGAGGTTAAGGGAGTTAGAGGGTGTAGAGAGTTAGGGAGGCGTGTAGAGAGAGTTCGGGAGTGTAGAGGAGAGTTAGGGAGGTGTAGAGAGAGTTAGGGAGGTGTAGAGAGTTAGGGAGGTTAGAGAGAGTTGGGAGGTGTAGAGTTAGGGACCGTGTAGAGTGTTGGCGAGGTTGTGTGTAGAGGATTAGGAGGTGTAGGAGAGTTAGAGGTGTAGAGGAGTTAGGGAGGTTAGAGAGAGTTAGGGAGGTGTAGAGAGAGTTAGGAGGTGTGGAGAGAGTTAGGGAGGTGTGGAGAGAGTTAGGGAGGTGTAGAGAGAGTTTTAGGGAGGTTGTAGAGAGAGGTTAGGGAGTTAGAGAGTTAGAGTGTAGAGTAGTTAGGGCAGGTGTAAGAGGAGAGTTAGGGAGTTAGAGGAGGTAGGAGGTTTAGAGAGAGTTAGAGGTGAGAGAGTTAGGGAGGTGTAGAGAGAGTTAAGGGAGGTGTAGAGAGAGTTAGGGAGGTGTGGAAGAGTTAGGGAGGTGTAAGAGAGAGTTAAGGGAGGTGTAAGGATAGGAGTGTAGAGACAGTTAGGAGGTGTAGAAGAGAGTTAGGTCAGGTTGTAGAGTAGTTAGGAGTTGTAGAGGGTGTTAGGGAGTGTAGAGAGAGTTAGGGAGGTGTAGAGAGAGTTAGGGAGGTGTAGAGAGAGTTGGGAGGTGTAGAGGCAGTTACGGAGGTGTAGAGAGAAGTTAGGGAGGTGTAACGAGAGTTAGGGAGGAGTAGAGGAGTTAGGAGGTGTAGAGGAAGTTAGGAGATTATAAGTTAGGAGCTTAGAGGGATTGGGAGGTTAGAGATTAGGAGATGTGAGATTGGAGGTGTGAGAGAGTTAGGGAGGTGTAGACAGAGTTAGGGAGGTGTAGAGAGAGTTAGGGAGGTGTAGAGAGAGTTAGGGGAGTGTAGAGTAGAGTTAGGGAGTGTAGAGAGAGTTAGGGAGGGTGTAGAGGGGATTAGGGAGTGTAGAGGGAGTTAGGGAAGGTATATGATGAGTTGAAGTGTAGAGAGTAGGAGGTGTAGAGAGTTAGCGAGGTGTAGAGGAGTTAGGGAGGTGTAGAGAGAGTTGGGAGGTGTAGAGAGAGTTAGGGAGGTGGTGGAGTGAGTTAGGGAGTGGTAGAAGAGTTTAGAGGTGTAGAGAGGAGTTGGGAGGTTTAGAAGGAGTTAGGATGTTTAGAGAGTTAGGGAGTGTAGAGGGAGTTATGGAGTGTAGGCTTAGGGAGGTGTAGAGGGAGTTAGGGAGGTTTGTAGAGAAGTTAGGGAAGGTGTAGAGAGAGTTAGGGAGGGGTAGAAGAGAGTTATGGGAGGTGTAGAGAGAGTTTAGGGAGGTGTAGACAGAGTTTTAAGGAGGTGTAAGAGAGAGTTAGGGAGGTTAGAGGAGTTAGAGGTAGAGAGTAGGGAGTGTAACAGAGTTAGGGAGGGTAGAGGGAGTTAGGAGGTGTAGAGGGAGTTAGGGAAAGGGTAGAGGAGTGTTAGGGAGGTTGTAAGAGAGAGTTAGGGAGGTGTAGAGAGGATTTAGGGAGGTGTAGACAAGAGTTAGGGAGGTGGTGGACGGAGTTAAAGGGAGTGTAGAGAGAGTTGTAGGGAGGTGTAAGGGATTTAGGCGTAGGGTAAGAGAGTGAGTTGTAAGAGAGTTAGGAGGTTTGTCTAAAGTTAGGGAGGTTGTAGAAAGAGTCAGGGAGGTGTAGAGAGTTAGGGAGGTGTAGAGAGAGTTAGGGAGGTGTAAGAGGGAGTTAGGGAGGCGTAGAGAGTTAGGGAGGTGTAAGAGAGAGTTAGGGAGGTGGTAGAGAGAGTTAGGAGGTGTAGAGAGAGTTAGGAGTTGTAGAAGTTAGGAGGCTGTAGAGATTAGGAGGTGTATGAGAGAGTTATGGGAGTGTAGAGAGAGTTCGGAGGGTGTAGAGAGAGTTAGGAGGTGTAGAGAGTTAGGAGGTGTAGAGAGAGTTAGGAGGTGTAGAGGGAGTTAGAGAGTGTAGAGGAGTCGGAGGTGTAGAGAGAGTTAGGGAGCGTTTGTAGCAGAGACATAAGGAGTTGTAGAGAGAGTTTAGGGAGTGTTGTAGAGAGAGCTTAGGGAGCCGTTGTAGCACGAGACGTTAGGGAGGTGTAGAGGTGAGTTCGGGAGGTGTAGAGAAGAGTTAGGAGGTGTAGAGGAGTTAGGAGTTAGAGAAGTTAGGAGTGTAGGCAGGAGTTAGGGAGTGTTAAGAATTAGAAGGTGTAGAGAGAGTTAGGGAGGTGTAGAGAGAGTTAGGGAGGGTGTAGAGAGAGTTAAGGGAGGTGTAGAGAGATTAGGCGAGGTGTGAGGGAGTTACGGAGGAGTTAGGGAGGAGTTAGGAGTGTAGAGAGTAGGATGTGGAAGAGGGAGTTATGGAGGTGTTAGAGGGCAGTTAGGAGTGTAGATAGAGTTAGGAGGGTAGGTTAGGAGCTGAGAGAGAGTTAGGGAGGTGTAGAGAGAAGTTAGGGAAGGTGTAGAGAGAGTTAGGGAGGTTGTAAGAGGGTGTTAGGGAAGGTGTAGAGAAGTTAGGGGAAGGTCTAGAGAGGTTAGCAGTTAGAGAGAGTTAGGAGTGTAGAGAGGTTAGGAGTGTTAGAGAGATTAGGAGGTGTAGAGAGAGTTGGGGGTGTTAGAGGAGTTAGGAGTTAGGACTTAGGGAGGTGTAGAGGGAGTTGGGGAGGTTTGTAGAGGGATGTTAGAGGGAAGGTTGTAGAGGGAACTTAAAGGAGGTGCTAGAGGGACTTTAGGGAGGGACTTAAGGCGTGTGTAGAAAGAGTTAGGAGTGTGTAGAGAGGTTAGGAGGTGTAGAGAGAGTTAGAGTGTAGAAGGTTGGATGTAGAAGGTTAGGAGTGTAGAGAGATTAGGGAGGTGTAGAGAGAGTTAGGGAGTGTGTAGACGAGTTAGGGAGGTGTGAGATGGAGTTAGGGAGGTGTAGATATGAAGTTAGGGAGGGTTAGGAGGTGTTATGGAGATAGGAGTTAGAGACGATTAGGAGTGTAGAGGAGTTAGAGATGTAGAGTGAGTTAGGAGTGTTGAGAGAGTTAGGTAGGTGAAGAGAGTTAGGGAAGGTGTAGACGGGTTTAGGGGAGGTGTAGATGGAGTTAGGGGGTAGACAGAGTTAGGGAGGTTGTAGAGAGAGTTAGGGAGGTGTAGAGAGAGTTGTGTAGAGATGGTCTGGAGGTGTAGTAGTTAGGAGTGTTAGAGAGAGTAGGGAGTGTAGAGGAGTAGGAGGTGTAGAGAGGTTAGGGAGGTGTAGAGAGTAGGGAGGTGTAGACGAGAGTTAGGGAGGTGTGGAGAAGTTAGGGAGGTGTGGAGAGAGTTAGGGAGTGTAGAAGAGTTAGGGAGGTGTAGAGAGAGTTTAGGGAGGTGTGAGAGAGAGTTAGGGAGGTGTAGAGGATTAGGAGGTATAGAGAGAGTTCGGAGTGTAGAGGGAGTTAGGAGGTGTAGAGAGTAGCAGGTGTAGAGATGAGTAAGGAGGTGTAGAGAGAGTTAGGGAGGTGTGGAGTGAGTTAGTGGAGGTGTAGACGAGAGTTAGGGAGGTGTAGAGAGAGTTAGGGAAGGGTTGTAGAGAGAGTTAAGGGAGGGTGTAGAGAGAGTTACTGAGTGTAGAGAAGTTAGGGAGCTGAGAGAAGGAGTTAGGGAGGTGTAGAGAGAGTTATGAGGTGTAGAGAGAGTTAGGAGTGTATGAGAGAGTTAGGGAGATGAGAGGGATTTAGGGGAGGTGTAGAGAGAGTTCGGGAGGTGTAGAGAGTTAGATGTGTAGAAGATCGGGAGGTAAGAGAGTTAGGGAGGTGGTAGAGGGAGTTAGGGGAGGTGTAGAGGGAGTTAGGGAGGTGTAGAGAGTTTTTAGGGAGGTGTAGAGGGAGTTAGGGAGGTGTAGAGGGAGTTTGGGAGTGTAGAGAGAGTTAGGAGGTGTAGAGAGTAGGGAGTGTAGAGGGAGTAGGGGTTGTAGAGAGAGTTAGGGAGGTTGTAGGGAGTTATGGAGGTTGGATAGAGTTAGGGAGGTGTAGAGAGAGTTAGGGAGTGTGGAGAGAGTTAGGGAGGGTGTAGAGAGAGTTATGGGAGGTGTAAGAAGAGTTAGGGGGTGTAGAAGGAGTTAGGGAGGTGTAGAGGAGTTAGGGAGGTGTAGAGAGAGTTTAGGGAGGTGCTGTTAGAGAGAGTTAGGAGTGTTAGAGAGCTTAGGGAGGAGTAGAGAGATTAGGAAGGTGTAGAGAGGTTAGGGGGTTAGAAGTTAGAGAGATGTAGGAGAGAGTTCGGGAGTGTTAGAGGAGTTAGGAGGTGTAAAGCAGTTGGGAGGTGTAGAGAGAGTTTAGGGAGGTGTCAGAGGGAGTTAGGGAGGTGTAAGAGAGAGTTAGGGAGGTGTGGGAGTGAGTTAAGAGGTTGTTTAGAGAGAGTTAGGGAGGTGTTAGAGAGGTTAGGAGTGTAGAGAAGAGTTAGGAGGTGTAGAGATTAGGCAGTGTAGAGAGATGTTAGGCAGTGTAGGAGAGTTAGGGAGATGATAGAGAGAGGGAGGTGTAGAGAGAGTTAGGGAGGTGTAGAAGACGAGTTAGGGAGGTTAGACAGAGTCTAGGGAGGTGTAGAGAGAGTTTAGGGAGGTGTAGAGGATTTAGGAGGTGAGAGAGTTAGGAGGTAGAGAGTTGGACGTGTAGACAGGAGTTAGGAAAAGTGTAAGAGAGTCGGAGTGTAGAGAAGTTTAGGGAGGTTGAAAGTAGGGAAGGTGTAGAGAGTTAGGGAGGTGTAGAGAGAGTTGGGAGGTGTAGAGAGTTAGGGAGGTTGTAGAGAGTTAGGGAGGTGTAGAGGGAGTTAGGGAGGGTTGTAGAGAAGAGTTAGGGAGGTGTAGAGAGGAGTTAGGGACGGTTGTAGGAGAGTTAGCAGGTAGAGAGATTTAGGGAGGTGTAGAGGGAGTTAGGAAGGTTGTAGAGAGTTGGGAGGTGTAGAGAGAGTTATGAGTGTAGTTAAGAGTTAGGGAGATGTAGAGGAGTTGGGAGGTGTAGAGAGAGTTTGGGAGTTTAGAAGAGAGTTAGGGAGGTGTAGAGAGTTAGGGAGGTGTAGAGGGAGTTAGGGAGGTGTAGAAGAGTTAGGGAGGTTGTAGAGAGAGTTAGGGAGGTGTAGAGGATTAGGAGCTGTAGAGGAGTTAGGAGGTTTTCAGAAGTTAGGGAGTGGTTAAGGGAGATTAGGGGAGGTGTAGAGGAGTTAGGGAG
This sequence comes from Neogobius melanostomus, assembly GCA_007210695.1. Classification (NCBI taxonomy): domain Eukaryota; kingdom Metazoa; phylum Chordata; class Actinopteri; order Gobiiformes; family Gobiidae; genus Neogobius; species Neogobius melanostomus. The sequence goes on along the minus strand of VHKM01000786.1, from coordinate 323,436 downwards.
GTGTAGAAGAGTTAGGGAGGTGTAGAGGGTGTTAGGGAGGTGTGAGGGAGTTAGGGAGGTGTAGAGAGTTGGGAGGTGTAGAGAGTTAGGGAGGGTTAAGAGATAGGGAGATGTTAGAGGAGTGTAGGAGTGTTAGAGAGCAGTGGGCGGATGTAGAGAGAGTTAGGGAGTGTAGAGAGAGTGTAGGGAGGTATTAGAAGAGTTAGGGAGGTGTAGGGTGTTGGAGGGTAGAGGGAGTTAGGAGGTGTAGAGAGTTAGGGAGGTGTAGAGAAGTTAGGGAGGTGTAGAGGGAGTTGGGAGGTGTAGAGGAGTTAGGGAGGTGTAGGAAGTTAGGGAGGTGTTAGAGAGAGTTCGGCGAGGTGGTAGAGAGAGTTAGGGAGGTGTAGAGGAGAGTTAGGAGGTGTAGAGAGAGTTAGGGAGGTGTACGAGAGAGTTAGGGAGGTGTAGAGGGAGTTACGGAGGTGTAGAGGGAGTTAGGGAGGTGTAGAAGAGTTAGGGGAGGTTGTTAGAGGTTAGGAATGTGTAGAAGTTAGGATGTGTAGAGAGTTAGGGAGGTTGTAGAGGAAGTTCGGAGATGTAGAGGAGTTAGGGAGGTGTAGAGGGGTTAGGGAGGTGTAAGAGGGAGTTACAGAGGTGTAGAGAGAGTTAGGGAGGTGTAGAGAGAGTTAGGGAGGTGTAGAGAGAAGTTAGGGAGGTGTAGAGGGAGTTACGGAGGGTGTACAGAGAGATAGGGAGTGTAGAGAGAGTGGAGTGTAGAGTGAGTTAGGAGGTGTAGAGAGAGTTCGGAGGTGTAGAGAGATTGGGGAGGGTAGAGAGAGTTCGGGAGGTTGAGAGAGAAGTTAGGGAGTGTACAGGAGTTAGGAGGTGTACAAGAGTTAGGAGGTGTAGAGAGAGTGTGTGAGATGTTGTAGTAGTACGGAGGTGTAGAAGAGTTAGGGAGGTGTAGAGGAGTTAGGGGTGTAGAGAGAGTTACGGAGGTGTAGAGAGAAGTTAGGGAGGAGTAGAGAGAGTTAGGGAGGTGTTTAGAGGAGTTAGGAGTGGTAGAGGGGAGTTAGGGAGTGTAGAGAGGTTAGGAAGTGTAGAGAGTTAGGGAGTTCTGTTAGAGAGTTGGAAGGGTAGAAGAGAGTTCAGGGAGGTGTGGAGTGAGTTAGGGAGGTGTAGAGAGAGTTAGGGAGGTGTGGAGGGAGTAGGGAGGTGTGGAAGGGAGTTAGGGAGGTGTGAGAGAGAGTTAGGAGGTGTTAGAGAGTTAGAGTGTAGAGGGATTTAGGAGGTTTAGAGAGTTAGGAAGGTGTAGAGGGTAGGAGGTGTAGAGCAGATTAGGAGGTGTAGAGAGAGTTAGGGGAGGTGTCAGGAAGTTAGGGAGGTGTAAGAGGGAGTTTGGGAGGTAGTAGCAAGAGGAGTTAGGGAGGTGTAGAGGAGTTATGGAGTGTAGCAGGAGAGTTCGGGAGGTGTAAGAGAGATTTAGGGATGGGTTAGAGAGAGTTCGGGAGTTGTATTAGAGGAGATTAGGGAGGTGTAGAGAGTAGGGAGGTTGTAGAAGGAGTTAGGGAGGTTGTAGAGATGTTAGAGAGGTGTAGAGGATTAGGAGGTGTAGATAAGTTGGGAGGTGTAGAGAGAGTTGGAGGTGTAGAGAGAGTTAGGGAGGTCAGAGAGAGTTCTGAAGTGTAGAAGTTAGGAGGTGTAGAGAAGTTAGGAGGTTAGAGGGAGTTAGGGAGCTGTAGAAGTTAGGGAGGTGAGAGTAGGAGGGACTTAGGGACGTGTAGATGGACTTAGGGAAGGAGTTAGGGAGGTGTAGAGGGACTTAGGGGAGGTGTAGAGCGGACTTAAGCGAGGTGTAGAGGAGAGTTAGGGAGTGTAGGAGAGAGTTATGGAGTGCTAGAGAGTTAGGGAGTGTGTAGAGTGAGTCTTAGGGACGTGTAGAGAGAGTTAGGGAGGGTAGAAGAGGTAGGGAGGTGTAGAGAGAGTTAGGGAGGTGTAGAGGTGTTTACGGAGTGTAGAGAGAGTTAGGGAGGTGGTAGAGAGAGTTAGGGAAGGTGGAGGGGAGGAGTTAGAGAGCTAGAGGTAGTTACGGAGGTTGTAAGAGATTTAGAGGTGTTAGAGGGTTAGGGAGGTGTAGAGGAGTTAGGAGTGTAGAGAGTTAGGAGGTGTAGACAGAGTTAGGGAGGTGGTAGACGAGACGTTAGGGAGGTGTAAGAGAGAGTTAGGGAGGTGTAGAGAGAGTTAGGGAGGTGTAGAACAGAGGTTTAGGAGTGTAGAGAGAGTTTAGGGAGGTGTAGAAAGAGTTAGGGAGGTGTCAGAGAGAGTTAGGGAGTTGTAGAGAGAGTTATAAAGGTGTAGTAGAGAGTTAGGGAGGGGTAGAGAGAGTTAGGGAGGTGTAGAGATAGTTAGGGCAGGTGTAGAAGAAGTAGAGGAGGTTGTAGAGGAGTTAGGAGTGTAGGAGAGATGTAGGAGGTTGAGAGATTAGGAGTGTAGAGAGTTAGGGAGGTGTAGAGAGAGTTAGGGAGGTGTATGAGAGTAGGGAGGTGTAGAGCAGTTAGGCAGGTGTGGAGAGAGTTAGGGAGGTGTAGAGAGAGTTAGGGAGGTGTAGAGAGAGTTAGGGAGGTGTGGAGAGAGGTTAGGGAGGTGTAGAGAGAGTTAGAAGGTGTGTAAGAGAGTTATGGAGGTGTAGGGGAGTTAGGGAGTGAAAGAGAGTTATAAAGCTGTAGAAGGAGTTAGGGAGGTGTAGAGGAGAGTTAGGGAGTGTAGAGAGAGTTAGGGAGTGTAGAGGGTGTTAGGGAGGTGTAGAGGGTAGTTAGGGAGGTGTAGAGAGAGTTAGGGAGGTGTACAGAGAGTTAGGGAAGGTTGGTAGGAGGGAGTTAGGGAGGTGTAGAGGATTAGGAGGTGTAGAGGAGTTAGAGAGGTGTAGAGGAGTAGGGAGCTGTAGAGAGAGTTAGGGAGTGTGTAGAGATGTTAGGAGGTGTAGAGGGAGTTAGGGAGGGTGTAGAGGGAAGTTAGGGAGGTGTAGAGGGAGTTTAGGGAGGTGTAGAGGGAAGTTAGGGAGGTGTAGAGAGAGTTAGGGAGGTTTGTAGGAAGTAGTTAGAGGTCGTAAGAGAATTTAGTGAGGTTTTAGGAGAGAATGGGGTTGTAGAGGGGATTAGGAGGTGGCTAGAGAGAGTTAGGGAGGTGTAGAGGGAGTTATGAGGTGTAGATGGAGATTAGTGAGGTGTTATTAAAGAAGTTATAAAAGTGTTAGAAGGAGTAGGGAGGTGTAGAGAGAGTTAGGGAGGTGTTAGAAAAGTTGGAGTGTAGAGGGAGATAGGGAGGTGTCAGAGGAGTTAGGAGGTGTAGAGATTAGTTAGGGAGGTGTAGGGGTTAGGAGGTTAGCAGGGAGTTAGGGAGGTGTAGAGGGAGTTCGGGAGGTGTAGGTGAGTTAGGGAGGTGTAGAGGAGAGTTAGGGAGGTGTAGAGGGAAAGTTAGGGAGGGTATAGAGGGAGTTATGGAGTTGTAGAGAGTTAGAGTGCGTAGAGTGAGTTCAGGGAGGGTGTAGAGAGAGTTAGGGACGGTGTAGAGGAGTTAGAGAGTGTAGAGGATTAGGGAGGTGTAGAGAGAGTTAGGGAGGTGTAGAGAGAGTTAGGGAGGTGTAGAGGGAGTTTACGGAGGTGGTAGAGAGAGTTTAACGAGGTGTAGAGGGAGTTTAGGGAGGGTGCTAGAGAGAGTTAGGGAGGTAGAGGGAGTTAGGGAGCTGTAGAGAGTTAGGGAGCTGTAGAGAGAGTTAGGGAGGTGTAGTAGAGATTAGGAGGTGTAGAGGAATTAGGAGTTGAGAGAGTTAGGGAGGTGTAGAGGAGTTATGGAGGTGTAGAGAGTTAGGGAGGTGTAGAGGAGTTAGGGAGGTGTAGATGATTAGGAGGTGTGGAGGGAGTAGGGAGGTGTGGAAGGGAGTTAGGGAGGTGTGGAGGTGAGTTAGGGAGGTTGTGGAGTGAGTTAAGGAGGTGTAACGAGAGAGTTTAGGGAAGGTGTAGAGAGAGTTCGGAGTGTGGAAGTTAGAGCTTAGAGACGAGTTAGAGAGGTGCTAGAGGGACGTTAGGGAGGTGTAGAGAGTTAGGATGTGTAGGGGAAGTTAGGGAGGTGTAGAGAGTTAGGGAGGTGTAGAAGAGTTGAAGGGAGGTGTAGAGGGGAGTTAGGAGGTGTAGAGAGCTAGGGAGTGTAGAGAGTTAGGGGGGATCAAAAAGAGGGAGTTTGGGGACGTGTAGAGAGAGAGTTAGGGAGGCGTGTAGAAGGATTCGGGACGGGTGTAGAGAGAATTAGGAAGTTAGAGAGATGTTTAGAATGTGTAGAGATTAGGAGGTGTAGGAAAGTTGCGGGAGGTGTAGAGTGAGTTAGGAGGTTGTTGAGAGTTAGGGAGGTGTAGAAAGAGTTGAGGTTGGAGTGAGTTAGGGAGGTGTAGAGAGAGTTCAGCGGGAGGTTAGAGAGAGTTAGGGAGGTGTAGAGAGAGTTAGGGAGGTGTAGAGAGAGTTAGGGGAGTGTAGCGGGAGTAGCGGAGTGTAGAGGAGTTAGGAGGTGTAGAGATGAGTTAGGAGTTGTAGAGGGAGTTATGAGGTGTAGAGAGTTAGAGTGTAGAAGAGTTAGGGAGGTGTAGAGGGAGTTTAGGGAGGTGTAGAGAGAGTTAGGGAGGTTGTAGAGAGAGTTAGGGAGGTGTAGAGAGAGTTTAGGGAGGTTGTAGAGGAGTTGTAAGGAGGTGTTAGAAGATTAGTGAGTTGTAAGAGAGTTAGGGAGTTGAGAGAGATTGGGAGTGTAGAGATTAGGAGGTGAGAGAGAGTTAGGGAGGTGTAGAGAGAGTTAGGGAGGTGTGAGAGAGTTAGGGAGGTGTAGAGAGAGTTAGGGAGGTGTAGAGAAGAGTTAGGGAGGTGTGGAGAGAGTTGGGAAGTAGAAGAGAGTTAGGGGGTGTTAGGAGAGTGGGGAGGTGTTAGAGAGGTTAGGGAGTGTTAGAGGAGATGAAGTCTGTAGAGAGATTCAGAAGTGATAGACGGAGTTAGGGAGGTGTAGAGAGAGTTAGGGAGGTTGTAAGAGAGAGTTAGGGAGGTGTAGAGAGGATTTAGGGAGGTGTAGACAAGAGTTAGGGAGGTGGTGGACGGAGTTGAGGAAGTGTAGAGAGTTGGGAGTTTGTAGAGGAGTTTAGGAGTGTTTAGAGAGGAGTTTAGGAGCTGTAGAGAGTTAGGAGTGTAGAGGAGTTGGGAGGTGGTAGAGAGAGTTAGGGAGGTGTAGAGAGAGTTAGGGAGGTGTGGAGAGAGCTTAGGGAGGTGTGGAGTGAGTTAGCGGGAGGGTGTAGAGAGAGTTTAGGGAGGGTGTAGAGAGTTAGGAGGTGTAGAGGGAGTTAGGGAGTGTAGAAGATTAGAGGTTAGAGGAGTTTATGGAGGTGTAGAGGGAGGTTAGGAGGTGTAGAGAAGTTAGGGAGGAGTTAGAGAGAGTTAGGGAGGTGAGAGAGAGTTAGGGAGGTATAGGAGAGAGTTAGGGAGTGTAGATGGAGTTAGGGAGGTGTAGAGAGAGTTAGGGGAGATGTAGAGGAGAAGTTAGGAGGTGTAGAGAGTTAGGAGGTTGTAAGAGGTTAGGAGTGGTAGAGAGTTAAGGGAGTTGTAAGAAGGTTAGGAGTGTGAGAGAGTTAGGGAGGTGTAGAGAGAGTTAGGGAGGTGTGGAGAGAGTTAGGGGGAGGTGTGGAGAAGTTAGAGGTGTAAGAGAGTTAGGAGGTGTAGAGGAGAGTTAGGGGGTGTGAGAGTGAGGATGGTGAGAGAGAGTTAAGGGAGTGTAGAGAGTGAGAGAGGTGTAGGAGAGTCGGTAGGGTGTGAGAGAGTTGATGTAGAGGGAGTTTAGGGAGGTGTAGAGAGTTTTAGGGAAGGTGGTAAGAGAGTTAGGGAGGTGTAGAGGAGTTAGGGAGGTGTAGAGGGAGTTAAGGGGAGGTGTAGAGGTGGTGAGAGTGTAGAGGATTTAGGTGGTGTAGAGATGATCTAGGATGTGTAGAGAGAATTGGTAAAGGTGTTAGAAGGAGTTAGGGAGGTGTTGAGAGAAGTTAGGGAGGTGTAGAGAGAGTTAGGGAGGGTGTAGAGAGAGTTAAGGGAGGTGTAGAGAGATTAGGCGAGGTGTGAGGGAGTTACGGTAGAGAGACGTTAGGAGGTTGTAGAGAGAGTTAGGGAGGTGTAGAGATTTAGGAAGGTGTTAGAAGTGGACGGTGTGAGAGATGTAGGAGGTGTAGAGATAGGGAGGTGTAGAGAGAGTTAGGGAAGGTGTAGAGAGAGTTTAGGGGAGGTGTATGAAGAGAGTTAGGGAGGTGTTGGAGAGATTAGGGAGGTGTAGAGAGAGTTAGGGAAGGTGTAGAGAGAGTTAGGTGAGGTTGTAGAGAGTTCGAGGAGGGTAGGAGAGAGTGTCAGGAGGTGTAGATAGAGTTATGGAGTTGTAGAGGCGAGTTAAGTGAGGAGGTTTAGTGTGGGTGATGAGAGTGAAGGAGGTTTAGATGCGGGTGATGGGAGTGAGGGAGGTTATCTGGGTGATAGAGAAGTTGAAGGAGGTTGATAGAGGATAGGAGGCTGTAGGAGACGTTAGGGAGGTCTGTAGAGGATTATGAGGGGTAGAGGGAGTTATGGGACGTGTAAAGAGATTTATAAAGTGTAAGAGAGTTAGGGAGGTGTAGAGAGAGTTAGGGAGGTGTAGAAGAGAGTTAGGGAGGTGTGGATGAGTTAGGAGGGTGTAGAGAGAGTTAGGGAGGTGTGAGTGAGTTAGGGAGTGTAGAGAGAGTTAGGGAGGTGTAGAGAGTTGAGGGAGTGTAGAGAGAGTTAGGAGTGTGTAGAGAGATTAGGGATTGGTTGTAGAGAGAGTTAGGGGGTGTAGGGAGAGGTTGAGAGGTGTAGAGAGAGTTAGGGAGGTGTAGAGAGAGTTAGGGAGGTGTAGAGAGTTAGGGAGGGTGTAGAAGAGAGTTAGCGGAACGGTGTAGAAGAGAGTTAGGGAGGTGATAGAGGAGGAGTTAGCAGGAGTCGTAGAGATTAAGAGTGTGAGAGAGATTCAGGAGGGTGTAGAGGAGCAGTTAGGGAGTGCAGAGAGAGTTAGGGAGGTGTGGAGAGATTAGGGAGGTGTAGGAGAGAGTTAGGGAGGTGTGGGAGTGAGTAGGGAGGTGTGGAGTGAGTTAGGGAGTGGGGTAGAGAGGAGTTATGGAGGTGTAGGGGAGTTAGGAGTTGTTGTTAAAGAGAGTTATAAAGTGTAGAGAGTGTAGGAGTGTAGAGAGAGTTAGGGTGTGTAGGAGAGAGTTAGGGAGGAGTAGAGAGAGTTAGGGAGGTGTAGAGAGAGTTTAGGGAGGTGTAGAGGGAGTCTACGAGGGTAGAGAGAGTAGGGAGGTGTAGAAGGGAGTTTGGGAAGTGGAGAGGGTGTTAGGAGTTTGTAAAGGAGTTATAAAGGTGGTAGAGGAGTTAGGGAGGTGTTAGAGAGAGTTAGGGAGGTGTATAGAGAGTTACGGAGGTGTAGAGTGATTAGGGAGGTGTAGAGAAGAGTTAGGGAGGTGTAGAGGAGAGTTAGGGAGGTGTAAGAAAGGGTGTTACGGAGGAGTGTAGAGGGAGTTATGAGTGTAAAGAGATTTATTAGGTGCTTTAGAAGGAGGTTAGGAGTTGTAAGAGAGTTAGGGGGTTGTAGAGAGAGTAGGATGTAGCAGAGTTAGGGAGGTGTGGAGTGAGTTAGGGAGGTGGGGAGTGAGTGTAGGGCAGGTGTAGAGAGAGTTAGGGAGGTGTGGAGTGAGTTAAGGGGAGGTTGGAGGGATTAGGGAGGTGTAAAGAGAGTTGATAAAAGTGTAGAAGGATGTTGATGTGTAGAGAAAGTTTAGGGAGTGTAGAGAGTTAGGGAGGTGTAGAGGAGATTAGCGGACGTTGTAGAGGAGATAGGGAGGTGTAAGAGGTAGTTAGGAGGTGTACGAGAGAGTTAGGATGTGTAGAGAGATTTAGGGAGATGTTAGAGTGAGTTAGGGAGGTGTAGAGAGAGTTCAGCGGGAGGTTAGAGAGAGTTAGGGAGGTGTAGAGAGAGTTAGGGAGGTGTAGAGAGAGTTAGGGAGGTGGGGTTAAAGAGTTAGGGAGGTGTCTAGAGAGAGTTAGGGAGGTGTACGAGGAAGTTAGGGAGGTGTAGAGAGAGTTAGGGAGTGTAGAGGGAGTTAGAAGGTGAGAGAGAGTTAACGGAGGTGTAGAAGAGTTAGGGAGGTGTAGAGAGAATTAAGGAGGTGTAGAGAGAGTTAGGAGGTGGTAGAGGGAGTTACGGAGGTGTAGAGAGAGTTAGGGAGGTGGAGAGAGATTAGGGAGTGTGGTAGAGGAGTTAGGAGCTGTAGAGAGGTTAGGAGATGTGAGAGAGATTAGGAGGTGTGTGAGTAGGGAGGTCGTAGAGAAGTTAGGGAGGTGTAGAGAGAGTTAGGGAGGTGTAGAGGGAGTTAGGGAGGTGTAGAGAGAGTTAGGGAGGTGTAGAGATAGAGAGTTAGGGAGGTGCTAGAGGAGTTAGGACGGTTTTAGAGAGAGTTAGGGAAGGTGTAGAGAGAGTTATAAAGGTGTAGAGATTTAGGGAGTGTAGGAGAGTTAGGGAGGTGTAGAGGGAGTTAGGGAGGTGTAAGAGAGAGTTAGGGAGGTGTAGAGAGTTAGGGAGGTGTAGAGAGAGTTCGGGAGGTGTAGAGAGAGTTTAGGGGAGTGGTAGAGGGTTAGGTGAGGTGTGAGAGGTAGAGTGTGTAAGGGATTAGGGAGGTGTAGAGAGAGGTTAGAGAGGTGTGAGAGGGAGTTAGGGTTGAGAGAGTTAGGAGGTGTAAGAGAGTTAGGAGGTGTAGAGAGAGTTAGGGAGGTGTAGAGAGAGTTAGGGAGGTGTAGAGAGAGTAGGGAGGTGTGGAGAGAGTTTAGGGAGTGGAGAGAGAGTTATGAGGTGTAGAAGGAGTTAGGGAGGTGTAAGAGAGTTAGGAGGTGTAGAGGGTTAGGAGTTGTTAGGGAGTTAGTCTAAGAGAGTTAGGGGAGGTGTAGAGAGAGTTAGGGAGGTGTGGAGAGAGTTAAGGAGGTGTGGAGAGAGTTTAGGGAGGTGTAGAAGAGAGTTAAGGAGGTGTGAGAGAGTTAGGGAGGTGAGAGGTTTAGGGAAGGTTAGAGATTAGAGAGGTGTTAGAGAGAGTTCAGAGTGTAGAGAGAGTTAGGGAGGTGTAGAGAGTTATGGAGTTGTTAGGAGAAGTTAGGGAGGTGTAGAGGGAGTTAGGGAGGTGTAGAGAGAGTTAGGAGGTGTAAGAGAGTTAGGGAGGAGTAGAGAGAGTTAGGGAGGGTGTAGAGAGAGTTAGGGAGTTGTTAGAATTAGAAGGCTGTAGAGAGAGTTCAGAGGTCTGTAGAGGATTGGAAAGTTTTAATGGGAGGTTTGGTTGGGAAGGGGCCGGAAAGGTTTGGGAGGTGTATGAGAGAGTTTAGGGAGGTGTGAGAGAGTTAGGGAGGTGTAGAGGGAGTTAAGAGGTGGTATAGAGAGTTAAGGGAGGTGTAGAGAGAATTAGAGGAGTGTAGAGAGTTAGGAGGTAGAGGAGTTAGGAGTGTAGAGGGAGTAGGGAGGTTTTTAGAAGTTAGGGAGTGTGAGGGATTAGAGGTGTAGGAGAGTTAGGAGGTGTAGAGAGAGTTAAGGGAGGTGTAGAGAGTTAGGGAGGTGTAGAGAGTTAGGGAGGTGTAGAGAGAGTTAGGCGAGGTGTAGAGAGAGTTAGGGAGTGTTGAGGGAGTTAGGGATTGTAGGAGGAGAGTTAGGGGGTGTAGAGGGATTATGGAGGTGTTAGAGGGAGTTAGAGGTGTAGAGATGAGTTAAAAGGTGTGTAGAAGGAGTTAGGGAGGTTGTAGAGAGAGTTAGGTGTAGGGGAGATTAGGAGGTGTAAGAGAGTTAGAGGGTGTAGAGAGAGTTAGGGAGGTGAGAGGGAGTTAGGGAGGTGTAGAGAGTTTTTAGGGAGGTGTAGAGGGAGTTAGGGAGGTGTAGAGGGAGTTAGGGAGGTGTAAGAGAGTTAGGGAGATGTAAGAAGGAGGTTTAGATGACGAGTTAGAGGTGTATGAGAGGTTAGAGAGGTTGTAGAGAGAGTTTAGGGAGGGTGAGAGAGTTATGGAATGGTGGTAGAGGGAGTAGGGAGGTGTAGAGAGAGTTCAGCGGGAGGTTAGAGAGAGTTAGGGAGGTGTAGAGAGAGTTAGGGAGGTGTAGAGAGAGTTAGGGAGGTGGGGAGAGGAGGATTGGAGAGTGTAGAAGAGTTTAGGAGCTGTGAGGAGTTATGGAGTGTAGAGGGAGGTTAGGGAGTGGAAGATAATTATAGAAGTGTCTAGAAGGATTTAGGGAGGTGTAGAGAGTTAGGGAGTGGTAGAGAGAGTTACGGGAGGTGTAGAGAGTTAGGGAGGTGTAGAAAGAGTTAGGGAGTGTAAGAGAGAGGTTAGGAGCGTGTAGCAAGAGTTAGGAGGTTAGAGATAGTTAGGAGGTGTAGAGGAGGGTTAGGAGTGAGAGGAGTTTAGGGAGGTTGTAGAGAGGAGTAGGGAGGTGTAGAGAGAGTTAGGAGGTTGTAGAGAGAGTTAGGGAGGTGTAGAGAGAGTTTAAGGGCAGGTGTAGAGGGTGTTAGGGAGGTGTAGAGGGAGTTTAGGGAGGTGTAGGGAGGAGTTAGGATGGTTGTACAGAAGAGTTTAGGGAGTGTAGAGGGTTAGGGAGTGTGAGGGATTAGAGGTGTGAGAGTTCGGATGTGTAGAGAGATTAAGGTGTAGAGGGAGTTAGGGAGGTGAAGAGAGTTAGGGGAGGTGTAGACAGAGTTAGGAGGTGTAGACAGAGTTCGGGAGGTTAGAGAGAGTTAGGGAGGGTGTAGAAGGAGATTAGGGAGTGTAGAGAGAGTTAGGAGGTTAGAGGATTAGGGAAGTTTAGGAGAGTTAGAGGTGTAAGAGAGTTCGAGGCTTTTGTAGAGGAGTTAGGGAGGTGTAGAGAGAGTTACGGAGGTGTAGAGAGAGTTAGGGGAGGTGTAGAGGGAGTTAGGGAGGTGTAGAGAGAGTTACGGAGGTGTAGAGAGAGTTTAGGGAGGGTGGTGAGAAGAGGGTTAGGAGGTGGTAGAGAGTTAGGGAGGTGTTAGAGAGTGAGGGAGGGTTAGAGAGATTAGGGAGGTGGGGGGTAGGAGAGGGTTGGGAGGTGTACGAGAGAGTTAGGGAGGTGTAGAGGGAGTTACGGAGGTGTAGAGGGAGTTAGGGAGGTGTAGAAGAGTTAGGGGAGGTGTAGAGAGAGTGGTTAGGGAGTGTAGAGGATTAGGAGTTGTAAAAGGATAGGAGGTGTTAGAGAGATTAGGGACGGATGTAGAGAGTGAGAGTGTAGAGAGATTAGCAGTTTGAGGGAGTTAGGGAGGTGTAGAGAGAGTTAGGGAGGGGTAGAGAGAGTTAGGGAGGTGTAGAGATAGTTAGGGCAGGTGTAGAAGAAGTAGAGGAGGTTGTAGAGAAGAGAGAGAGAGATAGAGAGTTAAGGGAGGTGTAGAGAGAGTTAAGGGAGGTGTAGGGAGAGTTAGGAGGTGTAGAAGAGTTTAGGAGGTGTAAAGAGAGTTCAGGAGTTGTAGAGAGAGAGTTAGGGAGGTGGTAGAGAGAGTTAGGGAGGTTAGAGAGTTAGGCAGGTGTAGAGAGAGTTAGGGAGGTGTAAGAGAGTTAGGGAGGTGTAGGGAGAGTTTAGGGAGGTGTAGAGAGTTAGGCAGGTGTAGAGAGAGTTAGGGAGGTGAAGACAGATGATTAGGTCAGTGTGTAGAGAGAGTAGGAGTGAGAGGGAGTTAGGAGGTGTAGAGAGTTCGGAAAGTGTAAAAAGTAGTGAGGTGTAGAGAGAGTTAGGGAGGTGTGGAGTGAGGTTAGGGGAGGTTGTGGAGTGGAGTTAGGGAGGTGTAGAGCAGAGTTAGGGAGGTGTGGAGTGAGTTAGGGAGGTGGGGAGTGAGTGTAGGGAGGGTAGAGAGAGTTAGGGAGTTACACGAGAGTTAGGGAGGTGTAAGAATTAGGGAGGTGTAGAGAGGGTTCAGGCGTGTAGAGAGAGTTAGGAAGGTGTAGAGAGAGTTTAGGGAGGTGTAGACGAGTTAGGGAGGTGTAGATGGAGTTAGGGAGGTGTAGACAGAGTTAGGGAGGTGTAGAGAGAGTTTAGGGAGGTTGTAGACAGAGTTAGGAGGTGTAGAGAGAGTTGTGGAGGTGTAAGAGAGTTTAGGCAGGTGTAGAGAGAGTTAGGGAGGGTGTAAGAAGTTTGGGACGTGTAGAGAAATTTTAGGGAGGTTGTAGAGAGTTAGGGAGGTTTAGAGAAAGTTAGGGAGGTGTAGAGAGAGTTATGGGAGGTGTAGAGGGAGTTTCAGGCAGGTGTAGAGAGTTAGGGAGGGGTAGAGAGAGTTAAGGAGGTGTACGAGAGAGTTAGGGAGGTGTAGAGAGAGTTTAAAGGAGGGTAGAGAGAGTTAGGGAGGTGTAGAACGGAGTTTAGGAAGGTGTACAGGGAGTAGGGAGGTGTAGAAGGAGATTAGGAGTGTAGAGAGAGTAGGAGGTGTAGAGGGATTAGGGAGGTGTAACGAGAGAGTTCGGTGTTCGAGAGAGTTAGGGAAGGTGTAGAGGGAGTTAGGGAGGTGTTAGAGAGAGTTAGGGAGGTGTAGAGAGAGTTAGGGAGGTGTAGAGAGAGTTAGGGAGGTTGTAGAGAGTGTAGGGAGGTTTAGAGGGAGTTAGGGAGGTGTAGAGGAGTTAGGGAGGTGTAGAAGAGTTCGCGAGTGTAGAGAGCAGTTAGGAGTGTAGAGAGAGGTTAGGGGAGGTTGTGGAGTGGAGTTAGGGAGGTGTAGAGCAGAGTTAGGGAGGTGTGGAGTGAGTTAGGGAGGTGGGGAGTGAGTGTAGGGCAGGTGTAGAGAGAGTTAGGGAGTGTAGAGAGTTCCGGGAGGTTAGAGAAGATGTAGGGAGGTGTAGAGGGATTGGGAAGCGTGTAGAGAGAGTTAGGGAGGTGTAAGAGAGTTAGGGAGGTGTAGCAAGAGTTAGGGCAGGTGTAGAGGTGTTTATAGGGAGGTGTATGAGAGTTAGGGAGGTGAGAGAGTTAGGTGAGGTGTAGAGAGTTAGGAGGTGTAGAGGGTTAGGGAGGTTGTAGAGAGATGTTAGGGAGTGTCGAGAGAAGTTAGGGAGGGTCGAGGAGAGTTTAGGGAGGTGTAGAAGGTGTTAGGGAGGTGTAGAAGGGAGTTAGGGAGTGTAAGAAGAGTTAGGGAGGTGTAGAGAGTAGGAGTGAGAGGAGTTAGGGAGGTTAGAGGGAGGTTAGGGAGGAGGTAGGAGAGAGTTAGGGAGGTGGTAAGAGAGAGTTAGGGAGGTGTAGAGAGAGTTAGGACGTTGTAGAGAGAGTTAGGGAAGGTTAGAGGAGTTTAGGGAGGTGTAAGAGGGATTAGGGATCGGTTAAGAGTAGGAGGTGTAGAGAGTTAGGGATGGGTAGAGGGAGTGTAGGAGGTGAAGAGTTAGGGAATGTAAGGGAGTTGGGAGGTGTAGAAGAGTTAGGGAGGTTAAGAGTTAGGGTTTAGAGTGTAGGAAGGTAGGAGAGTTGGGAGGTGTAGAGAGTTAGGATGGTGTAGCCGAAGTTAGGGAGGTGTGAGAGCAGTTTAGGGAGGTGTGGAGAGAGTTAGGGAGGTGTAGAGAGGTTGGGGAAGGTTGTAGAGACGAGTTAGGGAAGGGTGTGGAGGAGAGTTCGGAGGTGAAGGAATTATGGAGGTGTAAGAGAGCCGTTAGGGAGTGTAGAGAGTAGGGAGTGTAGAGAGAGTTAGGGAGGGTAAGAGTTAGGGAGTGTGTAAGAGAGTTAGGGAGGTGTGAGAAGTTAGGGAGGTGTAGAGGGAGTTAGGAGTGTTAGAGCAGAGTTAGAGTGTAGAGAGAGTTTAGGGAGTTAGAGAGAGTTAGGGAGGTGTAGAGAGTTTAGGGAGGTGTAGACAGAGTTTAGGAGGTGTAGAGGAGTTAAGGGAGGTTGGTAGAGGGAGTTAGGGAGTTAGAGAGAGTTAGGGAGTGTAGGAGAGAGTTAGGGAGGTGAAGCAGAGAGTTAGGAGTGTAGAGGGTGTTAGGGAGGGCTAGAGGAGTAGGGCAGGTGTAAGAGAGAGTTAGGGAGGTGTAGAGAGAGTTAGGGAGGTGTAGAACAGAGTTAGGAACGTGTGGACGGAGTTAGGCAGGTGTAGAGAGGTTAAGGGACGGTGTAGAGGGATAGGGAGGTGTAGAGGGAGTAGGGAGGTGGTAGAGAGTTAGGGAGGTTAGAGGGAGTTGGGAGTGGAGAGAGTGTAGGAGGTTAAGAGAGCTTAGGGAGGTGTAGAGAGTTAGGGAGGTGTTAGAGAGAGTTGGTGACGGTGTTAGAGAAGTTAGGGAGGTAGAGAGTTAGGGAGGTGTAGAGGAGTCTAGGGAGGTGTAGAGAGTTAGGAGTGTGTAGAGGGAGTATGGTGAGGTGTAGAGAGAGTTAGGCGCAGGTGTAGAGAGTTAAGAGGTGTAGAGAGTTAGGGAGGTGTGGATAGAGTTAGGGAGGTGTAGAGAGAGTTAGGGAGTGTGGAGAGAGTTAGGGAGGGTGTAGAGAGAGTTATGGGAGGTGTAAGAAGAGTTAGGGGGTGTAGATGAGAGTTAAGGGAGGTGTAGGGAGTTAGGGAGGTTTAGAGAGTAGGAGGTGTAGAGGGAGTTCAATGGAGGGTGTAGGAGTTTAGGGAGGTGAGAGGGAGTAGGGAGGTGTAGAGAGAAGTTAGGAGGTGTAGAGAGGTTAGGGAGGTGTAGAGGGAGTTAGGACGTGTAGAAGTTAGAGGTGTGAGAGAGGTTTTACGGAGTGCTAGAGGGAGTTAGGGAGGTGTAGAGAGATTAGGGAGGTGTCAGAGAGTTAGGGAGGTGTAAGGACAAGTTTTAGGGTAGGGTGTAGAGGGAGTTAGGAAGTTAGAGGGAGTTAGGGAGGTGCAGAGGGATTAGGGAGGTGTAGGAGTAGGAGTTAGAGAGAGTTAGGGAGGTGTAGAAGGGAGTTAGGGAGTTTAGAGAGTTATGCGGAGGTGTAGAGGAGTTATGGAGTGTAGAGAGTTTAGGGAGGTGTAGAGGGAGTAGCGAGGTAGAAGAGAGTTAGGAGGTTAGAGAGTTAGGGCGGTGTAGAGGGATTAGGGAAGGTGAGAGAGTTAGGAGGTGTAGAGAAGAGTTATGGGAGGTGTCGAGGAGTTAGAGGAGAGGTGTAGAGGAGTAGGGAGGTGTAGAGAGTTAGGGAGGTGTAGAGAGAGTTGAAGGGTGTAGAGCTAGTTAGGGAGGTGTAGAGAGAGTCAGGAGGTGTAGAGGGAGTTAGGGAGGTGTACGAGAGTTAGGGAGGTGTAGAATAGTGGAGGTGTAGAGAGTTAGGGAGGGTGACGATTAGGGAGGTGTAGAGAGAGTTGGGAGTGTAGAGAGTTAGGGAGGTGAGAGAGATTAGGGAAGTGTAGAGGGGATTAGTGGAGTGTAGAGAGTTAGGGAGGTGTAGAGGGCGTTAGGGATGGTGTAGAGGGAGTTAGGGAGGTAGAGAAGTTAGGGAGGTTAAGAGTTAGGGATGTAGAGAGTTATGGAGTGAGAGGAAGTTTAGGGAGGTGTAAGAGTTAGGGTAGGTGTAGAGGGAGTTAGGGAGGTGTAAGAGGGTTAGGGAGGGTGTAGGAGTTAGGGAGGTGTAGAGAGAGTTAGGAGGTGTAGAAGGGAGTTTAGGGAGGTTTAAGAGAGTAGGGAGGTTAGAGGGAGTTTATGGAGTTAGAGAGTTAGGGAGGTTGTGAGAGGGAGTTAAGCGAGGTGTAGAGAGAGTTAGGGAGGTGTAGAAGTTAAGGGAGGTGTAGAGGGATTAGGGAGGTGTAGAGAGTTAGGGAGGTGTAGAGAGAGCTTAGGGAGTGTGAGGGAGTTAGGGAGGTTGTAGAGAGAGTTTAGGGAAGGTGTATAGAGTTAGGGAGGTGTAGACAGAGTTAGGGAGGTGTAAGAGGAGTTCAGGGAGGTGTAGAGGGAGTTAGGAGTTGAGGATTAGGAGGTGTAGGGAGTTAGGGAGGTGTAGAGAGAGTAGGGAGGTTAGAAGGAGTTAGGGAGTTTAGAGAGTAGGGAGGTGTAGAGGGATTTATGGAGGTGTAGATAGTTTAGGTGAGGTGTAGAGGAGTTAGGTGAGGTGTAGAGAGAGTTATGGAGGTGTAGAGAGTTAGGAGGTGTTAGAGGGAAGTTAGGAAGGTGTAGAGAGTATAGGAGGTGTAAGAGAGAGTTAGGGAGGTGTAAGAGGAGTTAGGGAGGTGTAGAGGAGTTAGGAAGGTGTAAGAGAGTTAGGAGTGTAGAGGAGTTAGGGAAGGTTGTAGAGGAAGTTAGGGAGGTGTAGAGAGTTAGGGAGAGTAGAGGGAGTTGGGAAAGTGTAAGAGATTAGGGAGGTGTAGAGAGTTAGGAGTGTAAGAAGTTAGGGAGTGTTAGCGAAGGTTGGAGTGTAAGAGAATTAGGGAGGTGTAGAGAGTAGGGAGGTGTAGAGGGAGTTAGGGAGGTGTATGAGAGTTAGGGAGGTGTAGAGAGAGTTAGGGAGGTGTAGACAGAGTTAGGGAGGTGTAGAGGAGTTAGGGAGGTGTAGAGAGATAGGGGAGGGGTAGAGAGAGTTAGGAGGTGTAGAGAGTTAGGGAGGTGTAGAGAGATTAGGGAGGTTAAGAGTTTAGGGGGTGTAGCGAGAGTTAGGGAGGTGTCAAGGGAGTTAAGGGAGGTGTTGAGAAGAGTTAGGAGGTGTAAGAGCCAGAGTTTAGGGAGGTGAGACGGGTGTTAGGGAAGTGTAGAGAGTTAGGGAGGTGTAGAGAGTTTTAGGGAGGTGTAGAAGTTAGGGCGGTTGTAGAGGGAGTAGGGAGGTGTGAGAAGTTAGGGAAGGTGAGAGAGAGTAGCGGAGGTGTAAGAGTAGGGAGGTGTAGAGGGTGTTAGCGGAGGTGTAGAGGAGTTAGGAAGGTGTAGAGAGTTTAGGAGGTTAGAGAGTTAGAGGTGTAGAGTGAGTTAGGGAAGGTGTAAGGAGTTAGGAGGTGTAGAGAGTTAGGGAGGTTAGAGGGATTAGGGAGGTGTAGAGGGAGTTAGGAGTGTAGAGAGTTAGGGAAGGTGTAGAGGGAGTTCTGGGAGGTGTAAGAGTAGGCGAGGTGTACGAGAGTTAGGGAGGTAGGAGAGTTTAGGGAGTGTATATGAGAGTTGGAGTGTAGAGACGTCTAGGGAGGTGTAGAGAGTTAGGGAGGTGTAGACAGAGTTAGGGAGGTGTAGAGAGAGTTAGGGAGGTGTAGACAGAGTTAGGGAGGTGTAGAGAGAGTTAGGGAGGTGTAGAGAGAGTTAGGGGAGTGTAGAGTAGAGTTAGGAGGTGTAGAGGGATGTAGGAGGTTTAGAAGTTAGGAGGGTAGAGGGAGTAATGAGGTGTTAGAGAAGTTAGGGAGTGTAGAGGGAGTTAGGAGGTGTAGAGAGAGTTAGGGAGGTGTAGAGAGAGTTAGGGAGGTTGTTAGAGACGAGTTAGGGAGGTGTGGAGAGAGTTAGGGAGGTGTGGAGACGAGTTAGGGAGGTTGTAAGAGAGAGTTACGGGAGGTGTAGAGAGAGTTAGGGAGGTGTAGAGAGTCTAGGAGGTGTAAGACAGAGTTAGGAGAGGGTGTAGAGGAGTTAGGGATGTAGAGGAGTTAGGAGGTGTAGAGGGAGTTAAGGAAGTGTAGAGAGTAGGGAGGTGTAGAGAGAGTTAGGGAGTGTAGTAGAGTCTAAGGGAGGTAGAGGAGTTATGGAAGGTGTAGAGGGAGTTAGAGAGGTGTAGAGGGAAGTTAGGGAGGTGTAGAGAGTTAGGGAGGTGTAGAAGAGTTGAAGGGAGGTGTAGAGGGGAGTTAGGAGGTGTAGAGAGGTAGGGAGGTGAGAGAGTTAGCGAGGTTAGAGGGAGTTAGGGAGGTGTAGAGAGAGTAGGAGTGTAGAGGGAGTTAGGGAGGTGTAGAGGGAGTTAGGGAGGTGTAGAGGGAGTTTAGGGAGGTGTAGAGAGAGTTAGGGAGGTTGTAGAGAGAGTTAGGGAGGTGTAGAGAGAGTTTAGGGAGGTGTCAGAGGGAGTTAGGGAGGTGTAAGAGAGTTGAGGGAGGTGTATGAGGGATTAGGGAGGTGTAGATCAGAGTTACGGGAGTGTAGAGAGTTAGGGAGGTTAGAGAGTAGGGAGGTGTAGAGAGTTACGGGAGGTGTAGAAGAGAGTTAGGGAGGTGTAGAGAGTTAGGGAGGTGTAGAGGGAGTTAGGGAGGTGTAGAAGAGTTAGGGAGGTTGTAGAGAGAGTTAGGGAGGTGTAGAGAAGTACGGGAAGCTGTAAGAGAGTTGGGAGGGTGTAGAGGGAGTTAGGGAGGTTGTAGAGATTAGGGAGGTGTAGAGGGAGTTAGGAGTTTAGAGAGAGTTAAGGGAGGTTGTAGAGAGTTAGGGAGGTGTAGAGAGAATTGAGAGTGTAGAGGAGTTGGGAGGTGTAAGAGAGAGTTGGGAAGGTGTAGAGGGGAGTTAGGGAGGTGTAGAGGAGTTAGGGATGGTGTAGAGGAGTTAGGGAGGTGTAGAAGGATTAGGGAGGTAAGAGAGTAGGAGGTGTAGAGGTTTAGGGAGGTGTAGAGAGAGTTAGGAGGTGTAAGGGATAGGGAGGTGTAGAGAGTTAGGAGTTAAGAGACGTAGGGAGGTGTAGAGGGAGTTAGATGTGTAGAGAAGTTAGGGAGGTTGTAGAGGGAGTTAGGGAGGTGTAGAGGGAGTTAGGGAGGTGTAGAGAGTTAGGGGAGGTTGTAGAGGGAGTTAAGGGAGGTGTAGAGGGAGTTAAGGGGGAGGTGTAGAGAGTTAGGGAGGTTAGAGAGTTAGGGAGTTAGAGGGAGTTAGGAAGGTGTAGAGGGAGTTAGGAGGTGTAGACCACTTAGGGAGGTGGTTAGAATGTAGACTGCCGGGCACGATCTCCTGCCGTGTAAATCCTGTGTATTGCTATACGGACTCTCATTCATGTGGACTACGCTTGGATTTTTGGTCAAACTTCTTAAAGACTGTTAAAGTTTATGGGAATATGTACCAATTCTTATGCAAAGAGCCACATTATACATGGTCTGATTGACCCTGATGTAAAGTAACATGTCCCTCTTGATACAGACGTGCCTCCGCCTGTTTGTGTCTACTGAACTGATCCACTTACGACTGCTCCACCATCCGTCTTCAGCAGCAAAGATGACAGTAATAAACAGTGATGGGCAATCAGCGACAAGACAGTGAGGAGCAGAGAGCGCCGTCTGCGGTTTCACACACGCGGTTCATCGATCCGCTCTGGAGATCACCGACACTGAGACGAGAAGACACATCTGTCCTCAACGCTGCAATTCCTCTACACTTTGTAATCTAATGAGATATGAATGCCATGTTGTACATCTGTGCTGGCAATTTACAGGTTACATTTGAGGTATATGTAACCAAATCAAATCAGACAGCATTTCAGAGCCAAAAATCATTCACTTTGAGATAAAAGCACCAATGTTTGAGCTGTCTCTGGGTCTTATAAACCCCTGTATTTCAAAAATCAATATAGGGGAAGGCCGGAGCCTTGCAGTGTTCAACAGCCAAAACTGCCCTATCAGAGGACCAAGCTTATTCACAACAGCTGTGTACAGTTGGAGCCTCCTTTGAAAATGAAAAAACAAATGATGCATTTCTTGTTTGGAAAACATTTAGAAAGTTGCTAAATTGTTGTACAGTGGGGCAGGGAGAAATGAATGTAAAAAACTTACAAGAAACAAGGGGGGGGGGCACACCCATCTACCTGAACTTTACCCAAGTGACCTATGTTTCCACTCCTGTTGAAAGACAGCGTATGTCTCTCAGTTATCCTGGGAAGAAGTTAAGGTTCCCCCGGAGCAGCTGGAGGAAGTGTCTGGGATGATGGAAGTCAGGGAGTCCCAGTATAGAATCCTGTCCTGCATGAGTTGAGGAAAATTGAAGGAATCAAGGCGAGGAGTGGAACATTTCATATTTTGCTTTTACAAACCTCATGTAATTCAACATCAAGAAAAGCTGACTCAAAGTTTTTCAGCGCAGTGTGTCTCTCCTATCGCTTGATGCCACACGGTCCTGGTGCTTTCTGATGGACACAATTACAACTCCAGATTCCGCATAATTATACAGCAAGGAGGTGGAGTCTGCTCCTACAGTTCGCCCTGAGGTCAGTGAACCACAGCATTGCTCTCCTCTGCTCCGAACACTTCTCTCACTTTTACTTCTCCTCTCCTGTCTCCCCCTTCTCTTCCTCACCTCCTCCTGTGTATGATGGCATTAATGAAGAGCTTTTGGATTTTCTTCAGCAGATGGTTCGGATGCACAGCGTTTACTCATGTCTGTGAAACGAGCATTGTTTAGATTCAACATAGATTAAAAATGCCTGCATTGAACAGTGTTACCATGTTGCATCTGTAACGTCGAGCTGCTGTTTTGCCACAACTTTTTTTATTTTTTTCAGTAACTCATAAGGTGTCCACAAACAGACATCGAGCTCACTAAAAGAGCCATGGAATTAATCGTCTGTCAGAGCCCCAGTACTCCACACTTTGGGAATTAAAGCCAATTCCTTCTGCATGTTTGAACTGCAGGGGTTTACGTTCACAGTTTAATCAGTGGAAGGAACAGGCACTTCTCAGCTCAGGGGTGCCACATCATGAAAGGGGCGTTAACCCAAAACGCAAGCACCAGGATGCCCTTCCAGCCATGGCGAGGCATATTTCAGACTTTTCTAGAATAGAATAGAATAGAATAAAAATAGATTTTTGGATTGTTGTTGAGGTGATCCTTTTGCCAGTGCTTTATCTGTATTTGAAATTGTAAATGAAAGTAAAAATACTCATTGTGCATTGTACAGTATAAACCTGCTGTCACTCTGCCTCTCTACAGATGGAAATGAGCTTGTAGCTATCTCTGGTCTGTGCAACACATTTGTTGTGCAATGTCCCTGTCAAATAAAGAAAAAAAAAACATATTTGACGTGAAGCCGTATTTGAGCTTGTAACAAGCAAAAAGCAGCTGAACAATTGTTAAAACCAACACAGTTCTGAGCCGTCCTGTTTCTGATGTAAACACAGGCCGTGTGACGTCAGAGCAGACACAGTTGGGCCTAATGCTAAACCTAAAACTGTAAACTTAAACATGTGGTTGTCAGATAATAAACCAAAATGCATTTCACCCATATTTTTTTATTTTTATTTTCTGGACTAATAAATAAAAAACTGAAGACCAGGAACGACTACTGGAGGGCGGAGGACTAAAAATACAGAACCACCAGGTAAGTTTAAAGTGATGGTACTTTATATTTGAGGGAAATAACAACAATTAAACAATGAACAAACAAATAATAACCGAAGAATATTTACAGTGAGAAGGTGCACATTTAGGTGCACCTTTTGTTTTGATTGTACAATAAACAAAACAAAAGTCAGCCCAAAGTCCCTGTATTAAATTCGGTCTGGGTTTACCAGTGACGATAAAGCCCATTCACGCACTGCAAAATCTTCACAGTTCAGTTATTGTACTTAGAAGCGCAGTTGTCCAGTAAAAAGAAAGGTATTGAAATGGTGGTGATGAGGAGTGACCAGCAGGTGGGGCTGCAGGGAACTCCTGCCCTGACCAGTGGGGTACAGATGTTGTGTACAGTGGAAGGTTCCTGGTTTCTCCTGATTCAAAAGACAATGTTTGAAATATAAGGCATGTCTGTGCGAGGGAGCAGCAGTAATGCATGACTGACAGATGTATAAAGAATATAGTGTGGCCCCTTTAAGAATCCTTGGTGACTCTTTCTCATGTCTGTAATGGGCCTCCTCTTCTCGTCTCGGGCTGCACATAATGACAGGTTACACAGCACAGCGCGAGGGTCAGACATGCCTCTCTGTAGGACTCTGTAGTTTTCATGGCACTTTTAGCCTCTGTCTCCAACGCAATAACATGCAGTTTGGGTCAGAAATGTCATGGAACAACATTATTAGGGACTCTCACTGTAACTGTCATATTGTAGAGAGGCGCTCAACATTGTACCATTTCTTTTTTAAATGTTTGTTGTGGTTAAGAGCTCTTGCCTCACACCACAGGGATTCTCCGACTGTGCAGAGTTTATGTAAGGAAAATAAGGATGAGTGAAACAAGTCATAAAAACAGGAAGATCCAATCTCTGCATAAGAGGATGTATCAGCAGAGAGAGCGCAGCTGTGGTGCACATCGTCATCTTTAAGCCACTAACCATCAATCAATCAATCAATCAATCAATCAATCAATCAATGGTTTTGTATAGCCCAATATCACAACAGGAGTTGCCTCATAGGGCTGCACCGAACATTAAGGCAATAAAACAGAGCAGTAAATAAGACAATGTAAAGTTCAGGCAAATGAAGTATCCAGGCAAACATAATGTCAAATAAGCGTCAGCAACAGGTGGCGACGAGACCCAGGACCGATGGGAGTCCCTCAGCAGACGGGCCAAGATCGCAGAACGTCCAGTCCTTGTTGGAGCTTAGGTTCTTCTTGTCCAATCCCTGTAGGCAGGGTTCCTCCGTTTGATCTAAACAGGGGATAGGGGACAGGAGGCACCATGTGAATAGTAATGAACAGACTACAGATAAGATAAGTATTGTATCATAATAAGACAAAGTTTGCAGTAAGAAGAAGAAGAGGATAGCGCTCAGTGTACCGTACTTCCCACAGCAGTGTTTCTTCTAAGGCAGCTTTACTTCAGGCTGTGGGTTAGAGCTTTACCTAACTGACCTGATCATAAGCTCATTCGAAGAGGTAAGTTTTGAGCCTAGTCTTAAATGTAGGGACTGTGTCTGCTTCTTTAACGTGAGCTGGGAGTTTATTCCATAAAACCGGAGCTTGGTAGCTAAAGGCTCTTCCACCTACAGTGATTTTGGAGACTCGAGGAATCACTAGTAGCCCTGAGTTTTGAGAGCGGAGTGCTCTGGTTGGCTGATATGGAACAATTGCGTCATGGAGATACAGTGGGTTGTATAAGTATATGTACCACTTTAACTTTTCGACATTTAGCCATGCTATGGTCCACAAACTGAATAAAAAAAGTGGGATGTGCAAAAGTATCTATCCCCCTTTCCTTTTAGTGCCACCAATTGCCTTGAGAAGTTGCCTGATGATTTCTGAATGATCACATGTTGACCTAATGACTAAATAGAGTCTACCTGTGTGTAATCTAATCTCACTTCAAATACAGCTGCTCTGTCATGGTCTCAGAGGTCTGTTTAAAGCGCAGACAGCATCATGAAGTCCAATAACACACCAGACAGGTCCGGGATAAAGTTATTGAGAAGTATAAAGCTGGGTTAGGTTATAAAAACATTTCCAAAGCTTTGAACATCTCTCAAAGTACAGTTAAATACATCATCCAGAAATAGAAAGAGTGTGGCATCACTGCAAACCTACCAAGACCCGGCCGTCCTCCTAAACTTACTGACCGAACAAGGACCGCACTGACCACAGCTGTTACCAAGAAGCCAATGCTGACCCTGGATGAACTGCAGAGAGCTACAGCTCAGGTGGGGGAAACTGTACACGAAACAACTATTTTTTGTATTTGTATACTTTATTGTCCCCGTAGGGAAATTTGTCCTCTGCATTTAACCCCGACCCATCTCCATGATGTGGAGCCAGGTTGATGGTCAGAATCACCTGGCTGGAGGATTCACCTATTGCACATTATTAGTCGTACACTGCACAAATCTGGCCTTTATGGAAGAGTGGCTAGAAGAAGCCATTATTAAAAGAAAACCATTACCATAAGATCTGAAAACTGCGGTTCACAAGCGCTGTCCATCTAATCTGATCTTGAGCTGTTTTGCAAAGAAGAATGTGCAAAAAAATCCAGTCTCAAGATGTGCAGGACTGTTAGAGACAAACCCCAACAATAGAGGGGATTTATTGGTGACAGGCTCACTCTAATGCATTCACTTTCATGATAAAACTATGCAGTAACATAACAAGTTACTTTTACGGCCATACCGCCTTTGTTCTGCTCAATCCCGTCAGACCTCTGAAGCTAAGCAGGAAGGGCCTGGTCAGTACTTGGATGGGAGACCGTTTGGTAACACCAGGAAGCCTAGCGAATGTAGTGAGTGAGTGAGTGGTTGGTGGTGGTCGGAGTGGCCAATGGTACAGACTGGTTGCCTTTCTTCCGTCAGTCTACCCCAGGGCAGCCGTGGCTACAATGGAGCCACAGCTGCATTGTAGCCACAGCTTGGTGGTGAATTATTCATTCACCACCAAGTATGGAGTGAATGAATAATGACGACAGTGTAGCGCTTTGAGAAACTTGGTAACACAGGCTTGTAAAGCGCAATACGACTGTAAGGCATTATCATTATTATTATTATTATTATTATTATTATTATTATTATTACTTTCCAGAGTAAACACGTAGTGTTCCCCAACACACAATATACAGTGGTGGATCCTCATTGACAATAAGTGAAGGTGAACTTTTACAAAATTAGCATTAGCTGCTGTCCCTGTGAAGCTACAAGAGGAAACAGAAGCGGTGGAGACCAACAGGACAGGGATGGACTTTATTCCAGTCATGAACATGTTTGGAGGCTTTCAAAAGAATGTAGTTTTGTGAATAAGAGACTTCTGTGGAGAGTAAAAAGTTAGTGTTTTCTGGTGTTAGCTCCCCGTGCTTCAGCTGCTATTAGCCACATACAGCTACATCATGACACAAGCACAACAGCTCGGAGTTAGCCCTAATGTGGACCTGGTTTCTTTGTTTAGTCCTAATCTAGACCTGTCTTGTTTAATCCCAGATTTTCTTTGTTTATCCATCCATCCAACCATTTTCTTCCACTTGTCCGTTGCCGGGTCGTGGGGGCAGCTGTTGGAGCTGCACCAGCCCCTATGGCTCCTCCTGCAGGTGGTGGGTCCACAGAAGGACGGCCTCATGGTTCTAACCGGGCCTGTTGGTCTCTCATAAGGGGCTTCTGAACCGCTCTTTGTCTGACCCGTCAACTAGGACCTGTTTGCCATGGGAGACCCTACCAGGGGCACCAAGCCCCCGACAACAGAGCTCCAGGATCATTCAGGCTCAAACCCTCCACCACATTAAGGTGGCGGCTCCAGGAGGGGATTTTCTTTGTTTAGTCCAAGTTTATTATTGTTCCATGTTAAACCCTGTTTAGTTCAAATAAATCCTGTTTGCACCATGTGTAAAAATGCTTGAACCAAACAAAGACGACTTCCAACCAAAGTGGAAGCTGTGTTGGGGAACTCTCCGGCCCACGGCAGCGCTCTCCGTTGGCCTGGCTGTCGTATCCCGCTCTCTGGCCGGAGTTTCCATAAATACTGATGCAGCAGGATGCAGTTTGGGACGTGGGGCTCGCTGCGGTTTGTTGTGCAACTCCTCAGTTATGCTCTTTTATTTTCTCAGCACTCCGCGGCGCCACTCGCTGCTTTCCACTGCACTTTTAACATTAAGGACCAAAGAGAGAAAAGCTATTTGCACGACACTAAACGCGGTGTTGTGTGTTGTCGCGTAGGAACGGGGGAAAAGCTGGGGTGAGGTGAGAGGGAGAGAGCGCTAAAGCCCGCGGATCACCGTAAAATAAAAAGTGAAATATGCGGCGCAGTTTGGAGTAATCCGCTGGAAAGGCAGGGATTATGTCCGGGCACAACCAATATATGGAAACATGAGGGCGGTTACTAACACAAAGTCGACATAATGATTTTAAAATGGTGTTTGGGAACACATGAACCTGATCAGACGGTGAAGGCGCTCAGTATCGACCTGATTCACAAGAGGAGAATTACAGGGATTGGCTAGAGGCGTGACTTTCAATCGTACTTTCCCAATGGTGAAATATTTTGAAGATTCCATGGCGATTTACTGATGGGCGTTAAATCCGTTACGCTGAGGGAAAGGTATCCGTTCGTTATGGAAGACTGCATAGCGACAATATTTCTTTCATCTGTAGTCTGTTCATCACATGGTTTCAGATAGTGAGTCGTTAGTATCAGCCCTCTCCGCAGAGGGACCCCTGAAGCTCCAACAAGGACTGGACGTTCTTCCATACTCTTGGCTCTTTACGGTGAACGGTTCGAAACGGTTCTGAATTGTGAAAAGAGGCAGATTTTTTTTTTCAGTCAATTTTACCCAGAACTCCCCTGAACGAACACAAGAATCAGCCCAACAACGGAGCCGGCCACACAAGTGAAAGCTTTCTGCTCTAAAGTCGAAGCTAAATAAACTAAAAGGTTTTTGCCTTTTTCTGGGACCTGCATTTGTGGTTTCTGTGTTCCACATTGTTTTTCTGGATACTTTTGTACGTCTTTGCCTTGTTTTTGTGGAGGTTTGGTGGATTTGTTTACTTTGAGAGTCTAAAATGGTCCTGAAGAAAGCAGCTTTTTAAAGGTAAACAAAATGCTAGCTTATCAGCTAAACCCATTTGAGACCTACAAATGTCTTCTTCTGAGACACTTAAGAGGCACCAAGAGCCCCCACAGCTGCAGCACAGAGGAGGCGTCATAAGAGGAGCTACAGGAAACAAAAAAGGACAAACGAGGAGATGGTGAAAGACTGATGTGAAGTGGAGTGAGGAAGAGGAAGGAGGAGGAGGAGCTGACCAGTGCAGGACACCACGCTCTGAAACAGGGACAAACCTAGGAGGCGGTGCACCGTTTCAGAGGATCAGAGGAGACAGAGGGCAGCCAGGTTTCTTCCGAGTGCTACAGTTTCCCCGACCTCCAAGGTCATGCGGGTCAGGTTAACACACAGTGGCAGCGCGGCTCAGCCGCAGCAGCTCAGGACTAACACCTGAACACTATTTTGTTGTACAATGACAATAAAGCACTTACTTACTTTTTCCATTACTTCTGTTGGACACTGTTTGCCACTAAAGACATTACATTGTTTTGTTTTGTTTTGTTTTACAGGACTGATACCACACTATATCAATTGTGTGTGTTAATAGGCTAATATCAGCACCCTCCACAATGGCGACATGTTGGTTTTTTTGGCTATACAAAACAATTGATTGATTGAGTGAACAGATCTTATGGAGCCTGGTGATGTTTGAGGGCTTTGAAAATGTGGAGGACACTTTTGGGTTCTATCTATTACTGAGAAAAATCCAGGAGATACAGATGGGAGCGCTGCAGGAAAAGACGAAAAGAGTGAATAGGATTTCTCCAAGGACCAAGACCACCCCAGGTCAACGTCGTTACACGTTCAAAGGCTCGAAAAGATACGTCTGCTATAATCGTGTTCGCCGTCCCGTGTTTCTAACTCCATTTCCATTCAAGTGTATTTTCTGTCACATAAGATGGAAGGAATCATAAAGACACAGCTCAACGTTTTGTACAAATACTTTATTGACAATGTCTATGGCAGTTTTCATGGAATTGCTAAATGATTTGAACAGTTGGTAGCCTAGGTAACGCATGTATCCAATCAAAAGTGCATCTCCTGATCCGTTATCTGTCCATAGACACATGACATACATAAATAATTGCATTGTAGAAAGGACTCAATTATTTACATGTATATATATACTTTATAGAATAGAAACTTTATATTAAATCTAGGAAGACTCAGCCTTGTTTCCAGTGGATTGCATAGCACAGGTGGGGTAGGTATGAGTAAAGTGTAGGTCTTTTCCACGCGTACTAGCTTGGCTCTACTTGGCTCCACTCGCCTGTAAACTGCTCCACACAAACAAATACATACATTATATATTTGTCTTTGACTTGTTATTACTGGGGGTTCAGTGATCAATAAACCAGGCGGCCTGAGACTGAAAAATCCCTCTGGGGAAAAAAAGATGAAGAATAATTTTGAAAGCTTAAAGGTGCATTCTGGAAGTTCATCGCTCTGCTTCCAGGTCCAATGGAACTTTAGCCCTATTCATTATAATGGGATTGATCTGATTGTAACCTGCTGTAGAGCCGACTACAGGCTCTTTTTAAACATCTCACATCACACAAATATTACATTTACTCTGAATTTTCTTCAGTGGTGCTTTTCTAACATTAATTATCTGATTATTTTTTTCCTTACACAATGACTGCTTATTTTAAATACCGTAAATTCTCTAATAGTGGCCTGTAGCGGCCGGGTCTCAGTGGCCGGGCTCGCTGCTGGCGGAGACAATTAAAAGCCGGTCTCTAATTTAGGCCGGGGCTATTATTAGAAACTGGGGTTGGGTGATAATTTAACTCTACAGGAATTTGTCTCATACGAGTGTAAATGATAACTCACGTGCAGGAAGTACACCAACTGGATTTAGCCACTTTTCAAACCTCTGTGACTACATTTGGAAACAGGGCAAGCAACAAATGTTGTTTGACCCTCCAGGGTTTTAATAAAGTCACCATCGCACAAAGCACATCCAGCAGCTCTCAGTGTGCAGGTAAGTCCCACGCTTCAAAATAACTCCTCCAATCGAAGCGAGTGTCTCGTCTTCTCTCGGGTCTGTTTTATGATCGATCACAAACACAAACGCTCCGTCTAAACTCGCCTTTACATGAGATAACAACAAATAATCCCAAATCCGCGGTAAAAACTAAAGTAGAGAAATCTGCACTGACATTGATGTCAAAGTTCCGCTAACAGCAGCGAAACGTTTCCTGTTGTTCCTACAAAATAAAAGGCGTCAATGTTCCAGCCGCTGGGAGAGTGTTTGAAATGTTAATTTATAAATGAACCTAATATTTTAGGTTCAAATCGACACAAATCTAATTTTTCTTCATGTTCCTGGTAGTCCGTTTTCCTCAAATAGAAATAAAGGCCTGTCTGGCCTGGTTCCAATAAAGGCCTGGTCCTCCATGTGCTTGAGTAAATAAAGGCCCCGGCCTATATTAGAGGATTTACGATATAACAATAGCTTTAGAGAACTGGTGAGATATAATATTCTAATTCAGTGCAAAACAGTTTTAGGCCTTTTATCTGTTGTTATTTCAGCAGGAGATTCAGATGAAGTTACAGTTTTTGCTGTGTTTGACTATGAAGTAGCTCATTATTGTGTGACGTCACATAAACGCATTAGTGCGTATTTGTCCTTTCAGTGACCCGGCGGGTGTATGGGTGGTCAGCATGGCGCCTTTACTTTTCATCACATTGGCCTCCATGATGCTCCAGGTTCAACTGTGTTTAGGTATTCTGGATGGGATGTATGAGTAACCATGGAGATGGTTCCATCAGCACTGAAAACCTAACACATAATTGGTCCTGGACGGATGTGGGTTATACTCAGTTACTTAAGTACATGTACTGAAGTCATTTTTTTCAGTAACTGTACTTTTACAAGTCGTTTTTCATACAGTGCTTTTTACTTTTTCTTAAGCAATATTAAAATGAAAATGAATATCTGTTTAAGTAAAACATAAAAGTAACTCATGCCACTGTGACTAAATCATTTTGAGCGTACCTGTAGAATAGATGTATTTTGTGTTTTGTTACTTAATTCCTCATAATGATTTATTTTCATTTGTTTTTATGGGATTTTCTTTTAATATATTACACTTTTCACATGAGTTCATGTTTTGTTTCTCATCATTTAAAATCAAATTAAAAGTCATTCAAACTTTTACGCTCAAACTGTCTCTCAGTTACTCACAGTACTCAAGTAACATTTTCTCCCAGTACTTTTTTACTCTTACGTGGCTGCTCTACCCACTCTGATCCTGGAGCGTTATAGAGGCGGCTAACCACGGCTGCTGTGTCACTAAAAGGTCCAATACACACTAGTATCCAGGTTCCATAATGCACCTTTAAGTATAGGATTAGAAAATGCTTTTATCGGTGCTACTTTAGGTGAAGATGTAGTCGCCGCAATGTGAAAAAAAATCATTTGGATAAAATGGCACTTAAAATGACAATATTATCACATGTGTTTGTGTAGGCTCTCAGTCATCCAGGACAAAACCACTCTCTACTTGCTCGTGGCATGGCTGGCTCCAACAATCACCGTAGGGTCAAGCCTTTTGCAGACGGAATCAAAGTGAGAGCTGCTTTTTAGAACGTACACCCGCTTTTTTAAAATGACCAAGTACATTTGACAACTACCTGACATAAAACATGTATGTGAGGTGTTTCTCTCGGCTAACTTTGGAACAGGGAATTGCAGATACTCCAAAAGTGCTGGGTCCAAGCTGGGAATGCGTGAAGGCACAGAGTGGAGGCGAGTAGATACAGGCTCAGGTGGAAAAGGACTGGACTCATGGTCTGCAGGTCACCACTTTACCTCGTGATGGATTACAATTGTAAATAACTTGCAGCCAGTTGTGTGGCAGATGAAGTGTGTCTGATCCTAGCTGTGTATGCGTGTGTGTGTGTGTGTGTGTGTGTGTGTGTGTGTGTGTGTGTGTGTGTGTGTGTGTGTGTGTGTGTGTGTGCATGTGTGTTACTATGTTAAGATTGTCAAATGACGCAGAAGAGAAAGAGCCACTGTAAGTACTAAACAATCTCTGTTTGGAAAGCAGAATGTTGCGTATAAAAGACATGTGGAAAAGAAGTCCTTATAAAAATACATTTCCCTTTTGCCTTGAGTTTGAGCTTGAGGTTGAGTCGGCCTTGGTGGTGTGGAGATGGACCTGTAGAGTAGAACTTTGATACGTTTGACGGTCCCTGGTCTGTACGCTCAGTCCAATGAGAACAAGGCTCAGATGAGTCCATGGTGCTATCTATGTGTGTTGAGCAGGACCTCCAGCCAGCAGGGGCAGGAGGTGATGAACTGTCTGGAGTAACAGGGGCCCCAGCCCTTGGCAAAGCTGATGCGGATACTGTTTGGGTCCCAGGGCCCCTCTTGGAGCTCCGGTTTGACCCCGTGTTGTTTCATCCAACTGGAGCGCTCATAGTCAAAGACCCTGAGGGAGAACCCGGGAAGTACCCGCTCCACGGTGAGTCCGCGGCCGCCCGGGGGCTCCAGGGTAGGCGAGTGCACAAAGATGGGGTGCTGACTGCGGTTGTACACCCACACTCCGTCGCCTTCCTGGCTCAGCAGGATGCCAAAGCCGATCTTCCTTCGGCTGTGCTGGGCCACGCTGGTCCCTCCTCCGTCTCCGCCTCCGTGCTGGTGCCCTCCCGGGTACTCGTGGCGGCTGTGGTAGGCGTTGGCATGGAGCTGGCCCAGGCACAGCCCTGTGCCCT
Organism: Neogobius melanostomus; assembly: GCA_007210695.1. Taxonomy (NCBI): domain Eukaryota; kingdom Metazoa; phylum Chordata; class Actinopteri; order Gobiiformes; family Gobiidae; genus Neogobius; species Neogobius melanostomus. The sequence goes on along the minus strand of VHKM01000786.1, from coordinate 292,374 downwards.
GAGGTAGGTGGTAGAAGATACTGAGTGCGGGGTCATGGGCGGGATATAGCCGCCCCACACGAGTGCGCTGCTCCCAGTATGCCACGCTGCACCAGTGAGAGCGCAGGCTGCCCGACGACGAGCCCCCCGACGACGAGCCCATCGCCCGTGTCTGTGGAGAAAGCAGACAGCGGACACACGGGTTAGTCTGGACACTGTAGGGACACATTTTAGTCTTAGGGCATTCAAAATGTCACTCACAATTCTAGGTATTTAGATTTACTTTTCAAACTGAGAAAAATGTAAATATGTCAGAATTAGCCAATGGTTACATTTCATGTCATGATCATCCACACAGTTCAACACGTCAGACTCTTTATGTGACGTGATTTCAGCCACATTTAAGAATTATTTTGAGTATTAGGAATGTGGCACAGTCATAAGTCTCTGTTCCTTTCACTGATAGACATTGACTATATGCTGATTCTTTCAAAATGTAAAATATTGTATTTCTGAAGTGTTAGGCAATCATGAAAGGATTTGTTTTGTTTTAGTTTTTTTTATATTGGCATTTCGATGAGCATGCACAGAGCCCTGAGTTGAGTCAATACAACAATACAACAGTTATAACACACAGAAACAAACCCACTAATATCATTCATGTTTCAGGGAAATACAGTATGGCAGGCCAAAAACAATCATTAACCCCGCCTCCTCCTCTGCCCCTCCCCATCACACTTCTGCAGGTGTGTGTGTGTGTGTGTGTGTGTGTGTGTGAGCGTGCACGTGGACACTCAGCTCCTTGTCACGCTCCCAGCAGCCCCTGAACCGCTGACCTGCGCCCTCATGCTATCAGCTCACATTATCGCCCGCACAGACTGATGCCATTCTTCTGCTCCACACACTGGCTTTAAAGAACCATGTGCTGCATGTGGCCCCATTCCACACGGTCCCTCAGCATTCCCAGAGCCTCTGCTCCAGGGGCCAGCCGGGACCAGCCGCGACCAGCAGGGGCCAGGAGAGCCACGCTGCCCCCGGTAAACAAGCCCAAGGTGTGTCACTGTTTGGACTTGGTTTAGTCGGAGTTTAATCCCAGTTTGGAACAGAACAGCTGATGGTTTCAGTTTAGCTTCAGACCCCACGTGACCGACCACCATGCTGAGGTCCTAGCTTTACATTTTTACATTGCTGTATGGGACTGTCAGAGTTTCTCAAGCAAAGAGTTGGGGAATCACTGGAAGAAGCTACGCCACAAGATAAATACCGAATGAAAGAAAAGGCTTAATCTAAACGTCAAGTAGCAAGTGTAGCTACGCTGTTACCATATGGACTTATTTGACCATAACCATGAGACAGATTTCTTGTGTTCTTAACGCTTGAGTTGTCCTCCTTTGCCCGCTCGCTGTCTGTCACTCTGCTCTTGCGCAGGAGTTGAGTTGCTGTGGTTATAAAATTTGCTCTGCGATGCTAATGTTGCTAACGTCCCTCACGGCTTAATGCCAACTGCGCTCTCTGATTGATTTGTAACATTATTCATGAGATTGTAAATATAACCGCACTGTTCGGGGTTGATAAAACATTAAGTTAGGGCCATATTATGTTGGATTCTTTTTTACCAGCATCGCAGCTTAAATGATTCTTATTTCTTTGACTGTCATTAAAATGTCTGACTTGACAACTGGAACACTGAAACTCGGAAAAAATGACTTACCTCCGAGTTCCGACCTCCTAGGACTAATGGAACAACAGTATATGGTGTGACTGACAACAAGGTGGTGTAACTGCTTGGCCTTTGGAAAACAAATTTGAACTTTATAGCTCAGACCCTAAATATGTGTATACCCAAAGTACGTTTGCCAGTTAAATCTCCGTCTGACATTTTGTCTGAGCATGTTTTTAACCTCTTAACCCCCGCCATTGGGCCGCGTTGTCGTCACTTTTTTGACCATTATTTTTTCCATTGCCTTTTTTGTTGGGTTTTTGTCACATTTTTATCGCACTTTGTCACTTTTCTGTTGCTCTTGCTTAGTATTTTTGTTGCATTTTCGTCACACATTTTCATCGCTCTTTTGTTGTGTTTTCATCCTCGTTTTTGGCTCATTTTTGTCGCTGTTTTGACACTTTTTTCAAGAAGCTTTTAGATGTGGGTAGGACAATGTCCTCGGTTCAGGAGGGGGTTAAGAGGTGTTAAACTGCTAATAAATCAAACAGAGAGAAAACACGAGCCTCTGGGATTTCAGATGAATGTTTCATTTGTTGATGTGCTTGACTCTGAAAATGCACAATTAGCCTGAAAGTTCACTGACATGCTTTCTATGTAATTCACTGCACAGATTAGAAAGGACAAAAGTCATTTCAATCCACGACATGGGGTAACAGAAATCAGGTCCCTTTGTTTCACGTTTAGCATTTGAAAAGCCAGTTCAGGGCTGTACAAGACGTTTAAAATCATTTCTATTCATGATTTTTTTTTTTTTCCTGCTCCACTTCTGAAAGGTAAAGTCTTCTCTGGGACACTGTTGGCCCCTCCCCTAGGTGGGCGGGTCCTGGGACACTGTAGTTAGTTTGTAGGCGAACACAATTACAGAGACACACAAACTGTATCACACGCACACACACACACACTCACAAATTGCACTTCTCATTTGAGGCCCACGTGTGTCATTAGTGAATTCCAGGCCTGGCAACTGCTGCGGTCTGAATGTTTTACAGGGACTCAATAAGAGAGCAGCCTGCAACCCAAACTATCTCTCCTTCATTCATCCCTCTCTCTCACTCCCTCGTGTGTCTCTCTGTCCCAGGACGATACGCTTTTGTGCAGATATCGGCATGTCGTGATTCTGTGTTAGCCGAGTGCAATTTCTCCAGTTTGGCGTTACCCAAATCTAAAAGTCATAATAGGCTTTAATGATTATATGAAACTGTGTTGATTGTAATCTGTGCTTTTGGGGTTCATTTGAATTGGGCTGACATTTTGCTGTATTGTTGTTGTTTTTATTCTGATATCCAAAAACATTGCTAAGATCAGAGGAATAGTGTCAAAACCAGACTTAGAGAGACTCATCCATGCATTTGTCTCCAGCAGGTTAGACTACTGTAACGGCTGCTCACTGGCCTTTCTAAACGAGCTGTTAGAGCTGCAGAACATCCAGAACGCTGCTGCTCGAGTCCTGACAAGAACAAGGAAATACGACCACATTAGTCCAGTGCTCCGGTCTCTGCACTGGCTTCCTGTCACTCAGAGAATAGAATTTAAAACAGCTCTGCTTGTGTACAAGTCTTTTCATGGTTTAGCACCAAAGTACATCTCTGACATGTTAGAGCCGTATGAACCATCTCGGGCCCTGAGAACTTCAGGGAGGGGTCTCCTGGTGGTTCCCAGAGTCAATAATAAACACGGTGAGGCTGCGTTTCAGTTTCATGCAGCTAAAATCTGGAACAGTCTTCATGAGGATGTGAGACAGGCCTCAACTCTGACAATGTTCAAATCCAGGCTGAAAACAGCTCTTTTTACCCGTGCATATGAAAACTGAAAGTATTTTATCTGCACTCTTGCCTTTTACTGTCATTGATTAACTTTATGTTGATGTTTTATTGATTGATTTTATCTGTTTTCTTGTAATTTCTCTTTCTGCAACTGTGAAGCACTTTGAATTGCCTTGTGTATGAATTGTGCTCTACAAATAAACTTGCCTTGCCTTGCCTTGCCTTGCCATTGGGGGGCAGTGTGTTATAATGCGGAGTCAGGTCGCGCAGCAGAAGAAGAGTATTCTAAAGGCATTGATTGGTTCTTCAACAAGGAGACGCCTACTTCCTGTGTTTATAAAAGGCCTCCTCTCCCTCTCTCCCCCTCCTGGCCGGACGGTCAACATGTCCAGATGTAGCGCTCTGTGTTTAGATTTAGGGAATAAAATAATGATTTTGATTTTAATAGAACGAGCCTACGTATTCTTTTTCATCAATTTTTGAACACAATACAGTCTATGAGCTGAAGACATTTGAGACCTCCAAATGTTCTTCTAAAACACTGAAGAGGCACCAAGAGCCGCCCACAGCAGCAGCACAGTGGGGGCGTCACAAGAGGAGCTACAGGAAACAAGGAAGCGACAAACGAGGAGGTATCCGGGCAAGAAAAGTATATTTGACCAACAACATTAAAGCTTGAATCTAAAGATATACAATTTTTTTTTTCGGTATTTGCTTTTGATAGTTTCATTGTTTTGACACCAGTAGTACCTAACCTGTTTTCCAATACCAGACTAGTATCGTAACAGTTCCCAGGTCGTATGTCCCTCTCTCTTACACGTCTATACTCTTCCCTTTCGCTCATCCCTCCATCTCTCACTACTTCATTCATCCCTCTATCCCTCTATCTCGCTCACCCCAACATGTATCCCCCTCTATCCATATCTCTGTGTCTCTCTTACTTCTTTTTTTTACGAGGCACCGGTCCCTGTAATGAGGCACAGGACAAACACGTCTGAACTTTAGGGGAAACACAGCCAGACTTTATGAGCTTGTGATGAAATTCATTCTCACAGACGACATAAAAACAAGGGGACTTTTGGCCCCTCCCTCTTTCATTTCAACCATTTAACAAACTCAACCTCATCCAAGACTGCAGCAGCCTGTCATCAACCAAACTCCAGCGGCTGACGAGAAGGTTAACGAGACGGGACATTCCCCAACTGTTAAAGTGGAGATGAACCCCATCTTCCACACTCTATTATTCTGTTTTCTGGTTCTAGACGACAAATATTTTAGTATAGGTATCGGTATTGTTCAGGTATAAGTATCGAAAACCAAGTATCATTAACGTACTGGTATCGGAAAAAAAATTCACGGTGGTTGGGAGGAAGGACACTTTGATGTATGATTTGAAAAAAACCTAATTGCGATTTTTCTGACAGATATTGCAATTGCGATTTGATTAGCGACTTTAATATTTTTACAATTGCATATGTTTTATTTTTCATGCAAAAGAGCATCGAGCTTCAGATGAACTTCTAAAACTGCTGTTAACCATCGTGGTGCTCAGTTATTACGTTTCAGCTTCATCAGCAACAAGATACACAGCTGTCAGAAAAAGCCTTAGTTTGAATCATTCTTTAATTTTCTCCCTATTCAGCTCCAGAAAAGCGTTCTATGAATCACATCGCTGCAAAACACTGCTTGTTTTATAAAAATCGCTTCTTTTTTATGACAGCCATGACCCAACTCAATCCACGGGTCGCGAGACTCATGTTGTCAGAATAGTTTGTTGTTTGCACAGCGCGAGACTCTCGTGGAGATGGTTTACTGTAGAGCAACTGCAGAGCGGACAAGCTTGTTTCCTCTGCAGCCTCTTCTGATTGTCCAGCAGCCTAAGGGAAGCGAGGCTCGATCATTCTGATTGGTGACCCTGTCTTTCACTCAAACAGCAGAGGCGCAAAGCCCCCCCAAAAAAACTACCAAACCACAGCCCCTCGAGGTTAGGTTACCACAGCAGCTAAATCCTCAATTTCAATTCGATAAAGGTTGATTGTGAAGCCATCACAAACATTCAGAAATCCAGATTAGAGAGAACCAAGATTTCTTAAAACTGCATGAATGAGGCAACAGTATTCCAGTTATGTTTCCGACGAGGTAACAATGTTATAGCACGGTTGAGAGTTCACAGAATTAAATTTTGCAAATGTCCCCTTTGACGGTCAACGCCTTCAGCTTGGCTTCAGCATCAGATCACATACTAAGGCATAAGAGGTCCCAATACAATTCTCCTGACAATATTTGGTGCTTTGGAAGAAGGTAAAGAACCATCATTAAAGACCCTTAAGCTGCTGTTGAGTGGGTAAAGTGCCAGTAACATTCAGTACGTTTACATGTGAAGTCTAATCTGACTAGGCTAAAGATTCGACCCTGATCCGTTTTTCCAGGAAAACCTGTTAAATCAGTCTTGTCACATGACAGCCACTGATCGACAGGGGGTTTATGCTTACTATTTCCGGTTGCCTTAGGCTGCTATGTTGTTATTAGCAAAGAGTTAGCTCTAATTAGCCCAAGGTGCTTTCAGACCAAACTGCTGTTCTGAGGAGAACTGTCCTAACTGGCCTAAGCTCAAATCCACCTAAAACTCTTACACAGATGCTGATTAGCTCTCGTGGTTAGCAGTTAACGACTAAAGGCTAACGTAATATGATACTACGGCCCTCTGTTGATGAGAATTGTGTAATAAACTACACATTAAATAAGTGCAGCACAACTTTAAAAGCCGAATGTAGCCGATGGTTTTAGTGACTTTATTGTTGCTTATTTCTTGTTTTCATATGATAACGTTAGCTGTAGCAGCTCGGATGAGAGTTCTCGGTCTCATGACCCAACACACTTTCTCAGCGCTGATCCAGCCTCTAAAATGAGCTCTCCTGTCGTCCATGTAGGAGTAAGGTTAGTAGTACACAGTTTTTCTGAACAATGGCAGTCGTCCATTAGAAGTAGCTAACAATATGTTATTTGACAATGTTTTGCAGTTTTTTTGTGTTCGGCAGCCTGACAGTTAGTATCTGGGGCAGGGACAGCATGTGCAGTGGCTTTGTGCTAATCCAATGCACTTTGACTCGACTCTGCGGTTACATGCTGCTCCAATCATGGGATTGGGCGATCCTGTTCTCGTCCAAATAGGCGAGACTTTCCCTTCATCCTTCCGTGTTATCTGTCCGACCGGCACGTTCGCTGTGATCGGTGGATCAAACTCTGCTTGTGGTTCCTCAGACCCAGTGCAAACTCAGAGGAGACCGAGCGTTTTCTGTCATTGGTCCCTCACTGTGGAATGAGCTGCCTCTGTGTATTAGACAGGCTGACTCCCTTACTGTATTTAAATCACGCCTTAAGACGTATATGTTCTCTTTGGCATTTAGCTAGTTTGGAAGTTGACTTTTACTTTTCAAATCGTCCTCTTATGCCACTGTTTATGTGTATATATGATTGTATTTTTATATTGTCTTTTTTGTGCGGCACTTTGGTGAACTTTGTTGTTTTTAATAGTGCGTTATAAATAAAGCGGATTGGATGTAACTGCACTGATTGTGCTATAGTGAAACGTGGAGGTTGGTGTGTGCCTTCATTAAGCCTGGAGGAGCTTCTATATGCAGTGATTATCAGTTCAGCTGCTAGACTCGGACACTGGTGTGGTGAGAGCAGGGTAGAGTAAGGGAGATATTTATAGGCCTGCTGTAGTGTCTGTATGACATGCTGTAAGACAAGAAGAGCGTGCGATCAAGTTTCTATCAGATATTGGGACGCTGCTCTTATTGATTTCTAAAATAAGCATACTAATTTTTCTTTGCTGAGTTAGGGCATATACTGTAGCTCAAATTACAAATATGTTTTTTACTATTGCATTACTTTACTGTATTGCTTTCCAGCAACTGCAGGTTAGTGATTCCTGCTCTGAAGAGGATTTTTTTTTGTATCATGTTTTTGGGCTGAAACAATAAAACGTGTCACTTCCAACAGCATCAAAACTCTCTAAAGATATCACACGTACCTGCTTTCAGTACTTTCATTTTGTCGATACCAGTAGTACCTCAACGTTTTGTGGATACCACACTGGTATCGTTTGAAGGTACCCAGCCCTATTATGAGTGAATCTGAATTAGAGTATGCTAAAAAGAAATGCATTTTAGGGAGACAAGAAAGGACTGAGGTTAGAGATTGGAGTCCTTTTTGTCGATACCGATACTAGTCATTTCAAATCTTTGAATGCATTTCAATCAATATACATTTCTAAAACTGGTTATTTTATATTATTAATATGTAAATTAAAATGATGTTATTTTAACTGGTCAATTAACTATGCCAATGTGAAGTTAAACGAATACTTTCATGACAAACAGAACCTAAACTAGAAAGATCTGGACAGCACAGTAAACCATCCTTTTGTGTTCAGAATTGCTGCCACGCCTTCTTTAGTTTACATATGTAAATGAGTATGGATATTAAAAAAGTAGCCGTTTGGTATGGATACTATGGTATCCTTGGATGACGCGGCAGCCCTGGCCTCAGTGCCCGCTCTGGCTGGAGTCAGAAACACCACAGCTCCCGGCTGACTTTGAGCATGTCACGTTTAATGTTGTTGGCACAGTTTTGATGTCATCACACTAAGCCTGGCTCTCATCTAGAAAGAGAAGCAGAGGGATCTGAAAGGACTTGGTTCTTTTGTATCACGCGAGAACAGTTATTTGGATATGGCCAAAGCAAACACTGGAGATAGAAGTCGTCTCAAGAAAAGGCCTTTATTGCCGTTGTTCCTAGTTACAAAGCAGTATAACCAGCTGGTGACTTCAGAAAAAGAGAAGAGATGAAGTCCAGACCCCCGTCGACAGTTGTCTTTTATCCTAGTCTTGCACTCCTCTACGCAGAGAGGGTGACTGCCTATCAGTGAGTCAGTTGTTTGTGTCTATGTGTTTGTATTTTATCTGTACTTCCCGTTATGTTGAGAATGATTATGGTGTCGACCGTTGTCTATCAGCCAATCTCACTGACATGGTCTTCTTGTTCTGTAGCGTGTAATCAAAGCATGCGTCAGGAGCCTGTTCAGATTGCGATACAATCCTTACAGATCTGAAAACCAGTTAGGTGACATTCGTGACAGAATCGGATCTTTGGAAACAAGTTTAGTTTAGTTTAACCCTAACCCTAAAAGTTTCATACAGCACTTTTCATTGCTGTATGAAAAGTGTTGGAAATTACAATCCGAGGCAGGACTCCGTGTCATGTCTTATTTTGCTGAGGAAATGTGCTGTTTACGCTGAAATGGCTGCGAGTCAAAGAAAGTAAAACGTGTCTGTGTTTGGCACCTCATGTCGCCGTCTCCTTGCGTCAATGTTTCTTCATATTGTCCAAAGTTACATCCCAAAACCAAAATGCTGCTGTGTTTTAGCGTGTGCTCCATCTGGCCTCTCCGTGTCCATCAATAACGCACATCTGAAGCAACTACGAGTCGCAGCTCAGACAGGGATTTGAAATAATAAATAGTTTATTTTGTATTCATTGGGAGTTTGATTTCCTAAAACTTTTCCAACTAGTTAAAGCAGACGTTTGTTCTTACTTTTCCTGCACTAGTATGGGTGATGTTACTGACTGGATCAGTGAGTTTTATCTTCTTCTTTTTTTAAATATCTATATATATAATGTATCATTTATTTATAGACTGTACTGTTAAGTTTTTAAGAAGTGCAGTCCACATGTTCACAAATTTTGAATAGGTCAGGCAACAATTTTGTTTGCTTTATTGTTGCAATTTTCACTTCAAATTAATCTAATATTGTTTGTTATGAAACAGACTGATTTATTGCTTGTGTTAGGTGAAAAATACATGAGAAGAGGACCTTGCAACAATAATCGCATATTTAATCGCAATCGCAATATTTAAGAAAAAAATCGCAATTAGATTATTTTCCAAAATCGTTCAGCCCTAGAACAAAGCAATCTTCTTGAAATAAGTACGTCCTATGCATTTGATTTGAGTCTGCCAGTGGAACAAGTATTTTTGCACTTAAATAAAATATCCTGGTGCACTTACACTTAAGCTCAATTTACTTAAAACAATATAGTTTTATATTTTTTCTAATTTTTCGTGCAAAAAGACTTATTCCAATGGCAGATTATTTTTCATGGCAAATCAAACTGGCTCAGACCTACGCTATCATTTTAACTCATCAAAACATATCTTATTTGTAAAAGAGCCAGCTCTTTTTCCACTTTCATTTTATTTCATGCACTTTTTGCAGATGTAGAAGAGTGCAGTTGAATCTTGTTTTCTGTCCCACAAAGTTTGATTTCTATACCCGAAATCTCTGTCTCACTTATATACTTAAGTGAGACACGATTCTGGTTTTCTAAAGATAATCCATTGCAAAACGTCCTCTGAGCGGCTCTTTGAAATGAGCATATTCCAAAGATTTGCCTCCCATCAACAATCCCTGAAATCACTGAAAAGCTGGTCTGAGCGCGAGTTTATCATCAGCTCTAAAGTCTGAAGATGGTAACCATTACTATGCCCTGCAAACATTTAGGCCCACCACCATCTAACAGCTCTGTTTACCCATGAGATAAGTAGGCGTTGTTATTTCATTTCAACATCAGTGTCTCTTAGTGCCAATCTCGTCAAACAGTGGCCCGGCTCACGGTGAGCCGAGGTGCTCTTCATCGCGCTAATACAAAGCACGTGTGTTCACAGAGAAAAACATTGGCCTTCCAACAACCATAGTGCCAGACATTTGTCATTTTCGATCTGGTCAAGACTGTAGGCCGAGTTCAGAGTCTTTATCATCCATTGCTCAACAAGTTGACGGCAGGTTTCTTAAATGTGATCAAACTCAAAAAGACAAAATCACACGCAGATAGATACAGACGTCCATATATGGTCATGATTGAAGCAGCCAGAGGGAAATAAAGAAGAGAAAAAAACAGAACTCTCCCATTTCTCCACCATTACTTTAACAAACGCTGAATTAGGAAGATACTTTTCTACTAAATAAAGATACAGAGATGAGCAAAGAGGTAATAAATACTTAAAAAACAGACAATTTTAACCAGGAAGCTAATGTTAGCTTCATGCTACATATGCTAACATTCAATCTGCTGTGAAAAATCATCCACATTGACCCAATTTTGGCTTGACTTTATTTGTGTGTGATATAGTCCAGCAGAAAACGGCTAGAAAGAGAAAAATTGTGACCCCTATGAGAGGTCTTCTTCCCATCGGCTAGGCCACGCCCCCTTGTATCACGCGTCTGTATCTGTTGTAAATGTCACCATTTCGGCTTAACCCCCCCTTAAGACCACCACTAATTGTAGCTTAAAGATCTCCAATTTATACAATCTCCATCAGGATCTGCACCGAGACTCAACAGACCCTTGTATGTTGTTTGAGAATTGAGTTTAGTTTATTGGTTTATTTGGTAGGGACAGTGCAAGTTAATGAACAAGCCACACCGGATTGTAGCCTTGGGCTAATTTCCATCCGTCGTCCCCCATGCGCACTCTCAAACACACTCTTATTCATCATGGCCTATTGTACATGTTTTTAGTGGTAGGGGAAACCGGAGTACAGAAACAACAAATGCAGTTCACAGAAAAAGGCAAAAACCGCAGCTGTACCAAAAGAGAGGGAGGTTGCTTCTTGTTGTTGTTGGGTTTTTAATGCTGACATGTCTGACTTTCCAGAAAATGTTTCACATCCAGGCAAAATCTTTGCATAATTTTAGTGAAGTGGGCCGTTTGTTCCATTCGGTTCTTGTTTAAAGCAAATTGCAGATTGTCCTAATGCTGTTTTTGGTTCTGGTTTGGTACATTGGCCATTGAACGTTGACCTCATTGTTCTGACTCAGATCAAAGGTTTATTGGACAAACCTTTTCAGTGGGAATAATCTTGAATAGTAACTTTAGATTGAATCCTAAGTGCTTGCTTAGCCTGGTTCAGTTTAGAAAAACGGTTTGGGCGTGTTTATAATAGTCTAAACTTATTCATAACTGAACAATAAAGTAATCACTATTTAGCTTCTTACACATGCGTAACAAATGAGGAAAGCTTTGTAAATGTTTTAGAAATCATCAAATAACTATTTACAAATGCTTTAAGAGTGCGTCATATAATGAAAAATATGAGAAAATATGAGACAAAGAAGTGAAAAGTTCATTACATTTTCAACTGTACATAATGCGGCTCTACACACCTTTTATACAAGGACATAAACAAATCTTTAGTTGTTTTTTAAAAGTATGTGGAACTTTAAACAATTATGTTGTCTGCTTGCTAACAGCTAATACTGACTAATTTCATGCTCATTAGGCATATTGATGACAAGCTCATTACAGGAATGTCTTTAACTTAGAGAAAACATTGAAAACTTAATTTCCCTTCCCAGGTGAGTGAGCAGAGACATGTTCTCGGTAACCTGTGCGGAGCGGAAGAGAGGAAGAAAAGTTTGAGGCATAAACCAGGGGGAAGTGGGGGGGAAAAAAGGAGGGAGCGGGAAAATGAGGGGGAAAGAGGGAGAGAAGCTGCCAAGCATAACCAGCATCCGACGCGGAGGGGAAAAAACGCACCAAAAAGACTGTGAGAAAGAGAGGGAGGGAGACCCCCGCCTTTCATCCAGTGCCAAGGATTAGATTCCCGTCCAGTTATTAGACTCTTCCATCGCGCTGAGAGAAGTGGGTGGGATCGGGAGCTGGGCCGGGGGTACAGGGGAACCAGGGGGACAACATTGCAGACTGCGGACCGTTTCACTGCACTCCTACGCGGCTGCCGTGAGCTGAAAATGGCCTGCAAAACGTGGAGGGAGAAAAAGTGCACCCCTGCCTGCCCCCGCAAAATGGTAGGCTCTGTGTTGTTTGAGACAACTATCATTACAGGGCAACTTCAATCCAGCAAGCCACATTTAAGCTGGCGTCTGGACTATCTCTGCCATCAGAGGAGAGCCTTATCTCCAGACATGGGCCTAACAGCGAGCACAACAGCCAGGCTAACACGCACACACACACACACACACACACACATACGACCTTCCTGTTCTCCGCTCGGCTCGGACCCTCGAAAAACATGCACTAAATTACTCACTGCCACATTGTTCTAGCAGAGAGGTGGAGAATGTCACGATACGTTTCATCAGACTGATTACATACATCAGGCTTTATGCTCTGTGGGCTGAAACACCTTTAAAGTAAATGTCACTTGTGGTACATGTGGTTTTAGTCTTTTCTACATTCCAAATTATTATGCAAATTGTATTTAAGTGTCATAAAGGTAAATGTTTTTGTTTTTGGATTAAACTCATGGATGGTATTGTGTCTCAGGGCTCTTTGAATCACTGACATCAATCTCAGACGCCTGTGATGATTAGTTTGTCAGGTTAAGCCCAGTTAAGAGAAAAACTACTGAAGAAGGGCGTTAACCAGCAGACCACCATTTTCAAGCAATATGGGAAAGAAAAAGGATCACTGTGTGAAATAGTTGAATGCCTTGGACTAGGTATGAAAACCTTCGATATTTCATAAAGATTAAGCCTGATCATCGTACTGTTCAGAGATTTGAGGCTGATTCAGAGAACACACGGGTTTGTGCAGATAAAGGCACAATGAGGACGGTTTCTGCCAGACAAACACATCAGGTTAAGAGAACAGCTGCTACAAAGCTGCAAACACTGGAGCCTCTGGAGTCTCCCGAACATCAAGGTGTAGGACCCTCCAGAGGCTGCAGTTGTGCATAAACCTTCTATCCGGCCTCCCCTAAACTGTTCATTGAAGCTGACGAGCAGAAACGGCTGCAGTGGCTCAGAAATACATGAAGACTCATTTTCAAACAGTCTTGTTCACTGATGAGTGCCGTGTAACCCTGGATGGTCAGATGGATGGAGTAGTGGATGGTTGGTGAATGGCCACCATGTCCCAACAAGGCTGTGACGTCAGCAAGGAGGGGGCGGAGTCATGTTTTGGGCCAGAATCATGGGGAGAGAGCTGGTCGGCCCCTTTAGGCTCCCTGAAGGTATGAAAATGAACTCTGAAAAATATGTGGAGTTTCTGACTGACCACTTTCTTCCATGGTACAAAAAGAACAGAGCTTTCCCTAACAAATCATCTTCATGCATGACAACGCACCATGTCCTGCTGTAAAGAATAACTCTGCATCATTGGCTGCTATGGACATAAAAGGAGGGAAACTCATGATGTGGACCCCATCCTCCCCTGACCTCAACCCTATTGAGAACCTCTGGAGCCTCAAGGCAAGGCAAGTTTATTTGTAGAGCACAATTCATACACAAGGCAATTCAAAGTGCATCAATAAAACATCAACATTAAATTAATCAATGACAGTAAAAGGCAAGAGTGCAGATAAAATACTTTCAGTTTTCATATGCACGGGTAAAAAGAGCTGTTTTCAGCCTGGATTTGAACATTGTCAGAGTTGAGGCCTGTCTCACATCCTCATGAAGACTGTTCCAGATTTTAGCTGCATGAAACTGAAACGCAGCCTCACCATGTTTATTATTGACTCTGGGAACCACCAGGAGACCCCTCCCTGAAGTTCTCAGGGCCCGAGATGGTTCATACGGCTCTAACATGTCAGAGATGTGTGCTAAACCATGAAAAGACTTGTACACAAGCAGAGCTGTTTTAAATTCTATTCTCTGAGTGACAGGAAGCCAGTAGAGACCGGAGCACTGGACTAATGTGGTGGTATTTCCTGGTTCTTGTCAGGACTGGAGCAGCAGCGTTCTGGATGTTCTGCAGCTCTAACAGCTCGTTTAGAAAGGCCAGTGAGCAGCCGTTACAGTAGTCTAACCTGCTGGAGACAAATGCATGGATAAGTCTCTCCAAGTCTGGTTTTCACACTATTCCTCTGATCTTAGCAATGTTCTTCAGATGGTAAAAAGCTGATGATGTTATTGCTTTGATGTGTCTGTTTAAGTTCAGGTCTGAGTCAATGATTACTCCTAGATTTCTAACCTGATTTTTTGGTTTCAGAGCGAGAGATGTCAAGGTGACTGATAACACTACTCAAGCAAAACACCTACGAGGATGGGAGGCAGTTTTCATCCAAACAGCAGCTCTGGGAGGCTATTCTGACACCCTGCAAAGAAATCCAGGCATAAACTCTCCAAAAACTCACAAGTTTAATGGATGCAAGTATTTTGAAGCAGTTATCAAATAAGGCTCCTATGTTCAAATGTAACTTGACCTGTTAAGATGTTTTTGATTGAAATAGCTTTTGATTTCAGTAAATATGACCTCTTAATGCTACAAATTCAACAAATGACCATTTCAGTTCTTTAGAACCTATAAGATGTATTGAAACGCTGTTGTGTATAATCATTTGGAACAGTAGATTTTAAATTGTTTATTATATTCATAAAAAAATTAAAAAATACTGTTTTTTCAGTCACATTCAAAAATGATCCTCTAACAGTTAAAGACTTGAAAATGATGCTAACTGTCGTTAATTTCGAAAATCTGAGAAAAATATCATTTGCATAATAATTTGGAATGCGGTGTAATACAGAAACTTAAAGTAAGCCCTGTGGCGAAACGAGATGTTTGAAATGCAACAAAGTAGGAATAAGTTTGGTCAATATAGAAGTGGGGCCCGGGGACCAAATGCAGCCCTCGGCCCATTTTTGCTGGCCCTTCATTTTGAATTGACACACATCAGAACTGATTATACTTTTTACTGCAAGCTTTTTGTGTGTGCGTTTCCCATAGTGATTACAAAGAAACACATTTTAATCTAATGGTGATTTGAATAAAGGTCGATCTCAATAATCGCACATTTTAATCAACAGGAGTCCAGTTCTGACGCATTCTGAAAAAAAAAATCCATGCACCGCGATGCTACAGCGCCTGTCAGGACGAAAAGTTTACCTTCGAAGAGGAAAACTATCTCTGTATTTGGACCATTTGGATTATTTTTGAGGCTGCAGCCATGGATTAGCTGGACTTTAACAGTGAATTGTAAGTTTTATTGTCTTTTATACTTATAAATGCGCTGTTTACTAGTATTTCTTGATGTAGATATTTAGTTGTTGGCGCTAAACTGCCTGAAGTCTTGTCTGGCTCCACACCGAACACAAACCGTGTGCTAACACTCGCTTTCCGCTTCAGACATTCTTCAAACATTCTCACTTTTTTGCGTCTCCTTTGCAAATGTGTGTGTTTAGAGGTTGTACTGTGAGGCTAGAAGTGTGGAGCTTGTCTTTGCTGCAGCAGGACAGAGTTAGCCGCAGTTTTCAATCCGACCGCAGCATCGGTTTACTTGCTAGTCAAGGAAAGGCCACATTTATTGCTTTGATCATCAAAACAAAAAATCTAATTGAAAATTTAGACCGATCAATATGGGGAAAATATGATATGTAGTACATAGCCAACTTAATTTGTACATATATACTCCAATACATTCATATCAAGTTTAATCATTCCACACAATTAAAACTTCAAATACTAGTTATTCATTGTGAGAAATAAGGTTCCAATAAAGGTGTTGGGTTAAACCTCTCCGGGTGAATGTTTGATTGCATTGGCCACTGATCTGTGGCCCTCCATGCTGTAGTGTACATAATTCAGTATGTGGTCCTTGATGGAAAAAGTTTCCCCTTTAATTGCTTATAAACAAAAACAATCAGACATTTAAGTCCTTCATAATGACATGTGTATTGCTGCATGTCACTGATGTCACCAAATAGATCAATGAGCATGTAAGCACAAACTAGTGCACTCTGTGGGGCAGTCCCATGCACAAATATGGACGGTCCCAACCACTGATCAACATTTAACGTGGAAATCCCTGCACAAGGTTACAGTCTGTCCACAGTACAAAGTATACGGTATGATATTGCACTATAGCTGCCTGGAACAATCACAGTAACAATCTCCCTGAACAGCAGAGCCAGGACCGGAAAAGCTCAGAGTCCCGAGCCTGGAGGTGGGATTCAAGGCGGCACGTACTCTATTTGGAAGCTCTGGAGAAAGCACTTCCAGGAGGAAAGGGGGAAAGTGACCGGCTTCCTGCATCTCCACCTCCACTTCAAACAGCCAGGAATGTCTCAGGTTCAAATACATCACATCCTGTATCGCTCACGTGTCCCGCTCCACGCAGGGTCCACGCAGGTCATTCGGTTTGTGCTGTTTGTATAATACTCTCTCTCTGGGCAGACTTCATTTCAATTGTGTTCCTCCGATCAGATTATAAGCAATATTCAAGTTCAGTTTAGGACTGGATTGATGGCCTATTACATACTGTCTGATCAGAAATATCCCAGTTACTGTGTTCCAGTTGTTGAGTCGAATAATGCCAATTATAGATTTGACCAGATTACGATTCTTCATGGATAAGATCAAAGTGGTTTAACGGCACGCGAGCTTTCAGAGACAACTAAAGGGTTAACTGTAACAATATAGTTACCAAGTGCACTGCCATTTTGGATTCTATTCCTCATGCTTGAGCAATGCGTTGGAACAGAGAGAGACACACGGAAAATGAATATACGCATTTTACTGTTGATGTTTTTCAAGAGGGAACAGCGTTAAAACATGACTGAACCGTCAGAGTGTGTGCATGGATGTACTTCCTGGTCTGGCATGTGCCTGCGGTCATGCAAAGTGGATTAGGACACATGAGCTTCAGACCAAACAGACCTACATTCAGGCTTTCTTCAGGCCCAGTGAGACCGCTGAAGGAGGACAGTTCCAGCTCCACGGACAGCAGAGGATAAATCTAATTTACACTCCAACTCTCATCATTCAGAGTCCTGCACATTAGGGTCATACAGGCTTGTAAAGAAGACTACAATCATCGAAGTCAAGGGAACAATTTGAAATTGGAAAATGTCTCCATTTCAGAATAAATTCATAATAAACTCATAAAAGGCCCATATTTATCTTAAACTGTCCTGGTTTATGGGAAATATCTATAATTACTGAGCCTATCCTCAACCAAAAAAGGGACATGAAGTCTACTCTGACAGAAGCAAACTATGGTGTTGTCTTTTTCATCAGGGCCTAAAATCGATGGCCTATCTGAGTCAAACAGGTGCTGAGTGCAGAGCATACAGTATGAACGGTGATCCACAGTGGGTCCACAAACTCACATGAAGAAACGTAGGCGCACCGATGAAAGCGACCCCAAATGTTCGTATACTAAAGCAGAAAAAAGCTTGCTGAAACCAGACCAAGGCTATAGACGGCAGGAAAGAAGTCCGAGGCACACTGTGTATAAAACTAGTGCACTAAAAGTCCTTTATTAACATGGACAAACGTCTTCATCAGGGCAGTGAACAAACACCGGGAGTCACCAATTTAAAAAGACAGGTGAAGTCATGTGACATCGGACACATGACACACAATAAAGGCTGTACAGAAAAATGTATTTACACACTATACCCCACTACATTCTGACAGTTACAATGCAAAGAAACCCCTTATGATCCATCATACTGTTTTTTATTACTCAAGAGCCATTTGAAGCACTCACCTCTAAATATTTTCTACACTATATCAGCTTGACAGAGGCACGGTGAATCTTTCAAGTTTAGACCCTAGGAGGTATGGGGACCCCTGGGGGTACTTGGAACTATTTGACTTTCGTGAACAGGACCCTTGAGGTTGTGGGTACGCGGAATACTAGTGAAGTGATCAAAGGGTCCCTGAGACTATTTTATTTATTGGTTTATTTGGTAGGGACAGTGCATTAATGAAAACACCACACTGGATTGTAGCCTTGGGCTAATTTCCATCCGTTGTCCCACAGTCGCACTCTCAAACACACACTCATTCATCCTGGCCTATTGTACATGTTTTAGTGGTAGGTAAAACCGGAGTACTTGGAGGAATCCTACACAGACACGGGGAGAACATGCAAACTCCACACAGAAAGGCCCCGTCCAGGTGGGAATCGAACCCGGGACCTTCTAGCTTAAAGAGTAAAAAGCTCTGCTCTAAGGCCACTGGTGGGTCGTGGCTTGTCATCCCGGGGTGATGGTGGGTCTAAGACGCTGTTATCATCCTGCTTTACATTGGGCTTTGACAGCTGAAGAATGATCATTTCCAATAATATTTTGGTTGGTTTAGGGTGAACAATCACAAAAAAAAAGAGTCAACAGGATCCTCTCCTTTAGGGCGATGGTTACTCACTGAGTATTTATAAACTAAACCCATTTACCCTCTAAATGTCAACGATTTAACCTATTGCTCTGGGTTCATTCATCAGAGAGGCTAAGAAAGAAGTGGTGACATGTGAAAGTGTAATAAGACTTTGTGACTCTACAAGCAAAGAGCCTCTCCTAAACAATGCTCTACAGTGGGGGCAATTTGAGGGCCAAGATCGAGGAGCAGACGTCAGGTGGTTTCAGAAGGAGACTGAATATGAAGGATCCCTCAACAGGAATGAAACAAAACACACGGTTTATGTTATGTTTCAGCATTTGGACATGGCTGAGACGGAGGAAATAAAGTTCTGTTTTTTAGAATGTGACCAAATTGCATTTGCACCTCATTGTTTCAGCCAATCACAAACCTCCATGTAGGAATCAATAACATAATCAGTCCTTTATGTGCCATAACACCTGACTGCACAGTTAAACCTGTTCTGGGCGTGCTCTCCATCAGATCATGAAAGCCAAACGTTGAACTTTCCTTGTGGGGACACTGGCCGTGAGAGCGGAGGGTGAGGAGGGAGTCCCAGCACATTCCTGGACAGTCCGTCTTCCTCCGCCCCGTACACAGGGGTCAAGTTGACAAGTCTCTTTTGGAAGCGTGCATGCGCCCCCCAAACGGCCTTCACTCGACACAACATCATTACGCTCATTTGTGGGTGTAAGTGATCCGTTAATGTCGCTGTGGAAAAGCTGTTTGAAGGTAAAGACGCCACAGACCAGAGTATTCAGCCTCCAGCCTGCCAGAGGAGGCTTCCATTGGTCAGGAAGATCCACTTCCATTCATTACAGACTATATGTTTATGTTAAATGTGTAAAAAGAAAAAGAGTCATGTGTCCACCTGATTCTAGTTCTAACGGTGACAGTTAGTTTTGGCCCAAACTCGTTTCTAGCTCTCACAATCCGTCCTGCACATCCAAATTGTTAAAGCACATTAATGATCTGCACATTTCACACCCTTGTACAGCTTTGAGCAGTGGCAAAGTGACGCAATATAAAATGCACTCATTTATATTCCATCGCTCTATAAACATTTAGATGAAGACAATGCAACAAGGTCTGTTTTTAACTGTGTTCACAACATGCTCTAATGTTGTGTGTCCACGTTTGGCCCTTCGTCTTCATTTCCATCGTGGCCTCCTGTGGGCACCCCTGCATGGTGACTGAGCACTCTTGGTTTTCCCCATCGACCCATAACATGCACATCAGGCGAATCATCCTGACTTAACCTGGCTTTAAGATCTAGAGCAAATACTGTACAATACCATTCCAGTACAATGGCCTGAGTGTGGGGCCCCTCGGAGAACTTATGAGCATATAAAGTGAGTAATGTTACTGTATACTCAGGAGGAAGTACAGATCATTCACACAAGGAAGAGCCTGATGTCCTGAGCCAGGTGCTACATATCATGTACCACTCAAACTTAGCACTTGCTCATTTATAGCGTGTTGCACCTGATCTAACATCAGAAACTGTGCATATTATTAGTGGCGCAAATCTGAAATCTAAAAGAGTTTGCGCTGTGGCCTTTATCGCTTATGAGAGACAAATATATCTCAGACGCAGACGCTCTGTAGATCAGGCCCTAAAAGTAAACAAGTGAAAATACTACTTGGGTGACGGTGTTAGGCGTAAACGTCTGATGTAGTGACCATCCAAACAACAAAACCTAAAAAAAAACATAATCCTCAAAGATCACACTCCAAACCTCCAAAGGGCCAGTTCTCCCATATTCAGTATCGGAATAGGTAGCCAATCCAGGCATTTCGAAAGCAGGGGTTACACATGCAGAAACGTCCAATTTAATGCTTTTTATTGCCATTTTTAATGCACAGATATAGTTTAATGCCACAAACACAGAAACAAAATCAGCGCATGTTTCATTTCTTAAGAGTAGCAAACATTTCATCTGTCAGAAGAAAGAGAATTGGACAAAACGAGAAACTTTTTAACAAAAAAAAGTGTTTTCAAATGTCTAAACGGAAATTGAACATGTTTTATTGGTATTGTCGATGAACTTACGCAGTAAAATATTGTTGAGCAATGTCATCATTAAAAAAAAAGAAAAAAAGTCTGTTAATACTTTTTAATGACATTTAAGGCCTTGATTTAAGCACAATTCATTAAATGACTTTTAATGCTTTCTAAAGCCCCGCGAAACTATCGGATTGGATTTAATGACTGGATTCCTGAAAAGACGGCTGTGAATCTGCAGTCTACAAGTTTACTGCAGTGATGCTAAAGCTATTGCTAAGCTACCACCGCTAACAGCAGCAGATTTAACACTCAGGACGCGTAACAGCCGCTAAAAACATTCATTTAGCTTTTACAGAGTCAGAAAGTCAACAGCAGAGATGTAAGCGTGCTCATACATGCACTTTATGCAGAATAATTTTCCATGATGTCACTAAACATAATGCATAGACCTGAATGGCCTTCAGCAGCAGATATAGCTGGAACTGTAATATCTGCTGCTTCACTATTTTGTGAAGGGGATTTAAATGCTGCCTAAATATGACCCAACGCTACCTTTTCATTCAAACTTGTTTATAGAAAAGCAGAGGCCTGTAATAGACGCCAAGTTGGTCTAACTTCTGTAATACTCAGTAGATTTTTTATTTTTTTTACTATTACAAGGTATATAGCAATATATAAAAGAAAATTCCGTATCAGTATTGGGCATCATGAAGTGTTTAAAAATGGGATCGGGAGGTCAAAAAACAGGACATGCCTAGTTCTTAAATGAAGGTACAAAGGGAGAGTAACCAAATGTATGAGTCAAGTAAGTTACTTAAAAAGAAGTATAGATAACCTCATGAAAATAAATGGTTGTAAAAATGAGCCAGCCGTGATCCCAAAGATGGGACTCCCTTAGGTGCTCAGAACAAGGCCAGCCCAGTTCCAGCGCAGGCGACACTTTCCTACAGCGCTCACATCTGCAAAGAATCTTTCCCTGCAGCAGCCATGGCAGGACTCCATTAAAAGCCAAATTGCGAGTTGGCAAAAACTCTGAAGCAACAACGGAAAGCCACAGCCAGTCCTGTAATTTAAACCTTATTTTAAATGGTGACGTCCTGACAACACGGACTAAAAGAAGCAAAGGTTCTTGGATTACAGAGAAAACACGGCAAAATCAAGACAACTCACTGCGAAGGGCTCCAATAGTGAAAACAATTTGTTCACATTTGTGGGGAAGTATATTTCAAACAAACATTGCATTAGTATTTGGCTGTAGATGTTAGAGGCCAATATGTTAGTCACAGGGTTTTCACAGAGCTTTTCAGTCAGGGATAAAGGCAAAGAAGAAATGAAGACGTTAGCCATGATTGCTCACGCATCACATTATGCTAAACACAATCCAGTCTCATAATTGAGGCTTAATATCGTTCTTTTGGGTTTGAGCAATGAACAGGTTCTGTGATGAACTATGGGCTTTAAGTTTGGAGTTCGCTCTGTGCAGCCGTCAGATCGTAGAAGTACAGTAAAAGAAGAAACAACCTGAGTCTGCATGAGGGAAATAACCACTGCAGCTCTGTGTATGGTGAGGGGACCGTGCTATAACATGATTAAAAGACTTTGCAATGGGCTGGAGGCAATGGTTCAAAATTGAATCGCAATCCATCATGGGACTTTGTGTGTAAAAGAAACTGGAGGAAAGCATTTGTTTTGGTTTGAGCTGAGGTTTGTATGAAACAGTGGTTCCAATAGTGGGGATCGCGTTGCCTTGGGTGGGGGTCCCCAGATGATTTCAAGATGATATGAAAAGAAAAATGCTTCTGTTATTAGTGTAAAACTAAATATAATATGTCATTTTAAATAGCCAAAATAAACAACCCTCACCTTAACCAAGTGCATTTTCTACAAACTCATGTCACTTTCCTCGTGTTGTCATCACTTTTATCATTAATTTGTAATGAATTTTTGTCACTTTTATGTTGCTATTTTGTGGATTTTTTTCACTTTTTCATCTCTTATTTGTCACTTTTATTGTCATTTTTCTTTAAAAATCTGTTCTTTGAAGTCAATATTTGAGCCGCTCCACCCTCAGCGTAGATTCTGTACATTAGAAGCCGTTTCTCATGTGGAGAAAAGAGCTGATGGAAAGTCTGTGAGGAAATGGCAAACAGTTAATGGGCCAGCACTTGATGTTGAATTCCATAGTCTAATGTGTCTTAGCGAGGCATAAGAGCAAGTGCTGTCAGCGAGCCAGAGAACAGGGGCCAGACGGGTCACCGAGAGGCCCAGGCCCCGCTGTGTCCCTCTGACTACTGCTGGGGTCCTCTGTGTCCTCTGATATACTGAGGCCCTCTGTGTCCTCTGACTACTACTGAGGCCCTCTGTGTCCCTCTGACTACTACTGAGGCCCTCTGTCCCTCTGACTACTGCTGAGGCCCTCTGTCCAGCTGACTACTGCTGAGGCCCTCTGTCCCTCTGACTACTGCTGAGGCCCTCTGTCCAGCTGACTACTCTGAGGCCCTCTCCCCTCTGCTACTGCTGAGGCCCTCTGTCTACCTCTCTCCTCCTCCTCTGACTACATGACTCTGGAGGCCTCTGTCCTCACACTATACTGAGGCCCTCTCTCCCTCTGACTACTGCTGAGGCCCTCTGTCCCTCTGACTACTGCTGAGGCCCTCTGTCCCTCACCTGACTACTACTGAGGCCTCTCTCCCTCTGACTACTGCTGAGGCCTCTGTCCCTCTGACTACTGCTGAGGCCCTCTGTCCCTCTCACTGACTACTGCTGAGGCCCTCTCTCCCTCTGACTACTGCTGAGGCCCTCTGGTCCCTCTGACTACTGCTGAGGCCCTCTGTCCCTCTGACTACTGCTGAGGCCTCTTCCTCTGACTACTGCTGAGGCCCTCTGACTATGCTGAGGGCCTCTCTGCCCTCTGACTACTGCTGAGGGCCTCTCTCCTCTGACTACTGCTGAGGGCCCTCTCTCCCTCTGACTACTGCTGAGGCCTCTTCCCTCTGACTACTGCTGAGGCCTCTTCCTCTGATACTGCTGAGGCCTCTTCCTCTGACTACTGCTGAGGCCCTCTCTCCCTCTGACTACTGCTGAGGCCTCTGCTCTGCTGAGGCCCTCTGACTACTGCTGAGGCCTCTCCCTCTGACTACTGCTGAGGCCTCTTCCCTCTGACTACTGCTGAGGCCTCTCTCCTCTGACTACTGCTGAGGCCCTCTGTCCTCTGACTACTGCTGAGGCCCTCTCCTCTGACTACTGCTGAGGCCCTCTCTCCCTCTGACTACTGCTGAGGCCCTCTGTCCCTCTGACTACTGCTGAGGCCCTCTGTCCTCTGACTACTGCTGAGGCCCCTGATACTGCTGAGGCCCTCTGACTACTGCTGAGGCCCTCCCTCTGACTACTGCTGAGGGCCTCTCTCCCTCTGACTACTGCTGAGGCCTCTCTCCCTCTGACTACTGCTGAGGCCTCTTCCCTCTGACTACTGCTGAGGCCCTCTGTCCTCTGACTACTGCTGAGGCCCTCTGTCCCTCTGACTACTGCTGAGGCCTCTGTCCCTCTGACTACTGCTGAGGCCCTCTGATACTGCTGAGCCCCTCCCTCTGATACTGCTGAGGCCCTCTGTCCCTCCTGACTACTGCTGAGGCCCTCTCCCTCTGACTACTGCTGAGCCCTCTTCCCTCTGACTACTGCTGAGGCCCCTCTGCTGCTGGCCTCTTCCTCTGACTACTGCTGAGGCCTCTGCCCTCTGCTACTGCTGAGGCCTCTCTCCCTCTGACTACGCTGAGGCCTCTTCCCTCTGACTACTGCTGAGGCCTCTGTCCCTCTGACTACTGCTGAGGCCCTCTCTCCCTCTGACTACTGCTGAGGCCTCTTCCTCTGACTACTGCGAGGGCCTCTCTCCCTCTGACTACTGCTGAGGCCTCTCTCCCTCTGACTACTGCTGAGGGCCTCTCTCCCTCTGACTACTGCTGAGGCCTCTGTCCCTCTGACTACTGCTGAGGCCTCTCTCCCTCTGACTACTGCTGAGGCCCTTCCTCTGCTCTGCTGATCTTCCTCTGACTACTGCTGAGGCCCTCTCTCCCTCTGACTACTGCTGAGGCCCTCTGTCCCTCTGACTACTGCTGAGGCCTCTCTCCCTCTGACTACTGCTGAGGCCCTCTCTCCCTCTGACTACTGCTGAGGGCCTCTCTCCCTCTGACTACTGCTGAGGCCCTCTCCCTCCTCTGACTACTCTGACCCTCTCCTCTGACTACTGCTGAGGCCTCTCTCCCTCTGACTACTGCTGAGGCCCCCTGTCCCTCTGACTACTGCTGAGGCCTCTCTCCTCTGACTACTGCTGAGGCCTCTCTCCCTCTGACTACTGCTGAGGCCCTCTGTCCCTCTGACTACTGCTGAGGCCTCTCTCCCTCTGACTACTGCTGAGGGCCCTCTCTCCCTCTGACTACTGCTGAGGCCTCTCCCTCTGACTACTGCTGAGGGCCTCTCTCCCTCTGACTACTGCTGAGGCCTCTCTCGACTATGCTGAGGCCCTCTGACTACTGCTGAGGCCTCTCTCCTCTGACTACTGCTGAGGCCCTCTGTCCCTCTGACTACTGCTGAGGCCCTCTCTCCCTCTGACTACTGCTGAGGCCTCTGTCCCTCTGACTACTGCTGAGGCCCTCTGTCCCTCCTGACTACTGCTGAGGCCCTCTGTCCCTCTGACTACTGCTGAGGCCTCTGTCCCTCTGACTACTGCTGAGGCCCTCTCCCCTCTGACTACTGCTGAGGCCCTCTGTCCCTCTGACTACTGCTGAGGCCCTCCTCTCCCTCTGACTACTGCTGAGGCCCTCTGTCCCTCTGACTACTGCTGGGCCCTCTGACTACTGCTGAGGCCTCTGACTACTGCTGAGGCCCTCTGATTACTGCTGAGGCCCTCTGTCACCGCTGAACTACTGCTGAGGCCTCTCTCCCTCTGACTACTGCTGAGGCCCTCTTGACTACTGCTGAGGCCTCTGACTCCGCTCTGACTACTGCTGAGGCCTCTCCCTCTGACTACTGCTGAGGCCCTCCCTCTGACTTACTGCTGAGCGGCCCTCTCTACTGTCCCTCTGACTACTGCTGAGGCCTCTCTCCCTCTGACTATGCTGAGCCCTCTCCCTCTGACTACTGCTGAGGCCTCTGTCTCTGACTTGCTGGGCTCTTCTCTGACTACTGCTGAGGCCCTCTGTCCCTCTGACTACTGCTGAGGCCCTCTGTCCCTCTGACTACTGCTGGGCCCTCTGTCCCTCTGACTACTGCTGAGGCCCTCTCTCCCTCGGACTTCTGCTGAGGCCCTCTCTCCCTCTGACTACTGCTGAGGCCCTCTGTCCCTCTGACTACTGCTGAGGCCTCTGACTACTGCTGAGGCCCTCTGACTACTGCTGAGGCCCTCTGATTACTGCTGAGGCCCTCTGTCCCGCTGACTACTGTGGAGGGCCTCTCTCCCTCTGACTACTGCGGAGGGCTCTCTCCCTCTGACTACTGCTGAGGGCCTCTCTCCCTCTGACTACTGCTGAGGCCCTCTCTCCCTCTGACTACTGCTGAGGCCCTCTCTCGCCTCTGACTACTGCTGAGGCCCTCTGTCCCTCTGACTACTGCTGAGGCCCTCTCTCCTCTGACTACTGCTGAGGCCCTCTGTCCCTCTGACTACTGCTGAGGCCCTCTCTCCCTCTGACTACTGCTGAGGCCTCTGTCCCTCTGGACTACTGCTGAGGCCTCTCTCCCTCTGACTACTGCTGAGGCCCTCTGTCCTGCTGACTACTGCTGAGGCCCTCTCTCCCTCTGACTACTGCTGAGGCCCTCTGTCCCTCTGACTACTGCTGAGGCCGTCCTCTGACTACTGCTGAGGCCCTCTTCCCTCTGACTTACTGCTGAGCCCTCCCCTCTGACTACTGCTGAGGCCCTCTGTCCCGCTGACTACTGCTGAGGGCCCTCTGACCTGACTACTGCTGAGGCCTCTGTCCGCTGACTACTGCTGAGGCCCTGCTGACTACTGCTGAGGCCCTCTGTCCCGTGACTACTGCTGAGGCCCTCTGACTACTGCTGAGGCCCTCTGTCCCGCTGACTACTGCTGGGCCCTCTGACTACTGCTGAGGCCCTCTGTCCCGCTGACTACTGCTGAGGCCCTCTGATACTGCTGAGGCCCTCTGTCCCTCTGACTACTGCTGAGGCCTCTGTCCCGCTGACTACTCGACTGCTGAGGCCCTCTGACTACTGCTGAGGCCCTCTGTCCTCTGACTACTGCTGAGGCCCTCTGTCCGCTGACTACTGCTGAGGCCCTCTGACTACTGCTGAGCCCTCTGTCCTCTGACTACTGCTGAGGCCCTCTGTCCCTCTGACTACTGCTGAGGCCCTCTGTCCCGCTGACTACTGCTGAGGCCCCTTCTGACTACTGCTGAGGCCCTCTGTCCCTCTGACTACTGCTGAGGCCCTCTGTCCCGCTGACTACTGCTGAATATTCTGCACTGTGCTCTTGGAGCCATCTTTACAGGACGGTCAATCTTTGGAAGTGAAACAAAAGTGCTGAACGTGGATCATGGATTGATGAGCATCAAGACTTTTAGAAATTAATGAACCTTTTCCACCTATATACAAATCAATAAGAGACCATTCTTAACTAGTGTGTGTACATTAAAACAATACTCAAGTATAGGGCTTGGTACTGTTAAACAACACCAGTGTGGTATTGAAAGCAGGAACTGAAAAAAAATCTCTCTTCAGATCCAAGTTTTGATCTTGTTGGTCCAGGTCCAGTGACTTGGTTGTTGATACAAATTAAAAGGAAATGACATAATTGCTCTGTTTTGTGGTTCCATATGACAACTATTTTAGTATAGGTATCAAAAAGTATTGGTCAGGTATTGATATCATAGATCATGTATCGTTTAAATACAGGCATTAAAAAAAAGTAATGGTACCCAGCCATGTCAAGTAAAACGTATTGCGTGAAATAAAGAAGCACAATTATTTCAAAAAGTTACCCACTTACCGTACGTGTACTTAAAGGCACTATACCTGATTTTATGTTGTTTATTGTATGTTTATTTTGTCCTTCTTTAGCATATTGTAAACCTAGACCTTTGTGGGAAAAACACAGTGGATCCAATTTTAAACATTTTGTATCAATGTTATGAACTTTCAGGTGAGTTTCGTAACATTTCTATTAAAGTGGCCCTGAAAAGCGACCCTGCAAGTTGTGTGAAATGTGCCTAAGGGATTGTCCCTGTGAAGAATTGCTATGCTAGAAGTTAGGAAAGTAGGAATGAGTTTTGACTCAACTTA
Organism: Neogobius melanostomus; assembly: GCA_007210695.1. NCBI lineage: Eukaryota > Metazoa > Chordata > Actinopteri > Gobiiformes > Gobiidae > Neogobius > Neogobius melanostomus. The sequence continues at coordinate 264,449 of VHKM01000786.1, read as the reverse complement.
CATTTTTATTTAGTGGCTTCCTCCTATGGAGTGGAGTGAATGTATAATTGTCTCATGTAAAGTGCTTTGTGACTATGTCTGTGAAAGTGCTATATATATAAACCTCTTCTTTATTGTTTGTAATAAAAAAAAATCAGGTATAGGGCTTTAAAGTAAATATACTATATTTCTGCTTTTGAGTAAAGTCTACTTTCATCACAGTTCGGGTTAGGGGTTTGTTTTGAGTTCCAATCGCCACACACTTTTATTGGGAGAGGCTACATGTGAAAATACATTGTAGGCTAATCTTTGACTTCAGAGTCATGCCTGGGTCGATCATTTACAGAAGCCTGCAGGACTGTCAGCCTGGGCTGACCTGGAAAGACTCACACATTTACACCGCAGACGTCTGAACATGGCTCAAAGGAAAGACACTGCAGGAGGTCAGTCAAAAGAAGACAATCGTTTACAGATACCAAGTGAAACTTATTTTCCTGTAGATTACTGACATAAACATGAGGGGAGAAAGTATTATTTACATTTAATACATAGAGCTTTAGGATAGTTCCGTTTTATTCAAACGCCGGGATGGCGACTTCCTGTCCCTTTGTATTTCTATGGAAGGTTAACAATCCCAACGTGTTAAAACTGCACATACAATGAAATTATTTCACCAGAGGACACTTTTGGGATCATACAGACATGTAGCTGTTTCTCCAGAAGCTCGTTGCAAATGTTACCTTGATCGATGCAGAATAAAAGTTAAATGGGAACAAAATTGGACATGAATCACATTTCAAATTCTGATTTATTTTGTGATACACATTCATTTTAGATATATTATCTACTCTGAGTAAATACAAATCTGTAAACATTCTAAATCTTTTTGGGGTTAAAATCTGCATAAATCAGGCTATGACACATTGAAACATCATCAAAACTTGGTTAAGTACAAGACTGTTAAATTTGGAACTAAATTAAAGGTCCTATACCCACTGGAAAACTTAAGTTTTTCCTCCTTCAGTATAAACTGCTTTGATTGTGAAGGCTAGTTGTTGTGAGCATTAGCGCTCCGCTTTGCTTTCTGAAAGCTGTGAAAAGTGCTCATAAACTCATGCTTGTAATGGATTGTGAGGTTAGAAATGTGTCTGGAAAGTCATGAGTTTGGACTCAACTATTTAAACTTTACTCACTCCTCTTTCATTGTTTGTAAAAAAAACAAACAGATCAGATTCGTTTTTGTTGTTGTCAGGGTTGTCTCTAGAGGAGGCGAAAACTGCGTTTGAACAAAACTGCCTCGCACTTTACCCGTGTCTCCCATAAAGCTGCCTTGAGGAGAGCCGTGGAATGTGGACTCAATCCTGCCTTTCTGCGGCATTACCAGTGATATGTTCCAACAGGTATCAGGTGTCACTCGCGGCCTGACCCCCGATTCCTCTCACTACTCTTTCACTCAGACCCCCGGCCCCCTCTCAGCCCCCCATACCCCCCCAACCATCCCAATTTCCCAACATTCCAGGGCCGTGCCCCATCCGTCAAAGGGCCGATTCATGGAGTTAATGCGCCCGCGAGTGCAGACAGGGCTTTGAGGCAGGATGTTTGGCTGATACCTCGCTCAGCTTAAGCAAACAAGCCTCCAAAATATGATTACAGCGGGGAGAGAGGAGGTGGGCTGCTGCATCCAGGCTCCTGCTAATGTCCAATAATGACTCTGCCTTGACTCGGTTCCACATGTTAAAACCGTACGCAGCTCACTGGCTTCACATGCAGGTTTCACAGGGGCTGAGTTGGCCAGCGCTTGCCTGGCGCTGGAAACATTAACCGCTTTTGCCAGTCGAGATTAAGCCGACTTGAATGTATTTTTATTTGGTGACATAAACAAACTCTTAGCGGTGATCTGTGAGCTGTCAGTGAAATTAAAAGGCATTAGCGAGTGCCTTCATCATTTTGTAATCCTGCAAACTCAGTCTCCCTTCCTCAGAAGAACTCAACGATCCCACACCCAACCCAGACACCTTCCGTTGACCTGTGGATGAGTTCAGTTCCTATGTATGCTCAGGAACGAGGGCAGAATGTGACATTATTTTGACTTATAAAGCGGACATATCCTGAATAATTGTGGCTTGTAAACCTGCTTTCGGGCCATGATTTGTTAGCAATTCATGCCTTCAGTTATCAAAAGGAACCGCTCAGAACGGATCCTGTAATGGAGAACTGGCTTCAAAAATGCAAAGGACACCCAGGAACTACAGATGAAGAAAGGACCAAGGTAGAGGGACCGAAGTTCTAACATTGTTACCAGCCCAAAACAAAACTCATATTTTGTATGCCCCCTTTAAAATGTCAAAAATCAATTACATTGATTGGACAAGCTGACCTGAAGATGGTAAGTCAAAAGATTTCCCAAACAGGACCTTACAAGCTGAACAAGCTCATTACCTTAAAAAGTAGCCTGTATCAATAATCTTACCAGAGTTACCAGAGGCTCCATCAATCACAACTGCACAATTCCTCACTGCAAGACCTAATTCGGTCTGTCTGCTTCTTTGTATGAAAGTGCAAAATTGTGGAACTCATTACCAACAGAACTTAAAACCATATCTGAGTTTAAAATGTGCGCCTTCCTCTCTTTCCTTTTCCACTTGTTGCTGTGAGCACCAGCTTCAGAGAACACAAATTGCTTCTTAGAGATTAGTACTCACTCCTCTTTCATTGTTTGTAAAAAAAGAAACAGATCAGATTCCGTTTTTTTTGTGGCGACGGAACCAGAATAATGGATACAAGTTTAAGTTTCAGGGGTTGTCTTGTTGACATAATTACAAAAAATATATATATTAAAAGTTTTGATTTTGTTCTATGATAAACATATTGTAATAATATTTTTTTTTTAAATACCTAAAAGAAAAAAATATGTTGCTTCTTATTGTGTTCAAACCTCAATTAATCAGACAAGAAATGAAATTGAATAATCCTTCTGAAAAACCTGTAAAATAATGTTCCAAAAGGTAGACTTTCACAGACATAGTCACAAAGCGCTTTACATGAGACAATTATCCATCATTCATCCTGGCCTATTGTACATGTTTTTAGTGGTAAGGGAAACCGGAGTACCCGGAGGAAACCTACGGGGGAACATGCATCTATGAAGAAACGCTGAATCTGTGAAATATTTAAACCGCTTCACCTGGAAACCAGGCAATGTGTTTCCAGGTGAAAGTGTATGTGCTAAGAAATCACCATTTTAACACCAGTTATTCTTTCACTATTTTAATGTTTGGTGCAGGCCTGTGAACATGTTGTGCTATTGAGCTGTACAAAACAGCAAAAACAACAAAAAGGTTTCAAAACCAAACTAGCCCATAACCTGGAAATGAAAAAATGTTGCCTGTGTTTGCCAGTGTCTCCCTTAATGATGGTCTGTGGTATCTCACGGTGGATGTGTATGTGACAGTAGACATGGCATTGCTGTGGTAAGTGTGTGATTGTGGAATGCCTGTAATCTGAAATCAGCCTGTGGCAGTGTGGGCCTCCTCTGTGTGGTCCGCGGTAAACAGGTACACACATCAAACACTGCAGCATTCTTGTGTCTGCTCTGCTCTTACAACAACCAACATGACTACACCGCTAACACTGCCAACACCTCTAACACTGCTAACACCGCTAACACTGCCAACACTGCCAACACCTCTAACATTGCTAACACCGCTAACACTGCCAACACTGCTAACACCTCTAACACTGCTAACACCTCGAACACTGCCAACACTGCTAACACCTCTAACACTGCTAACACCTCTAACACTGCCATCACTGCTAACACCTCTAACTGCTAACACTCTAACACTCAACACTGCTAACACCTCTAACACTGCTAACACCTCTAACACTGCTAACACCTAAACTGCTAACACTGCAACACCACTCTAACACTGCTAACACCTCTAACACTGCCACACTGCTAACACCTCTAACACTGCTAACACTCTAACACTGCCAACACTAACACCTCTAACACTGCCAACACTGCTAACACCTCTAAAACTGCAAACACTGCTAACACCTCTAACACTGCTAACACCTCTAACACTGCCATCACTGCTAACACCTCTAACACTGCTAACACCTCTAACACTGCTAACACTAACACCGCCAACACCTCTCAAACTGCCAACACTATTGGCAGGGCTAGGCTGAACAATATTGAAGTAACTTGCGATATGCGATATGGCTGTGCAATATCGCGGTAACGATATTATTGCGATTTTTCACTAAACTGTTTTAAGACAGTTCTATTTAAACCCAAATCGCAAGTAACTAGATTTTTTGGGCAAATTGTGTCAACACAAGACTTAAAAAAACACAGCAGGACCAAAACAAGACTATAATTGAAGTTAGTAAATGTTTAACTAAAACTGAACTTTCACACATTTATAATAACATTTATATTTATAATTATTTAAGTTCAATGCATTGTTTGTTTTTGGCTGAGTTTGAAAAAAATGTGTCGATCTCAGTCAGATGAAAGCTTTAGTGATGTTGCGATATATAGTGGCGTCTTGCAATATGGATATTGCACCACCTAATATTGCGATACGATATTATTTGTGATATATTGTGCAGCCCTAACTTTCAACACTGCTAACACTACCAACACTGCTAACACTTCCAACACTGCCGACACTTCCAACACTGCTACACCTCTAACACCGCCAACACTGCTAACACCTCTAACACCGCCAACACTTTAACACTGCTAACATTGCCAAAACTGCTAACATCGCTAACACTGCCAACACCTCTAACACTACCAACACTGCCAACACTCCTAAAGCTAGGCTTACACTGTGCGATTTGAGACACGATTTAGAACTAGCTAAATTAATCATCCACTCACACTGTGCGTCTGAATGACCCCACGATGCAGGTGCTCACACTGTACGGAGCAAAAACGCACACGACTGACGCTCACACTGTACGAGTGACAGGACCTGCGTTACCATGGATAACAGCCTAGTCTGTCATATTATCCCCTAAAACAGCGTGTCTACATCAATTAAATAACTCTGGAAAGGCTAACTTCAGCAGCACATGACAAGTAACCTAGCTTAAATTAGGTGATAGCCACTAAACCTTTGCAAACTTTTGTGTCTGCAGTAATATGTTCAGGAGGACGTTATCAGCCTGTTTATCCCTCGCTCACCTCTGTGCCTGCTCTGTCCACTGTGCCCTGGCACCTGCAGCTGTATTTCACCGTGTTCAGACTGCTTTCCGCTGGCTTCAGTAGCGCTGCCACAGCGCCAGGACCACACGACTCGCGAAAAATAGCAAACATGTTTGAAAACCTTTTCACTTGTACCTCCGTCATGAGCCGCTAATCGCGGCCCGTAGACCCCTGTACACTGTATGACAGAAACGCACGGAGAGGCTCAAAGATCGCACAACTTCAAAATTTGTGCCAAAATCTGGTCTATAATCTCATAGAGTAAGCCCAGTTTAACGCAGCTAACACTGCCAAAACTGCTAACACTGCTAACACTGACACTAACGCGCTAACACCATGGAAATCACAGAAACTTCTTTAGCTTTCTGAGGCTGTTCCTACAAATGCACACATTTTGTAGCTGTCGAATCCCAGACCTAATTTATATTGAACGTTCTATCCCCATACACATGAATGGAGAAGACAGCGCAATACTAACGTGTGGCGAGGTACATTTTGTCCTTTTCATGGCATTGTACAATTTGTGTGGTTTCTTAATAATTAACAAAATAAATAAATAAATACTTAATATTAAGTTTAGTGGTCACTGGATGTGTACGCGACCCACAAAAAGCATACATTTAAGTGTGGCCATACCGCCTTTGCTATGCCCAATCCCGTCAGACCAACACCAGGAAGCCTAGTGAATGTAGTGAGTGAGTGAGTGAGTGAGTGGTTGGTGGTGGTCGGAGGGGCCGATGGCGCAGACTGGTTGCCTTGCTTCCGTCAGTCTACCCCAGGGCAGCTGTGGCTACAATAGTAGCTTACCACCACTAAGTATGGAGTGAATGAATAGTGCAATGTAAAGCGTCTTTGAGTGTCCAGAAAAGCGCTATATAAAACCGATGCATTATTATTATTATTAAATATGTTAGCATTTAGCTCAGAGGACACTTTTAGACGCTAATTTGTATCTAAAGTAAAATATCTTAAAAAGGTCTGTACAGTCATTAATGATTTCTAATTCGGCTTTGACCTAATCACCTAAATGTGGTCGATGGGTTGACAACAGCTCACAACATCTGAATCGTTCATAATTAGCAATGTTTGATGGTTAATTAATTAAATTGGAAATAATCAATTAAAAAAATATTCAGCAGGCTGACAGACTCTGAACAGTTTCCCGGATTAGCTGACTTGCTAACTGTCCGTGTCCGCATACGTTTGGATTGAACATCACTTCTTTTTATTTCTATGGCCAACACGGCTAAAAAAGATGTAGGTTCTCACTCATCCAGGCAGTTGATTCAAACTGTCAATCAAAAAACTGGGCTTAGTTTGAATAAAAGCAGCTGACAGTTTGGCAGAGCTGTTGTCCGTGGCTAACACTGCTAGCGGTGCTAACACCCAGTAGCGGTATGGCAGCGGGCACCTGTTAGCCTAACCAAAGTGCTTTACATGCTTTTTATGTAAAGCACTTTGGTCTGCCGAGCGTTGTTGTAAAGTGCTCCAGAAATAAACTTTAATTGATTGATTGATTGATTGATTGATTGATTGATTGATTGATTGATTGACTGTGTTCATGCACTCCATTAAAGGTAAGACTGTTCTGTACATGCAGCTCAAACACACAACAAATAGAAGGAAAGGTTTAGCCACTTAGTATTCTCATTATTTATCTACAACACTGCAGCCAGCACACTGCCACACTTCCTCATGAAACAAAACCATTTTCCAACATAAAAAAAAAAGAAATGAAATCGCTCTCAGGATTATCTCGATTAACATTCCTATTTGGTGACTGAAATGTTGTCTTTTAACCAACTAGCCTTGAAATTGGTTAACATCGCGTGTGTGCATGTACATGTGTGTGTGTATGTGAGCGTGCACATGGCCGTGTGTCCCAGTAAAACCCCTATGCGAGCGCTCGGAGACGATCTTATCACTGACTCAGGCGGACATTCTTCCCTGACTGTCTGTCCTCCTGCCCGTGAGCCGAGCAGGAGGACAGACAGCCCTCCACGGCTCTTTACGGGGAGCCATATCTTAGGCATTCATTCATTTGAAAGAACCATTTAAAACACTAGGTCATTTCTATTCCGATTTGTATATTCCAAGTCAAAACTTTGGGCCACAATAAAAATAAAATGAAAAAAAGCAAAAAGCTTCTACTTTCTGGTCAGTTTGCTTTAATAAACTTCACTCCATCAGATTATTTTTCAGATATATTCAGATTTTAACCAACATTAATTTTCATTGCTGAAAATGTCATTTATAGTAATTTTTACGCATTAAACATCTTATTCACTTTTGAAAAAATTATAGAAATGTTGCTTCTTTTTTTTCTTTTATCTTCTTGTGATCATGTCAGTGCAGGAACTGCTTCTTCCCCGACCCCTGCAGCGTGTCCCTTGACTGCTTGAGGGACACTCTTCCACCACTCTTCTCTGCTCCTCATGTTGGTGGTGCTTTCAAGGGTAATGTTAACTGATGGGGTAATAAAAGAGTGCCACGGGGCAAAGGTACAGGCCGCACCCTGCCACTGTGACCGCGCCGATGAAGGGAGTGGCCGGGGATACAAACACTGCGAGCTGCTCTGAGCTGCTGTGAGCTGAGCATCAGTGTTTCCTCGGGGCATCAGTTAAATGCTCAAAGTCGTTCAATCAATTCTGTCAGAATCGAGGCCTTAAAGAGTGCACCTTACACTGTGTAGGTTAGAAATGCAACATTAATCTAAAACAGCTAAAACTAAATATCCAGTTGTTCCACTTCCTGGTCATCTGAGCTAGCTAAAATAAGCCCCTCCCACCACCCCCCTCCTCTTGCTCCCTTGTTTCAAAAAAGAGTAACATTTAAAACATAAAATAACCCCCCCTAAAGCTATGACGAGTGTTTTCATTTTGAGAAGGGAGGATTACGTTTAGCAGAGGGAGAGGTGAGGAAAGCATTTCCTGGATACATATGGGGCTTAGGAGGAGCTTTTTGAAAGCCGTCACCGCGATGCTAAGAACAGCCACTGGGGAAGATTCAAGGATTACTCAAAGATGTACTAGTGGCTCAAAACACAGCTCCAGGTCTGTTTTTGATGAGATAATAACATTATAACATGGTAAAAAGTAAAAAAAAAAAAAAATCATAGTAACACCCTTTAGATGTCAATTAATAGAAATAAAGTCTCCTCAAAATGATCAAAATTTCTTAATAATGATATTGACATAAGTTTGTCAAACACAGAAGTTGCTTTTGAAAATTAAAATGTCATTACTCCCTCTAAAACACTGAGTGAGTCCTCTCTCCTCTGTGTGGATCAGCATCGGGCAAAACAAGACACCGTCCCTGGTCACGGCTTCTCTGCTTCTCAAGTTTCTCTGATGAAGATGGGCCTCACATTTACAGAAATAGATTGAAATTGGGAAATGAACACGAGCTTTAACAAAGCATATGATGTGAAGTGCAACATTGCAGCGCACAGTTCACAGTTAATGTAAATGTATTTGTCCTGATGCAGTTGTACAACAACATTTGTACAGAAATGTGTAGACTGAAGCTCAGCTCCGATGAGCCCACAGACTCCTGATTAAGGTTTGGAACTTCGAGTCAAGTGCTTTGTCTGCCCAGTCCAGTCCCGGAGCAGTGTGCGAGCGCTGCAGGCCAGGGGCCAATCAGAGGAGGGGGCACAGAGGGCAGGGCCCTACACACTAAAAAGCTCTTGCAATGAAAATAATCATAAAGAGTAAATTAATAAATAAAGTCTACTTTATTTTTTAAATATAAATTGATTTTAATCTTGGAATAAAGCCAGTAAGTCTTATATAGTTGTTACTGTGGGGCAGCACTCAATATTACATCTAAAGTGCTTAAAGGACAATGTCTTTTTGTTTTCTTTTTTACAGTGATTCAACATTATTGAATAAAAAACGGCAAAAAAAAAGGCCAGGCATAAACGTGTACTTATTGAGATGAAATCTATGTATTGATCGTCTCTGATCCTCGCGGTTGGGCGGTGCATTTGGTTGCTCTTCACAGGATCAGGGTTGAACCTCTTGGCTTTGTCTCAGGCGAGTTAGCCACCCCTGTTATTGATCTCTTCATTTTTTATCTTGGGACTCGGGCTCCCTCATTAGCTGTAGCTTTCTTTGTGTTTCTGATGGAAATCTATCTGTTGTCAAAAGATTTGCATTTCCTTTAACTGCAGTACCTTGTAGATTATTGGAAGGTAATCAGGTCAGTAAAGTTATCTTTCCTGGGCTGAGCCCGTGACAATGTCTCTTACTCTGAGAAAGACATGTATGACAGCAGCACATGTTTGACACTGACAGGAATAGCTCAGTCCCCAAACTATTCAGTCGACTACAGTGGCACCGCAGCCTTCGAGTAACACACCACCCTGCTCGGAGCGCCTACTGTGAGGGCCACAAAGTAAAACAACTAAGATAACATTTTTACAATCATGTCCCCTTAAATCATGAGAATTACTGTTTTGTTACTACTTTTATTCTTCACTATATTGAAGTGTTTAATCTTTCTTTTGTGTTGTTTGTATTTTGGATGCTTCTTAATGTTTTATGATGGACCTCAGGAAAACTAGTCACTATGCTCGTGGAAGCTAAAGGGGATCCTATTAACCAGAGGTGGGAGACTCGAGTCACATGACTTGACTCAAGTCAGACTTGAGTCGCAATTTTCGGGACTTGGGACTTACTTGACCAAAGCTCCAAAAAGACTTGACTTGGGACTTGCTGTTTGTGACTTGTGACTTAACTTGGACTTGAGGCCAATGACTCTCCATGACTTGCTGTGACTTTGTAGTTATTATTTATTTGAGTGTAACTGCTGTAGGAACAGGATTCATAAAAGCGGTGCATCTATGTTTACATATGGTCATTAGCCACGTGCTTTTTCGGTTTCCTGACACAGGCGTCTAATCAATACAGCGTAAAAAGGCAGGAGGAAATGTGTGTTTCTTTGGATGCATTAAACGTTTTCTACAGTGAGTGAAGAGGTGAAGATTCGTGGACATTTATTAAGGACAGGAAAACGTTTGAAACAATGACTGAAGCTACGGCGCAGACAAGCTCCTCCAGGACGATGATGCGTAAGAGCTGGATTAATGACAGAAATCTTGGGGGCTTTTCGGGGTTTTAAGGCGTTCACATGAAAGTTATAGCATTTAGAGGTAGGGATGGGTACCGAACCCCGGTATCATAACGGCCCCGGGGCCACGTGTGCCGGTCCACCCAGACCGATAAGCTCCAGCCTTAACGGTCTTCTTAACGGGGCTGCTGCGCTCAAACCATCACTCCGCCCTCATGGATGCGTTCGCTGCATCGGATCTGTTCATCCCCGCTACCCCACACGAGAGTGCAGGGTGTCCCCCTGCAATCTGCCACTGCCCTGTCTCCCCTCTGCAGCCGTGTGCAGCGAGACAGGTGCGCGCGGTAAAGACACGCGGTGTTACGAGCTGTTACCCTTAACCCGCAGTAAAAAAGCGAAACGTAACGACTTCGTATTGAACAGACAGACGAGCAACTCGCACTTTTCCTCTTTCACAAATACCCAAACTAAAGAGTTTCGGGTGGCGTCTATTTTTCCACAAACGGCGTACACAGTGGCATGTACGTGCGCGCTCTCACGTGCACGTCAGCGCGAGCCGCAAGCGGAGAGGCAGAAAACAGTTCATTATTTTACTGCACATTTGGACTCATTTGGAGCTACAGCCAAATCTAACCAACAGCCTTGATTTACTAGATAATAATAATGATTAAAAAATAAAAAAGCGACGTAAGTGAAGTATTTTAACTCCGATATATTAAGTGTATGCGCAAAGTGGAAATGAAATGTAGAGTAATAAATAAATAATATAGACCAAGGATTAATGCCTATGTATACGGTAGTCTCAATCTACCTATATACAGTATATTTTTCTGTTAAAGTACCGATAAGAGTACCGTTAAAGTACCGGATCGATAAGGAGTATCGATAAGAGTAGTAGTATCGATAAATTCTTAACAATACCCATCCCTATTTAGAGGCTATTTTCTGCAGCAGGGCCGTGCAGAGAGCTACAGAGGGGCAGGGGCTCAAAACTCAAAAGGGCTACAACCTGAGCATACAGGGGCTGGGGCATTACAGGGGAACCACTGCCAGAAAAACTGTCGGAAACTAAGAAAAATAAAAATATGATTTTATATTTATCTTTCAGACTGCAGGGAAAGTAACTCAGGTTTAAAATACACCATTTCATTATTTTTTTAAGTAGGCCCCCTGGGCCCCCTCGTTATAATGCTGTCCCAGTAATTTTTTACATAGACTGGACCAATTTTATGGCGATTCAATATTAATTAGATTAATTGAAATCCAAATCAATTAGATTTTAAAAAGTTTGATTTTAGCCTAAATTTTCAAAATCTTGAGAAAGTAATTGTTGTATATTTTCAAGTAGATTAAACATATTTTGAAAAGAAGAATTTGGCTTAGAGCTGGCATTTGCGACTTGAGGTGACTTGCCGGCAGTGCTTAATTTGTAAATTTGTAGTTTCAGGGACACTTTTGGTCTGATGTGATGGATTCGGGGAACAGGCCAAAACATTTGCTGGAACACTCTCATTAAACACCATTATATCAGATCAAATCTTTGCCGGATCCTCCTAGATATATCCCAGATCCTTTACCCTGAAAAACTGAAAATTGGGGGAATGCGTTCCCCCAAACGGGGATCAAATTAAGCACTGCTTGCTGGTTAAAGCAAGACTTGACTTGACTTGAATCCATGACCAATTGACTTAGACTTACTTGGGACTTGGACCTTCACGACTTGGACTTGCCTCGAGACTTGCATTTAGTGACTTACTTCCACCTCTGCTATTAACAAACAATAGGTGAAATCATTGGCCAGTATAGGTGCTCAAATTTGGCCGATATTAACTGGACAATGACTTTGGCAAATGTCTCTATGCCATGAAAAGTGATAGACAACAGAAAGAAGAGGGCTGGAGATGAGCCTTCTGTGTCTCCTGGAAGCTGTGTGAAATTGAAGCTTTGTGTTCAAAAGTGCTCCCTCCTTTCATAAAACTGCTCTGCGCAGGTTACACAATCGCCCATGCATTCAAACAATACTATACATCATTTCCATCTTCTCCTGTTTATTTATGTTTATAGAAGTGGTAATAATGGGAAAAAGGTAATGAACGATTCTTAATGATTCGTAATGATTCTTTTTGCTATTGTTTGATAATGTTAGGCTGTAGCTCCTCAAGCTACATGTAAACAACCTGACTATGGCAGTATTCATGTTTACTAGCCCCACTGGGCCAGAGTGCAGACCTGGGCCGGCCCTGGGCCAGGGCAGTGCAGACCTGGGCTAGTGCAGTGCAGACCTGGGCCAGCCCTGGGCCAGGGCAGTGCAGACCTGGGCCAGCCCTGGGCCAGGGCAGTACAGACCTGGGCTTGCTCAGGGCCAGTGCAGTGCAAACCTGGGCCGGCCATGGGCCAGTGCAGTGCAGACCTGGGCCAGGGCAGTGCAGAGTAGAGCTGGGCCAGTGCAGTGCAGACCTGGGCCGGCCATGGGCCAGTACAGTGCAAAGCTGGAGGTCTGAGGCCAAGGGAAGGACCACCCACGTGCTGTTGACACTTGATTGACATTGATTGAACTTTGAACTGAGCCTCCATTAGGCGTGTTAGTGTTTTGGTTTGGTCCATGTAAATGAGCAGGTCTCATTCCTGACATGACCTTGTGTAGAACGCTCACAGTCAGAGCAAACCATTAGGACATGACAAGTGCATTAGTTTTACTAGCTGTGGCCTCCGCTAGTCTCCACATTTGATGTTCTGAGATTATGAGTGATTACAAAAAATGTCCACCCAAGTCCCTATAACCCGTCACTCTCTATAGCTATAGACCCGCACTAAGTAGACCAGTGGTTCTCAGCCTTTTTACTTGAAGCCCCCCCTGCACATGCTGTAGTAGGGCCGTGCCCCCCATTCCAAAAACTATGGCCACTAATGGCCATGCTAAAAATAATTTCAAACAAACAAACTGCAATTGGAGTATTTTATGCACCCATACTTCTTTCTCGGTCCAGGCAAAGCTCTGAGTCTCTGCAATCCCAGGTGCCCCGCAGGTTTGGAACCACTGTAGTATATAGTCAAGTGCAAAGTTGCCTACTCGCTTTAGCGTGCAGAAAGTGAGCCCGTTGTCCAGAACACCAGCAGAATGAGCAACTACACCTACAATAGGCTAAACTCTGAAATTCAAGACAGTGGAATATTTATGGATAAATATTAGGGGTTCTGCTGCTGCTCTCATATATATATATTTAAAAAAAAAAAAACTCTTCCTCACCCTCCGCGGGCGGTCTCTCTTTTTCCTCCAAGCCCGGGTCCTCTACCAGAGGCCTGGGAGCTTGAGGGTTCTGCGCAGTATCTTTGCTGTTCCTAGAACTGCACTTTTCTGGACCGAGATGTCTGATGTATTTCCTGGGATCTGCTGGAGCCACTCCTCCAGTTTGGGGGTCACTGCCCCGAGTGCCCCAACTACCACGGACCACTGATGCCTTCACTCTCCAGGCCTTCTCTAGCTCTTCTCTGAGCCCCTGGTATTTCTCTAGTTTCTCGTGTTCCTTTTTCCTGATGTTGAAGTCGCTTGGTATTGCTATGTCAACCACCACGGCTTTCCTCTGCTCTTTGTCCACCACTACAATGTCCGGTTGGTTCATTACCATTCTGTCCGTCTGTATCTGGAAGTCCCACAGGATCTTGGCTCGGTCATTCTCTACCACCTTTGGAGGTGTTTCCCACTTTGACCTTGGGGTTTCCAGCCCATACTCTGCACAGATGTTCCTGTACACTATGCCAGCCACTTGGTTATGGCGCTCCATGTAAGCTTTCCCTGCCAGCATCTTACACCCTGCAGTTATGTGCTGGATTGTCTCATTGGCCTCTTTGCACAGTCTACACCTGCGGTCTTGTCTGGTGTGATAGATCTGGGCCTCTATTGCTCTGGTGCTCAAGGCCTGCTCCTGTGCAGCCATGATGAGCCTCTGTGCTGTCCTTCAGGCCAGCTCTGTCCAGCCATTGGTAGGATTTCTTGATATCCGCCACTTCAGTTATGTTTCGGTGGTACATGCCGTGTAGGGGCTTGTCCTCCCATGACGGGACCTCCAGCACCTCATCTTCTGTTCCCCATTGTCTGAGACATTCACTGAGCACGTCATCTGTTGGAGCCTTGTCCTTGATGTACTTGTGGATCTTGGATGTTTCATCCTGGATAGTGGCTCTCACGCTCACTAGTCCTCGGCCTCCTTCCTTACGGCTAGTGTACAGTCTCAGGGTGCTGGATTTGGGGTGGAACCCTCCATGCATGGTTAGGAGCTTCCGTGTCTTAACATCTGTGGTCTGTATCTCATCCTTTGGCCATCTTATTATTCCTGCAGGGTATCTGATATATATATATATATATACTGTGTATATATATATATATATATATATATATATAATATACAGTATATGGCTATGCTTTCAAAGCTGCTTTATAATAAAATGTACCTCTGGGCTCATAATACAAAGCAAAACAGAAGACAAATTGTAGCCCACTTAACTTAAAAGAAAAAAAACAGCATAGTGCAGGCCATACACTCGTTAGGTGGCAGTTTCAGTTTCGCTTTCCTCACACGGAGGCTAAAGCACTTGGAGCAGCGTGTTTGATTTGAGGCTCGTGTTGTTGGACAACTGTCTGCTTGTACTGTTTTTCGGAGACAAAGCTTTTGAGACGGAATATGAGCAGGATTGGATCTTACGCATTTGTCTGCACCTCTGACATTACGCACTGGATCTAATTAACCACAGCCGTGGTCATCTGCAGGAGAAAGCTAAACAAAGACACACAGATGTCATTTGTTTTGTTGGATGCAAGTGAACAGGTGTGGAGCGTCTACAGCCTTCAGTTTAGGGTAAGTGATGATGACACACATCGCCCCGTTTGGAAGCGCAATGCATTGTGGTCTATATTGACCCGTGGCCAATGGCCGCGGCTGGTGCTAATAGATCCATGGGCCGGTGGGACGGTCACGTGGGGGCCGCCCGCAGAGTTCTGGGAAATAAAAATGGCGGTGCCCTATGGACCTTAAGCCCCACCCACCCCGCGATTGTAGTTTATATTATAGATATTTATTCTATTGTCACGTTTAGTAAAAACATAAAGAACTTGAATTCAGTGTAAACAGTTTGATGGGGCTCATGTTTAAAAACACAACTCAAATATTACAAGTATATTTGAAAGCTAAGAACCTCCCAAGCTTTAACTGCACTCGCACTAATGAGGACCTGACTGGGGACAAACTGATCTCTGTCATAGAAACCCTAATTATAGGGCCTGCTTTCTGATTGGATGACCAACCAGAACCAAAACAAAAATGGAAACGGAACAACTTTTCCTTTGTTGTGACCAGTATTAGATATGAACATTGAACGCAGATTGGTCATGTTTATAAAATATTTGTAATAAACCTTTTATACCGTCCCTTTAATTAGTTGCATTCAAAAAATATTTTTGGAAACTGCAAAAAGAAAAAAAAGAAAAAAATGTCAGCCCCATATGAAAATATATTTCTAATGTATTACATTGTAATACACCATCAAACAATGACGCGAAAAGCTAATGAGGTGAATCGACAACAGACAATAGATTAGGGCTGGGGGCTGTTACGTTATTTTTATACCGATACTTGGTTTACGATACCAATACCTGAACGGTAGTTTTTTCAGTACCTATTCTAAAATATTTGTCATCTAGAAACAGAAAACAGAACATTAATTAGTGTTTCAAAGTCATTCAATTGGATTCAAACTAAATTTCTTCAAAAAACTATGGTCAAACAAATTCCGTTGCAGTTTTGACTGAAATTTTACGCAATCTTTTGCACAAAAATGTCCCGTTGTGTCCAATTTGTGTCCAAAAGTCTCATATTATTTAGCTCTCCTCTCGGGCTAACTACTCTAGGTCACACCTCAGCTTCAGGAACATTAAAAGGATGGAGCACTAAAAGTAGTACTGCGCTACCAGTCGCTACTAAATCCCATTCTCAGTCTATAGTTTGGCCTACGACGAATGGGCCAGGTCAGAAAGAACATGTCACGGTCCTAACGCGTGTTGAGAAGCTCGGGGTCACGTTTGTTTACGCGCTCTGGACTGGAAATCTTACAACAGCGTCCTTTTAACTTTTCCAGAAACATCTGAGCAGCCCAGTGCCCGCCCCGCTCGGCTCCACGCGCTCTAAAAGTCTGCTTCCAATTTGGCACTTTGTCCTCACGCTCCTCAGGGTTACCGTCACTCCGCCGACCGACTTCCCAGACTTCATAGGTGCCCATTCACATTTCGCTGCCCCCTCCCCCTCCACATCTCCCGTTCATAAACCTGAGAGGACTGGTTTTTTTTTTTCTTCTTCCTCTTCTTCTTTGCGGGTTTCTCTGTGCCGCTTTCGGAGGACCCCGGCACGTAAACAAATAAAGCTTTAGTTTCATCATCCCGAGTGGGGAGTGTTTCCTGTCTAAACTTGGGCCCACCCGAACCTTAGCTTAGCCGCCCTCCCTCCCCCACGCACGCACTATGTACACACAACTCCAACCCCCCCCCGCCATCCACCTCCTCCCCCTCGGCCCTGAATGCCAGCCTCTTTCCACTGCTCCACTGCCAAGAGGAATGGAGGGATTTGAGGGAAGAAAGAGGCGAAAGAATTGACGAGTGAGCGAGCGAGCTGGGGGGATGGGAGCAAGGGGAGTATGCGCGGGGATCTTATTGCAGCTCCGGCCCGAAGCAGTCAACTATTTTTCACCGGAGGAAAAAAAAAAGATGAAAAAATAAAAAGCATTAGAAGCCGAAGAAATTGGCAGCAGGGGGGCAGTGTGACCTGGTGTGGGGATCGTCGCCATCCTGGACCATGAACTTTACATGTTCATCAGACGCCCATACATGATAACACAGACAGCAGACAGCACAGTCACAAACGTTCCACTGTCCTTTCCATACCTGGACTCAAACGTGTTGTCTAGAAGCAGAAAACAGAACAATCATTTCTGTCATTAAATGAACTATGTCAAAATGAAGGCCTTAAAAGGTGATAAAATGCATTACCTTGGATTCAAATGGCATTAGATCTACATTTCTGAGAACATATCAGTTTTCCTCAGAGACAGAACCCACTCAGCGACGTCGCTCAACTATTTTTACAGCATTTGTCAAAAACACAAAAACTCTCAAAAGTTTCCCGTCGCGTTAAACAATTCCCCTCATTCCCCCGTTTGATTCAATGTTGACAAGTTTGGGCTGTACGATAGCACAGCGGTTAGCGCTCTCGCTTCACAGCAAGAAGGTCCCGGGTTCGATCCTTTCTGTGTGGAGTTTGCATGTTCTCCCCGTGTCTGTGTAGGTTTCCTCCGGTTTCCCCACCACTAAAAACATGTACAATAGGCCAAGATGAATGATGTGTGGTGGTGGTCAGAGGGACCGTTGAAGCAGATGTGTACAGATGTGTGCAGTCGTGACAGCGCTTCTGTCAGTCTCCCCAGGGGAAACTGAAGCTACTAACATAGCTTACCACCTCCGAGTATGTAGTGGATGTAAAATGCTCTCATGTAAAGCGCTTTGTGACCATGTCTGTGAAAGGCGCTATATAAATAAAGTTCTTCTTCAACAAATTATACTAAATAAAATATGCCAAGATTTTGGGGATTTGTGGCATTAGAAATAATTTAGGCTTTAAAATGGAATTAAATATTGTCTTATTTCTCCTTTAAAGTAATAATCTGTAAATTTACAAAGTAAGGAAAGATGGAGTGAAATATGAAAGAAAACGATCAAATTCCTTCCCTCTTTAACCAGAAAGCCCTTCTTCCGGTTCACAGGAAACGCTCGTCTCATTGGTCAACGGGGGAGGATACTAGACTCTGATTAGTCGCTGAGAGCCGCTGAGATAATGGCGGCACGGTAGCACAGCGGTTAGTGCTCGTGCTTCACAGCTAGAAGGTCCGGGTTCCATTCCCACCAAGGACGGGGCCTTTCTGTGTGGAGTTTGCATGTTCTCCCTGAGTCTGTGTAGGTTTCCTCCGGGTACTCCGGTTTCCCCTACCACTAAAAACATGTACAATAGGTCAGGATGTATGAGAGTGTGTTTGAGAGTGCACATGGGGGACGACGGATGGAAATTAGCCCAAGGCTACAATCCGGTGTGGCTTGTTAACTTGCACTGTCCCTACCAAATAAACCAATAAACAAACAATCCGGGAAGGAGGGACTTTACAAAAAATAATAGATATATAATATTACTTACTTAACAGTTAATCAGGAGGTCGATTTTTCACATTTTATAAAATGTGTTAAACATTTATAGTTCCAGACTATCACTTTAATACTGTAATACACATCATTTCAAAAGTTAAATCACTATACAAATATAAATGTGGACATTGTAGACTCTTATCAGTACTTGGGCACTATATTTGACTCTTAGCTGAAGTTTGAGTCTAATACAGACTTATGATGATTATTAAAAAAGGCCAACAGAGAATTTATCTTTTGAGGAATCTCCATCCTTTCAATGTCTGTGACATAATTTGATGTAACTTTTATAATTCTTTCCTTGAAAGCCTTTTGACATTTTATTTTGTTTGTTGGTTCAATGGGTTGTCTGTAAAAAGCTGCTCTAAAATGATCGAGACCAGCAGAAGGACTTAGGTTCATTCTGGAGGATGAGAGTTATTGATAAGGCCATGCCAGAGCACATTCTGTCCTCAGAGTTTCTGTTGATGCCCTCTAGGCGGCGCTATAATGTTCCGTGAGCAACAAAGAATACTTATCTGTTGTCGTTCAGCTATTAAGCTGCTAAACAAGGCTGAATCTCATTTTTAATCATTACTATGTCATCTTTAGATCGACTTTGAGTTCAGGTTTCTGCTGCTGACTTGTTTTATTTGTATGTGTTAGTTTACTATGTACAGTTTTCTGAATCTGAAAGAATCTGAAATCAGGCGCGACCACAAAAAAGCATTTCATTTTGAAGCTTGCGCTCGCCGTTTGCACCTTCTAGATAAATGAGCTCCAGAGCGTGTGTGTGTGTTTGTAAAGTCCATACAGCGGAAGCCGATCATTTATGCACTTGAGCGCGGGAATGACTTTGACCTGTTTCTACGTGGCCTACATTGTTCTCACAAATAAAAACCTGAATGTCAACGCTTATACGGCTGCCCAAAATGTACGTCTGATCACTGCCAAAACAAACGACAGCACAAATCGTCAGTGTAAAACATCAAAGCAACATGCGCACATTAGTGAGAGTGAGTGAGTGAGTGAGAGTTAATGGTGAACTCTCTGACCAGTGCACTGTTTCGACAGGCACACCCCAAGGTTCCGTTCTCTCACCCTTGTTGTTTATATTGTACACTAGCATGTGTCAGAGTGACCATGGAAACAGAATCATCTTAAAATACGCAGATGACTCGGTTATTGTAAGTTTACTTCACAAAAATGAAAGTCAGCATGGCCCAGTTGTAAGGGACTTTGTCAAATGGTGTGATGAGTCATATCTTCTCTTAAATGTTGCAAAAACAAAGGATATCATCATTGACTTCAGGAAGAGCGCTCTCCCACATGACGTAACATATATAAAGGGACAACCAGTGGAGTGTGTGGAGTCCTACAAATATCTTGGAACAATTATAGATTGTAAACTGAATTTTAATGAAAACTGTGCTGTTGTTTGTAAAAAGGGTCACCAACGACTGTATTGTCTTCGGAAACTGTCCTTCTTTCATGTAGATAAAACTGTGATGACACTTTTTTATCGGGCATTCATCGAAATGACCCTAACTTTCTGCTTGGTCGCTTGGTATGGGAGCTCCTCTGTTAGAAACAAAAACGCCCTGAATCAGCTGGTCAAGTGGTCAAGTAAAGTCATCGGTCAGCTTCAGACCAGTTTAGACTTTCTGTATGATAGACAGTTAGAAAGGATGGCACAAAGCATCCTAAAAGATACTGCGCATCCTTTGCATTCAGAGTTTCGATTGCTTCCATCTGGGCGTAGGTTTTTAATGCCAATAAGCCATACGAATCGTTTTAGTAAAAGCTTTGTTCCTGCTGCCATTTCCTTGATGAACAAGTAGGGATCTAATCGCCCCTGATACGGCTTCTTATCTTTGTTATTGTCCAGTGGCTTAAATTTCTGTTGTATCTTTAGGCACATCCTGTTAGTATCTGGAGCACTTACAAGTTTTATATTTAAACATGTACTTTGTGTTTTATCTTTGTATAATGTGTTTTAATGTTGACTAGTTCTCAGAATTGCAAGACAAATTTACCTACGGGTACGAATAAAGAAACCTAACCTAACCTAACCTAATTAAAGGTGCATTATGCAACTTTATATGTGTATTTGGCTCAGGACTAACACCTGAACACTATTTCGTTGTATGCTTGTACAATGACAAATAAAGCACTTCCTTACTTACTTGACCTTGTAGAGACCCAGTGTGAGTGGTCAGCATGGCGCCTTTACTTTCCATCACAGTGGTCTCTAAGACGCTCCAGGATCAACTGTTTGGAAGGTTTTCTCTGCAGACGGAGCCTCTCACCAGAAAGCCATCAGACCAATTGTTCTTGGAGCGTTGTAGCCTCCAGTGCGAAAGTAAAGGCGCCATGCTGACCACTCATACAGCTGCTGGGTCACTACAAGGTCAAATATGCACAAATATCAACTTTTTTGTCCGCATAAAAAGTTGCACAGTGCATCTGAAAACTTAAGCTATTGCTGAACAGTTTGTCCAATAGCGTATCTACCAAACAAAGCACTTTTTCATTGTCATTACCACTATACAGCAGCAGCATAAATAAGAGCGTGCATGAGAAACAGCGCTCACTTCCATCATTCCCAACAGCAAAGCAAGACGATTCCACCAAACAGCGGTGTTCACAAAAAATACGTAATCTGGAATTTGTGACACAAAAATCCACAACTTTGCAATGATGGAGGTTTGAGAGAATGAAAGTGATGAACTCGTACCCAAGCTCTGACCAGTGTCCTCATATTAACTGTACATGTGGCTGTATTCACTCTACACATTCATGTTTCTCTCATTTCTACAAAGACAAAAATATTACTATCTAAGTCAACTTTGTACCAATTCATTTCACTGGGATTAAACAAGTGCTGTGACGCTCATGACCATACGGCTCTTTTGAACGGCTCCTTAAGGTGAACGGAACCGGATCTCGATTGTGAAAAGAGCCAAATCTTTTTTTTCAGTCAATTTGACCCAGAACTCCCCCCGAACGAACACAAGAATCAGCCCAACAACAGAGCAGGCCACACAGGTCAAAGCTAAATGCACTAAAAATGATTTGTCAGCCTCTTTTTATTAGTTGTGGCCAAGATTTGATTCACAAAAATGTTTTTCAAAGCTTAAAAATATCAGTCCCACTGTCATTTTTTTCGATTATTTAAATAAAAACGGTGTTTTATCGATCGCATCTTAGACATTGTGAGCCATCTGGTTGATGTTATTATTTACATTACAAAGAGCCAGTCTTTGAACAGCTCTTTGAAATGAATGGATCCCAAAGACTCGGCTCCCAGTAAAGAGCCGTAGATTAATCACTAGATTAATTGTGAGTTAAACGTCACAAACAAACCACTGGAATACAGTAACTCCTTTTCACTGCTCTACACTGCATTTGAAGACCTGCTCTCCATGTCTTTCTAGGGGTTGCATTTATTTGATGTTGTCTTCTGTAAAATAAAATCCAACTTTATAAAGCCTTTTTATGGACGGTGAACTGGTTGTTGTTGACTCCTCCTTGTGAAGAACTGGGACGTTACTATTCACTTTGGACACAACAAACAAACTCTAAAAAAGAGGTATTGGGTCTTCATGACGTGTGGGTGCTTACCTGTGTAGTCTGTGGGCGTAACCTGAGGCGGCGTGGGGAAGAGTGCGGGCACAGTCTCTGCGTTGGTCTGAGCTGCGTCTGGAGAGTGTACAGGAAACAGCAGGGTTAAGTCGCGCCCGGGCCAGAGCAGCCATAATCACCACTTTAAACAGCGCATACCTTGGCTTTTTACGAGAGGGAAGTGCACTGTCGCTGGACTTTTATGTACAAATGTAGGCTCAGCGTGGACCCTGGAGGGGGCTGGGACCCCGGGGTGGGCGCGGGGGCCCCCTGGGGGACTTCAAAAACCCAGACACTATGTTTATTTAACCCATTAGCACTCAGAAGAGGCTTTCCTGATTGTCAACCGGTAGATGTCACGACTACATTTTCACGTCATGATTATTGTGACTAAAATAATATGAATATCGAAATTAAAGGGATAGTCTGTAAGTTTGCAAAGTGAGGAGAGATAGAGTGAAATTTGAAAGAAAATAATCAAACTCCTCCCCTCTTTAACCATAAAGCCATTCTTAGTTTGCAAAAAGAGGAGAGCAGGAACAAGCTACACCGGTTTTAGAGTCGCTGCATTGGCTCCCCGTGTGTTTCAGGATTGATTTTAAAGTTCTCTTAATGGTTTTTAAATGTCTTAATGGTCTTGGTCCTTCTTATCTTTCAGAACTGCTTTTACCATATGAACCTTCACGGCCCCTTCGCTCCTCCGACAGGGGTCTCCTAGTTATTCCTAAAGTCAACAGAAAGACTCACGGCGAGGCGTCTTTCCAATATTACGGCCCTCGCCTCTGGAACGACCTGAGGAGGAGCTCAGGACCGCAGAGAACGTTCATGTATTTAAGAGCAGGCTCAAGACCCACCATATTTATTCCTTAATTGCTTTTACCTCTGGATTGTAAACTCCTATGAGTGTTTTTAGATTTTTAGGCTCTCCCAGTGTTTCCTCTGAAGGGGCCCTTTGGCTCAGGAGCAGTGATAGGCTGGGGCTGTGTGGGTGCTGTCCTGTGGGTGCTCAGGTGGAGGTGTGGTGTCTCTGTCCTGTGGGTGCTCAGGTGGAGGTGTGGTGTGTCTGTCCTGTGGGTGCTCAGGTGGAGGTGTGGTGTGTCTGTCCCTTGGGTGCTCAGGTGGAGGTGTGGTGTGTCTGTCCTGTGGGTGCTCAGGTGGAGGTGTGGTGTGTCTATCCTGTGGGTGCTCAGGTGGAGGTGTGGTGTGTCTGTCCCTTGGGTGCTCAGGTGGAGGTGTGGTGTGTCTGTCCTGTGGGTGCTCAGGTGGAGGTGTGGTGTGTCTGTCCCTTGGGTGCTCAGGTGGAGGTGTGGTGTGTCTATCCTGTGGGTGCTCAGGTGGAGGTGTGGTGTGTCTGTCCTGTGGGTGCTCAGGTGGAGGTGTGGTGTGTCTATCCTGTGGGTGCTCAGGTGGAGGTGTGGTGTGTCTGTCCTGTGGGTGCTCAGGTGGAGGTGACTGATGGTGACTGATGGTGATCAAAATGCAGGACCGAGTGGTTCGAATGTACACATTTTATAGCATTTGTAAAACATTTAGACTTCTAGACTCAATCACTTTAAGGGTCGTAGTGTAGCATGTTATTTGTGTGCACTAACCGGGAAAGGCTAAATGTTAATAAAAAGGACCTTTTAAGTGCATTTTCATGTTTATTTCATCAAAAACCTATTGAACATTCAGCCTGTGTTATCTTTCATCCTCATGCTTTTGTTATATTGTGAACATAAATAAATAGGTAATAGAATACTATATTAGCTAGGGTCGTAACGATTCATCGAAAATCGGTTTAACATAGATTTAAACTACTTAAAATGTGAATCGATGTAAACTATTAAAGAACAGTCTGATACAAGGACACACATGCAGTTGTTAAAAAAGCACAGTCAAAATGATTAGTTCATTTTCATGTCTTTTTTGTCATGTAAAGTTCTCTTACTGAGAGAACAGTTAGTTTGTTACAAAGACAAAATGCAGGTTAAAATAAAACAAACATCTTTTGATCATAAAAATGTGTCATATTCCTTTTCTACAAAAATGTAAAAAATAAAAATGTAAAAGAATTGAAATCGGGAGCTTAGTGGCTGGCTTGAGTGCATTCCTATTATTAGCTATGTCTAAAGGAAGCAAATGGATGTGGATGTTCTCAGAGGATCTTCTATGCGTCTTATGAATTCACATTAATTACAAAAGAGTTCCTAAACAAATGAATCTATCAGCTGATTTGCAGGCGCTCACACAGCGCGTTCAGGTGCGTTTTTATGTGACATAAACGCAAAGGCACGTCGTTCTTTTGGGACTCTTCGTTTGACAGCTTTATGCAGTTCTGAAAATGGATACGATTTGCACAGTGGATTATTGAAACTACCGCTGACTTCATGCGTTTTGTTTTTAGAGCGGATTGAACACCTTTACCTTATTTGTGTGAGTGCACACAAATAAGATGCTACGCTACGACTCATGAGAAGAGTTAACATGGGTCCTACAACTCTTACCATTAACCGACTGTCAAACTTTAGAACCGCGGTCATATCAGGACATCCCTAATCACGACACATGATCACTACAGAAGTCAGTCACTTTTTAAACATGAATATTCATTATGAACACTTTCCAATCAATACAGACGGCATCTTTGCATTTGCCCATATATGGTCATGTTTAAAACAGCCAGAGGGAAAAAAGAAGAGTACCACTACTTGAACAAATGCTGAATTATGAATATACTGTATATTTCTGATCCAGTGACATGGGGAGGAGCAAAGTGGTTCAACATCCCATAAATACTTCAAAAAACGGACAATGCTAACCAGGAAGCTAATGTTAGATCAATGAGTGGTTTGATCGCTTCACCCCCTGGTCGTGCTTCGACTTTTTGTAAGAAATGTTCGGTTTACCACACACTAAAAATGATTCAGCAACCCTCTGTTGGGGCCCGAAGCCACCAGTTGAGAACGACTGTTTCACATGGAACTGTTTGAGGTATGTAGCACATGGAAAACTTATTTTTCTATATTGTTATATGAGATAAAATCAAAGGAAGCAACTTGGTTATTCCAGTTCAAATAAGTGATAAAATGTTATAAAATAAATTGGTTTTAGCTTTCAGTTTTAAGGCTCTAGATAATGTATCAGAGATTAGGGATGCACCGATCTGATAGGCTACTGATAACAGATGGAAAAAATATGGTATTGGATATCAGTTTCAAATATCCAATACCTGTTTTGGCTCTCACCATTTTAAAACATAGCTTTGACCGACTAAATCTAAGTGAATATGGACCTGCTGCACCAGCAGAACTCAATTTGAGTTGCTGAGTTTTAGGGGTTTTAACCTCCACATGCTAATGCTAGCAACAACTAATCAAGACAGGAACAGAAACTATGACTGGTTCACCTAAAGTAACACAATGATTTTGGCCACTGCTGAGGGTCTCAGTGTTTAAAATTAAGTTTATGAAATGCTGTAAAAGAATAACTGATGTAACATATTTGTAAAGGACAAGGTGTAATGATCAGATCACTTTGGTGTTAGTGGTTTATAATGATATTCTATTACTTAAGACATCTCGCCTCCAAAAGCCTTAGTCAGCGAAGCCTGCAGTGTGTTGTGGGCTGTGTGCAGTGTGTTGTGAGCTGTGTGTTGTGTGTCGTGAGCTGTGTGCAGCGTGTTGTGAGCTGTGTGCAGTGTCCAGAGTGCAGTGTGTTGTGAGCTGTAAGCTGTAAGCTGTGTGCAGTATGCTGTGTGTTGTGAGCTGTGTGCAGTGTGCTGTGTGTTGTGAGCTGTGTGCAGTGTGTTGTGTGTTGTGAGCTGTGTGCAGTGTGTTGTGTGCAGCTGTGTGTTGTGTGCAGTGTGTCGTGTGCTGTGTGGAGTGTGTTGTGTGCTGTGAGCTGTGTGCTGTGTGCAGTGTGTTGTGAGCTGTAAGCTGTGTGCAGTGTGCTGTGTGTTGTGAGCTATGTGCAGTGTGCTGTGTGTTGTGAGCTGTGGGCAGTGTGTTGTGTGCTGTGAGCTGTGTGCAGCTGTGTGCAGTGTGCTGTGTTGTGAGCTGTGTGCAGTGTGTTGTGTGTTGTGAGCTGCGTGCAGTTTGTTGTGTGCAGTGTGCTGTGTGTTGTGAGCTGTGTGCAGTGTGTTGTGTGTTGTGTGCTGTGTGGAGTGTGTTGTGTGCTGTGAGCTGTGTGCTGTGTGCAGTGTGTTGTGAACTGTAAGCTGTGTGCAGTGTGCTGTGTGTTGTGAGCTATGTGCAGTGTGCTGTGTGTTGTGAGCTGTGTGCAGTGTGCTGTGTGTTATGAGCTGTGTGCAGTGTGTTGTGAACTGTAAGCTGTGTGCAGTGTGCTGTGTGTTGTGAGCTATGTGCAGTGTGCTGTGTGTTGTGAGCTATGTGCAGTGTGCTGTGTGTTGTGAGCTGTGTGCAGTGTGCTGTGTGTTATGAGCTGTGTGCAGTGTGTTGTGTGTTGTGAGCATAGACTGTTAAAAAGAATAGACAGCTCCTCCTCACTCCTCCCCGTTTACCATAATGACCACTTTCGAGGGGGAAATCATGGCGGATTTACAGACTCCTCCTCCCCAGCTCTGACGAACATGTTCCTAATAAGGGCAAAAGGGCGGGATCTCACTGTAAACTCGGCCCTTGCGTGACGTGTAGCTCGCGCAGCTCCAATGCCAACAGTCCGACCTCCGTTAAGTAGGAGATTAAAAAAAATATATTTCGAAAACCAGCCTGGTTTCTATTTTTTTGACTAACCCAGCGTTATCTCAGGAGGAATATGTAGCCATATTAAGTGTTGAAAAAATTGAAACCAGGCATTAAAGTTGTTTTTAACGTGTCTAAAGTCCAATGCTTTTCAATGGGGCCTAGCGGCCAAATGGAGGTACTACAGCAATGGAAGAGCAATGGCGGCCTCCAGTGTTTGCGGTCACAAAGCAGAGCAGCCAGCGGCCATTGGTTGTGAGCTGTGTGCAGTGTGTTGTGTGCTGTGAGCTGTGTGCAGTGTGCTGTGTGTTGTGAGCTGTGTGCAGTGTGCTGTGTGTTATGAGCTGTGTGCAGTGTGTTGTGTGTTGTGAGCTGTGTGCAGTGTGTTGTGTGCTGTGAGCTGTGTGCAGCTGTGTGCAGTGTGCAGTGTGTTGTGTGCTGTGTGCAGTGTGTTGTGTGCTGTGAGCTGTGTGCTGTGTGCAGTGTGTTGTGAGCTGCAAGCTGTGTGCAGTGTGCACTGTGTTGTGTGCTGTGTGTTGTGTGATGTGAGCTGTGTGCAGGGTGTTTTGAGATGTGTGCAGTGTGTTATGTGTTGTGAGCAGTGTGCCGTGAGCTGGGTGCAGTGTGTTGTGTGCTGTGTGCCGTGTATTGTGAGCTGCGTGCAGTGTTGTGTGCTGTGCGCAATGTGTTGTGTGCTGTAAGCTGTGTGCAGTGTGCAGTGTGTTGTGAGCTGCGTGCAGTGTGCACTGTGTTGTGTGCTGTGTGGAGTGTGTTGTGTGCTGTGAGCTGTATGCTGTGTGCAGTGTGTTGTGAGCTGCAAGCTGTGTGCAGTGTGTTGTGAGCTGTGTGCAGTGTGTTGTGATCTGTGTGCAGTGTGTTGTGTGTTGTGAGCAGTTTGCAGTGTGTTGTGAGCAGTGTGCAGTGTGTTATGTGTTGTGAGCAGTGTGTTGTGAGCTGGGTGCAGTGTGTTGTATGCCGTGTATTGTGAGCTGCGTGCAGTGTGTTGTGTGCTGTGCGCAATGTGTTGTGAGCAGTGTGCAGTGTGTTGTGAGCAGTGTGCAGTGTGTTGTGAGCAGTGTATTGAGCAGTGTGTGTTATGTGTTGTGAGCAGTGTGTCGTGAGCTGTGTGCAGTGGGTTGTGTGCTGTATGCAGTGTGTTGTGAGCTGCGTGCAGTGTGTTGTGTGCTGTGCGTAGTGTGTTGTGTGCTGTGAGCAGTGTGCTGTGTGTTGTGAGCAGTGTGCTGTGTGTTGTGTGCTCGGCTGTAAGACTCACCCACTGGCTTGTGTTCTTGTGAATGGGACTCTGAGTATGGGGGAGGAGGTGAATCTGCAGACAAACAGCAACAGTCAGTGTTACAACATTTCCCCAGCATTTTCCCAAAAACATTTAGCTGACAGGAAATGACACTATTTGTGCGAAAGAGACACTTTGACAAATTAATCCACATATTAGTTTTTCTGTTTTTAGTCTTTAAGTGTGTATTTGTAATTCCGTTTAAGGCACAATCAATGTTTTCAATTTTCTTTTCTTTTTTTCAGGTTTTCTTAACATATAAAGTTTCACCAGGAAACAAAAAAGTCACTAATCAAACAAACAATCAATCAATCAATCAATCAATCAAATGTTTCCAGTATAAAAACAAGAATCACAATAAACATCTATAAATAAAAACACAAATGTACAGAAACAGCAGTCGAGTCGGAGGCTACCTGTTGAAAGCTTGTCTGCAAAGATGTGTCTTCAACTGTGATTTAAAAACACTCAACTCAGCGATGCTCCGAAGGTGTTCCACAGCTTTGGGCTTTGGACAGCAAATGACCGGCCTCCAAACTTTTTATAATCTTCACAATAACATGTTTAATTATTGCACTGATTCAATGTTTCTCCACAGATTTATTTGGGAAAGTGTCATTTCAAGGGCTATTTTCTCAAAATGCATGTTTCTCACATTGGTGCGACAATAGCTCCACTTTATACATTTCAATTCAATTCAATACTTTATTCATGGCTCCATCTGTGCTTATTTTAAAACTAAACAAGATATCCAAAATCACAACAACAACAAAAACTATACATTTAAACCGGGCTCGATCCTTTATTCAGATTTCGTAGCCGAAAAACTAGGACATTTTGAGCATTTTTGGATATATAATATATGAAGACATAAAATGATCAAGAGTGGAAGTGATTAAGATGAACGTTTTCCCCCGGCTGCTATTCCTATTTCAAAATCTTCCAATTGAGGTGTCTGGAAAAGAATTTAAAGAGTGGGACAAAATGATATCTAGATATACGTATATGGCAAGGGGCTAAGCCTAGAATAAAATATAGAACATTACAATTGCCAAAGGGGAGCAGGGGTCTAGCGCTACTTTTAGGCTGCACAGTTGAGAGTATTGAGTCATTTATGTGATCCAGAGTATTCTGCAAAATGGAAAGACATTGAGGAAAGACTAATAGAGGGGCTCCCGATACAAGCTATTTTATGCAATGAAACACTGAGGTCTCATCTGAAACTAAAAATCAATCCGTGGCTGGGGGTATCTGTTAAAATTTGGAAATGTCATTTAGCGGGTCTTTGTAGGATCTTGAGGTGGATTGCACACAATATGGATTTTACACCCAACAAATTAGATGGCAGGTTTAAATTGTAGAATGATAGCCCAAAAATGTATTGGGAGGTTATACAAAAATCTAACTGTAATGAGTTTTCAGAAAATGAAGGATGTGTATGGCCTCCAGAATTAAGACTTTCACAGATATTTACAGTTAAATCGATCAACATGGCCGGGGGTTATAAAAAATATGATGGAAGCATATAGGTCACAGATAGAACGGAAAGTTATTTCTAAACTGTATAATATTCTGGAGGACTTGAAAGCAGACAACACGGTATCTGCTAAAGAAAGATGGGAGAGGGAGGCAGACATAGTGGTGTCAGGAGAGGATTGGGAGGAAATATATGAATATCAGTGGAAAACCACACATTTCTCATTTTGGAGGGAATATGGATATAAGAATACTCTCAGGTTTTTGCGACCCCTGCACAGAGAAAACATGGAGATAACATATGTTGGAGATCTTGTGGTCAAACTAAAGCAAATCACTTCCTTCATAACTCAGTATTGGACACAATTAAACGTGGTAATTGATGAGGTGATAGAAATTAAAAAGCAACCAGTTTTGAAATAATGTATCTTGGGATAGTTGAGACTCTTAATTTAAAGGAACAGGCCACCGTTTTACATACTGAGATATGTTCTTACCTGAGTTTAGACGAGCTGATGCGTACCTGTCTGGTCTTTGTCCGCAAAACGACTAAAGATGTTGTTAGCATTTGGCCTCTCCCAGCATATTCCTATGGCTCCAAACGGGGTGAAGTTAGAAGCGTCCAAGCTCTTCCACGGGCACAAAGACCAGACAGGTACGTATCGACTCGTCTAAGCTCAGGTAAGAACATACTATCTCAGGATGGAAAACGGTGGCCTGTTCCTTTAAAAAGAAGGGACCATTATAAATTGCTCCGAATGATGTTGTTGGCAAGTAAGAAAGCAATAACCAGAAGATGGCAAAGTGATTTGGTGCCGAAAGTGGAAGAATGGATTGATGTAATGCTAAGCATTTATAAAATGTAAAAGCTAACTGTGTCCAATAGATTGGAAGTCGATAAATTTAGGAATTAAGAAAACATAAAATGACAAAACTAAAAATGTAATAATTTTTTTCCTCATATTTATGTCAGTAATCTATAGCCGAAGTTTCAAAATGATATCCCTAAATTTAAAAAGTGTCCCTATTCACCTGCAGCGTCTCGCCTTAAGCTAAGCTATTAAAATACCAACTGACTGAGTCAGAACAGTTTGATTTTGTTTGAGGGATAGTTTGATTTCCGATCAGTGACTCAGGAAGCCAAGCCCAAAGAGTGTCCAGCCGTGTTCATTTCATCAACTAAAGTATAACAACGTTTGTCATTATCAGTCAAAGTCATATTTTAAAATGAGACTCAAACTAACTTCTAAGTTGTTGGTGAGACTAAAACTGTGACTAAAATATGACTAAATAAAAAGCAAAATAGGCTAGAATGTGACAGTTTGAAAGAGCCACAAACAGCTCTATGCTTTGTTCATGTGGAAGAACAAACATGAAGAAGAGGATCTCCATTCATTACGATTATAACAAATGTTATAAATGTATCATAAACGTGTCATCTGAGACTTAGTCGACTAAAACTAGGCTGAAATGGAAGAGAATTGTTTGACCAAATCTTGACTAAAACTAAAAGAAAACATGTTAATGTTAAACATAGAAAATGTTGAGCACTTTCTTTTTCTATTTTCATAAGAAACAAACATTGTATCTGTAAAAATGACCAAAAAACACTTTGAATTGAAGCAACAAGATGTGAATAATGGACTGAGCCAGAGAAACATTTATGGGTTTTTGTTTCTGTGATGTATTAGAAAAAACACCTGACAAAAACAATTTCTCCACGTTCTTGGCGATTCAGTGATAAATCTCTCTAAAAGAGTGGATTCTGTAGGAGGTAAGCGGAGATGTCGTCACCCCAATATGGGAAAAATGCATTTGAAGAAAATGGCCTTTGAAAGTCTTATGCACGACAGAAGTATGTGCGTCTCCAAAGTAGAGTCAATCCTGCAGTGTTTTTGATGCGTGTGTCAAACGTCGGGAGCTGTTCCATTCCGAAGATTTAGAAACATGCAGTTATTGTCGTAAGTGTTTTAAAGATTAAAAGAACTCTGGATGTGATAGTTGTACTTTCATTTTGACTTTTCAAAACCTTGTGTTTGCCAGCTGAACAGACGGTGATAAAGTTCTTTGCACTGCAGATGTGTGAGCAGTGGCTAAATGTCACATACTGTAGATGAATGAACAGCGTTGCCAGTGAGGAACACGCATGCCTTTTTTCTGTGAACTGCATTTGTAGTTTCTGAGTTCCACATTGTCTTACAGGATACTTTTGTACATCACTGCCGTGTTTTCTGTGAGGTTCAGTGGATTTAATTTACTGTATTAGCCATGAAGGACCCAGATTTATAAACAAACAGCTAGCTTATATTCTAAGTTACTTCAAAGTAACATTTCTCATTACTCATTACTTCTTTTAAAAAGTAACCTGTTACTTTACTTAGTTACTCTCTAAAGAAAGTAACTTATTATGTTACTCGTTACTTTTACGTTACTTTTGTAACATAAAATGTCACAGGTTACAGTCCCTTGTCTGGAGAGCTTTTGTGGTGGCCCTTCTGGGGCCCTAAGCAAAAATCCACACGGGGCCCAACAGTACCTACACAACCCATGGCTATTCAACGAAGAGCGAACGTGTTAATGGTCCAAAACATGAGAGCAGAGCCCGGGAGACGGACAGCCAAGCGGGGACGTGAAGGGGAGAAGCACTCATGCCTTGGGGTTGACGGGGAAGGTGGTAGGTCTCCTGCTCATCCACTTCAGCAGACTGCTGCGTTTTGGTGTTATATGTAACAAAGTAGGCGGAGAGTGAGTGAGCGCTGTCAGAGAGCCTGTCGCTTGATTCACAAACAAAACCACACCGTAGTTTGACTGAGATGCGGGGCCTTTGCGTAGGCTGCGTATAGGAAAAAACAGCTCTGACTGTCACGGTCACATCTGCCCATGGTAAATACAAAGTAACGTTACAGCGGATCAAAAAATAAACGGCATTACGTCACTAAATTGTCGGTACTTTTTCCCGTAAAAAGTAGTGTAACGTGTTTCTTTGTAACGCGTTACACCCAACACTGTTGAGACCAACACATTTCTTCTTCTGAAACACTGAAGACACACCAAGAGCCCCACACCTGCAGCACAGTGGAGGCGTCACAAGAGGAGCTACAGGAAAGGGACAAACAAGGAGGTATCTGGGCAAGATTCACAGTGAACAAACTAATGTTTGTTCACTGGAGAATATGACGGATTATATTCGACTGCTACGCTCTTCAGAAGATGGTGAAAGACTTGTGGAGCGGAGGGAGCTGCGCAGGAGGAAGAGGAAGTAGGAGGTGGAGAAGCTGACCAGTGCAGGACACCACGCTCTGAAACAGACAAACCCAGGAGGCGCTGCACTGTTTCAGAGGAGACTGAAGAAGTACTAATGTTTCCTCGACCTCCACAAACATGCTGCTCAGGTCGGCCCACAGCGGCTCAGGACTAACACCTGAATGCAGTTTCAGCCTACAACTGTACAATGACAATAAACACTTACTCACTTACTTATGGGAGCTCACACGCGGAAACGCATACGCCAGATGTTTTTGAGAAAACTACACAATTATTCATTTGGTTCCAGGTGTTAAAACTGTCCCAAAACCTGGACATTGAAAGTGACCATCTCCTCTTGAGCATCTCATCTCAGTGCTAGGGCTGGGGAAAAAATCGATTCGATTTAAAAATCGAGTTGGTAGGTCAAATCGATTCATATTTTCAAAAATCGATTTTTTAGATTTTTTTGTTCTTTTTTTTTTTAGCTCTCTGCCCACCTCTCTGAAGAAGGTCCTGCTGTATGAATGTGCCAAGAAGAACACTGCCCACCTCAGGATGTTTTGTTTATTAGCTCAATGGAAATACAGCAATAGCCATACCTTTGCTCTGACCAATCCCGTCAGACCTCTGAAGCTAAGCAGGAAGGACCTGGTCGGTACTTGGATGGGAGACCGTTTGGTAACAGCAGGAAGCCTGGGGAATGTAGTGAGTGAGTGGTTGGTGGTGGTCGGGGGGCCGATGGCACAGACTGGTTGCCTCACTTCCGTCAATCTACCCCAGGGCAGCTGTGGCTACAACAGTAGCGTACGAAAGTGACAGTGTAGCGCTTTGAGATACTTGGTAATACAGGCTTGTAAGCGCAATACAAGTGCAATTTTGTTTATGTTGATGCACTTTCATTAAATATTAAATATATATTTAAAATATATTTTCAGTTTGCCATTATTTTGTTTTAAATGGGGGAGAGAAAAAATCGAATTGTAAATCGAGTTTTGTATAAAGGGGAAAAAATCGCCCAGCTCTACTCAGTGCCTTCACTGGGAGCAGGGTTTTTAACCATGATTATAAACAAGATAGAAACCTTCATTAACAACATGCTAACAAACCAACGCTGATGAAGGCAGTTTGAACAGCTCAGAAGGAGGCTACTCATGGTTATGGGCATTGAAAGTGTGTGTTGCATTTCCACGTTCTGCCTCACAGGTTTACTCAAACCTGCGGGACTGAAGCAAAACACATGGTTTGTTTTTGACGAGGGGACGACATGATGAAAAGCTCAAAAAGTCACTTTGAAGATATGAGATTGTGGTCCATCAGGGAAAACAGAGGAGCTTTAAATGACTAATACAGCCTAAAACAGTAAGTGCTTCTAAACTCGCCCTAAAAAGGAAACCGTTTTAAAATATAATCATGTATTTCTCTGACATAAGAACAAACAAGGCAAGGCAACTTTATTTATGCCGCGCATTTTGTACACAAGGCAACTCAATGTGCCTTGTGTAGGAAATGCTGTAGTGCTCTGGCTAAGGCCCAAGTGAAAATAGTTCTGTCACTTTGGATCCTGTCCCACCAGTTGAGAACCACTGCTGTAAGACTGCAAGCAGGTCTGACTTTAGAGCAGGCTATAAAGTTGGTGTTT